>JBBBDQ010001973.1:0-600000 GCA_037127315.1 Ascarosepion bandense
TATCTATCTATCTATCTATCTATCTGTCAAAATTTTCAAATTAACTTTTCACCCGGGTATACGTTTTCTTTCAGCTAAATTTATTTTAAAATGCCGGGCAATCGTCAAGGATAATTCTATGCTATACACACCTAGAGAAGACCGGAAAATATAGCGGTCAAAGCATTAGGTTACAGATAACAGAAATTAATATACTAATGAAAGGATTAATCGAATTATAGTGGTGCTTCATATGAAAACTCAAGACAATAACTACCGGGCGAAATGTAATACTCGAATCAAAATAAATGAGGATAATTACCTAGATTTATTTCTTAGATATCAATTATATTTTTATTTTTGGCAAAATCTTTTTTGAGTCTAAAATGATTTCGAAATCGGTTTTCGGTTTTATTTTTTAATATCATTTCGAAAGCCGTTTTAGTTAATTTGCTGATTGTAAAAGACCAATTATTTCCAAGAAAAGTCAAAAGCTATCCACACACACACACACACACACGCACGCACGCACACACACACACACACACACACACACACACACACACACACACACACACACACACACACACATGGTACATGCTATTTCTCCTAAAAAAACTACAGAAGTTGATCTAATTCTTATATAGAAAATAAATAATGGACGTCGTTATTCTACAAAGCTTTATTTTATCTATAAGTACACAGAGCAAGGATTGCCCTTTATCCAAACTGTGATAGAGTTATTAAATAAAGATGGTTTTTATTGCATAGTACAAAAAAAGAAAAGAAAAGAAAAGAAAAGAAGAAACAAAGAAGGAAGCATGTTGTAAGTCAATATTCGACACGGATATTAGTAACTTTTATGAATTTAGTAGACTATTTGGATTTTGAAAATATTCCTGAACAGTTACGAGTACTATATACTAACAAACACGGTCGTTTATTTTTGTTTAATTAAAACACCCTGATCCCACCCTGATAGCCAGAGAGTAAAGTAAAGCTTCGTTGAAGTAGGATAGGTTGCTCGGTCAACGAATGCCAAATATTTTCTTATAATGAAATGCTTAATATTACCATTACCAATAGAAACGAGGAGAACAGATACTACGCTTTGATCCAGACCAGGAAATGAAAAAAGGCGTTTATAGCACTATTTGCTCGGTCAATGAAAGCTAAATATTTCCTTATAAAGAAACGTCTAAGATTACTATTACTATTCAAGATGAGGAGTAAAGTGAAAAAAAAAGTGTAACTTTAGTAGCACTGGCTGCTCGGTTAATGTATGCCAAAGGTTTCTTTATAAGGAATCAACTGATATTATCATTACCTTTGCGAGTCAAAGACTAGTAACCAAAGACTAAATAATGTGGAAACATTCTTTAACAGATGCTGGCAGATGGTGCCATATTTATTCTTTTAAAAGGAATTCTAATAAAAGTTTAACAAACCCACAAAATGAAAGCTATTCTGCAATCGAAAAATAATTAAATAAACAAATAAATAAAAATAAGTGAAAAGTACAATCTATTATTTAAATTTGGATTAATATCCTCATCATTGTTGTTGTTATCTCAGTTTTTCTCTTCTGCATCTAAGTGGATTTATCGCTTTGATTGTGTAAATACAAGATTGACAGACAAGTCTCATCATTTTAATTGTTAGATGTAACCATAAGTTCTTTTATAATAGTTTCTCCCCACACACTTTCGTCTGGAAGTCTTTTCTGTCTTCTTGCTTTTCTATCAAACTACTAAATATTGATAATTCTTCATCTCAGAAAACAGTAATGCTGTTATAGTAACAACAACAATGAGGATATTAGTATGATTGTAAATTATGTAAATTATTATAACTCTTTATCCCCAAAATTCAAACAGAAATATTTATTACAATTTTTACAATATTGAAAAAATCAAAGCTGATCCTGAAAATACGAAACAAATTACGATTAAAAAAAAAACACAAAAAAATCACGTCAACCATTTCAGAAAGATTCAAATAAATTACTACATTTTAATTTTATTATAAATACCTCAAAATTCAGAAAATATTTTAAAATTATGGACGTTTTTTTTTCTTCCTATAAGCACAATAATTTCTTTGCATGTTATTTATAACATTTCTAGAAAAACCCAATTGGTTTACTCGGTTAATGAATGTGAAATGTTTCATTATAAGGAAAAGACTAATATAACCATCACCATTAGAGATAAAGAGGACAGATACTAGACTTTGATCCCGTCTTAATAGCCAGAGAGAAAAAAAAGCCTAATTGAAGTAGCACTAGCTGCTTGGTCAATGAATGCCAAATATTTCCATATAAGGAAACGACTAATGTTACCATCACCATTAAAGATGAAGAGAACATCCTTATAGCCTGAGAGTAAAGAAAAGCCTAATTGAAAGCAAAGGCGAGTAAGAGAAACAAAAATAATTTCCTTTTCAAATTGTGTCTTTACAGAAACCTTGAATTCAAGCACTTAAAAAAAGAATACTTCCCATAAATCATTAATTGTTAAAGTATCGTTACTGTTGTGCCACAATAGTTGACACAGAAGAGTGAACACAAATCAAGGATACTTCCTTACTTAATCGCATTATTACGTAAATTAAGGAAAACAAGTCTGTAAGTAGCAGTTAACACACCAGGATTTATTTCAGTTAAACTGAATTTTTTGTCAATTTGCTCTTGAAAATTATTCGGAAACGAATGGGTAGATTGCAGGAAAATGTTTTATTCTCAGAGTATTTTAACAGCATTGCACTAAAGACGGTGCGTTATGTTTTACTGTTGAGATAACAAACACACAAATACAAACCTCGAATTATTATAACAAAGAAAATGTCACGTGATAGTGTTTTTCTCTCTTCCGGAAATATTTTGCTCATCCTAGTCCTATTTTAGGGATTGTAGAGGCAACACTTAGATGCGGCACAAGGCTGTATGTATGAAGCACCCAGTGAGGATCGATCTCACTACTCGGTTATAATAGATCTAAAGAAGTCAGCTTGTTAACCAGTAGATCATATTAAAGTTCTCAGCTGATTTGCTAAAAGTAGCTTAGATATGGCACAAGGCCGAAAGTATGTGGCACCTAGTCAGAATCGATCCCACAGCTTGATCGTAATTGATCTAACGAGATGAACTTATTAACCACTGCACCTCGCTAAAATGCCCACAGTTTTATATCAAAAACATCAACTTCCCATTCAATCAACTCAAATTAAATTAGCAAAGTGGTATTTTAGAAATTATGTACAGAATAGTCACACAGTACCAAATTCTCTAGATAAGATATAGGTTGTTTTCGTATATTTTACTTTACCTTTAACCTGTCCTGTGAATATCAAATTTTCCACACCCTCTTTCTTCATTATATTTCCGAGATATTTCAACTGTCATTTCCTTATGTTAATTTTTAATGCGACCATTGTTTCTATTTCTCCTAAAACATTGATGTTGCACACATGCTCATATTTTTAGTATTCTTCCATTTAACAACATTTTTGTTGCATCAAGTTCTTTCTTCATATATGAAGAGATTGTCCAGTATATATTGCCATATAGAAGGACTGACATTTCGTAACAGTTCGAAATTTTTTCTTTATTTCTGTTGCTTCAAGCCTTCTTCATCTGTGAAGAGATTGTCCCGAATTCGCTGCCATATAGGAAGGCTGACATTACAAAAGAGTTCAGTACTCTTTTCTTTGATTCTGTTGCCTCAAGTCTCTTTTTCATCTGTGAATAGATTGTTCAGCATTCACTGCCATAAAGGAGGACTGGTGTTATGTAGCAATTTAGTACTATTTTCTTTGTTTCTAGTGAATGTTTTTCTTCTAAATACTTTGCTTAACTTTTGGAAGGCATCTTTCGCTCTCTCAATGCACCTTCGGATTTCCATGTCACACTTTCTTTCCACTGTAAAACACTTCCAAGATATTTAAATTGTTCTATTTATTTGATTTTGGTCTCTCTAATTTGTAATTTGCATGTTGGCTGTTTCTTTTGCTGACACCCAGGCATATTGTGTTCTTTCGATTTAGTGAGAGAAGATTAACTTGTAGAAATGATTAAGGCAAATTCAGCAACCGAAAATCTGTTACATTTTCCTCGTGAAATTAAATGCTCATAAAACATAGCGTTTTACTTCCTGCTTGTTGCAAAAATGCGATGAACTAAGACAGCATATTATCACATGTGTCAGCGGCAATAAGGATTCAAAATATTTTCCTATTATACTATAGTGAAATGGATATCGACTCAAAACGAGAAATTGGAGAACCGAGTTGAAATTGCAGTAGATTTCGTTGCCTTCTCTTAACGCGCAAATATTTTTGGGAAAGTTATTAATCCATCTCTTCTCCCTACAGCTATCGATTAATAAACAGGAAAGATTGGGTTCTGCGCAAAGAAATGGCAATATGTTGCGGGAAAACTTTCTACCTAGTCAGTCATAGATTTAAATAGACATAATCGCTCAAGAGTGTATCACGTATAGCACTTAACTGACTGTTACCTATAAAGGGGTTTGCGTAGGGTTAATACCGCTACCTGTAAAAAAAATAAAACAAGTTACAGACGCATCGATGACCCCATCGTCGATGACCCATGCTCTACTGGAAGCGATGGGTTTAGGAGTATACTATTCAACATTTTTGTTGTAGATCAGCTAACACCCCTATAGCTCTCTAAGAATGGAATGATCTGTGGACCGAGGTGGCTATAAACTAGTCTTGAATTTCGGAGTGTCATTGACATTCTTCTGATACATCTGATACGCACGATCATAGGGGGGATAAAAGACGACGAAGAAGCCGCGCTGATCCATTTAGATCAGTCCAAGGCATTTGATAGGGTTGACCATCGTTACCTGGCGGCTGTCCTGCAGGCAGCTGGATTCGAAACCAACTTCCGCCGCTGGATTAGCCTCCTGTATCAATCCCCGACGGCTGTGGTACAGGTGAACGGAAAGTTGTCGGGCGTTCTGGCGCTGTCTAGGTCGGTCCGACAGGGTTGTCCACTGTCGCCCCTACTTTATGCTTTGGCGTTGGAGCCCCTCCTTCGCCGGCTAAGGGACAGGGCGTGCAGTCTGGCCCTACGTAGAATCGCTGTCCCTGGTGGTGCTCGAGCCAGGGTTTCCGCGTACGCCGATGACGTCACTACTTTCGTGTCCTCCCGGAGTGACATCGAGGTGGTACAGAAGGCGCTTGAACGGTACGAACAGGTGACAAGGGCCAAGATTAACCGCAACAAGTCGTCCGGCTTGCGGTTAGGCGCCTGGAAGGGTGTTACCCTCCCGATGCCCTTCGACTGGACGGACGGCCCGGTCTGCATTCTTGGAGTGTGGTTCGGGCCCGACCTACAGTTGGAGAAAAATTGGTCTGAAGTACTGGCAAAGGTAGGCGCGTCGGCCAAGACTTGGCGTCGAAGGAATTTGTCCTTAAAGGGCATGGCTGAGGCGTGTGCTACATACGTCTTTCCCATTATCCTTTACCAGTTGTCAGTACTTCCACTTTGTAAACGGCGTAGGAAGGCGATCGAGAGTTTGCTATTCTCCATTCTGTGGCGAGGACGCAAACACTACGTCGACAAACGTGTCTGTTACCAACGTCCGTGTCATGGGGGTCTGGGAATGCCATACCTGATGGGCCATAAGGTTGCGTCAAGGTTGGTTTTTCTCAGGCGAGCGATTTCCGAAGACTCATTGCTTAGGGGGATAGTGAGGGACATGTGCCCTAGCCTTACTATCACTCCCCCCATCTCGAGGCGGTGCCGTAAGCCTCGAGGGCGATCGAGTTTTCTCCTCGAATGTCTGGCGGCCCTGCGGGCCATTCCACGGTCCAGTGACCTATCACAGCCTAGGAGAGTCTTCTATCGTGGGTTAGTGGAGGGCGTCGCCAAGGATCCATTACGTGATGTGCTGCGCTTGTCGGAGGATGAGTTTCGCTCGTTCTGGTCTTGGGCGCCAGGTAGTGATTATCTCAGCAACTCTGAGTTTTCGCTCACCTGGCGATTAGCTCGGAATCGCTTGCCTCTCAATGACAAGGCCTTCATATGGGGCCTGGCGGATTTGCCAGATTGTGAACGCTGCAACCTTGGCTTAGAAGAAACAGCTTCGCACGCCTTCTACCATTGTTCGCGGGTTCGCCCTCTATGGGACCGGGTCGGCGAGTTGACTGCTTGTATCGAGCCGCGAGAGCTTGTGCTCATTGATTGTGCATTCGCCTGCGACAATGTGTCGCCCTCGTTTTCTGGGATGAAGCGTATGGTGTTTCTGTCGCTGCTAGCCACGGCTCGAATGGTGATTTGGACGACGCGAATGGAGGAAGTCTTGCGAGGTCAACGTCTTTCACATCAGGATCTGATCTGCTATTTTGAGCATCAGCTCAAAATAAAGATTAGAACTGATTGGAAACGTTTGACTTCGACAGACTTCAGCAAAAGGTGGGTATATGTAGCAAGTCTGGTTCGCTTGAACGGGGCTAGTCTTGATTTTCTCTTTTAGATCTGCTGGTTGCATCGGGGTGGATTCCTCTGGAACCCTCCCCTGGTTAAGGTAGCTCTCTTTTGTGTACCTAGTTAAAGTGAATGAGTGTGTTCCTAGCCTGTACCCGGCTTCCTCTTTAGTTATGATCCAATTCCAGATTCCCAACCTCCCCAGTTTGTTTTGGCCTTCCTTTATCTCGTCTGGTTCAGCCTTTTGTTGTCCCATTCCATTAATTTTTTACCCTCCTCCCCACTCCCTTAGCGAGTGTGCTTCTTGATTTCGCCGTTTGGCGGAATACAGCGGCCACTCTTTTTTCTGGGACGGACGGTTCTTACTAACATTGATTATTATTTTAGTTAAAAATTTGTTGTATTTTTAGTTTATTTTTGGGTTCATTCCCCTCCCATCATTTCATTTTTCATTAAATATTTTATAATATTGTCCATGTATTATCTTGTACATTTATTTTATATTGTATATAAATACATTTTTATTGTCATGGGTTAATTTCCCCCACTTTTTAGGTGCCCCTTGTAAGGTTCTGGCATTGTGGTGTATGAAGGAGTGAGAGTTGATGGATGGGTTCTTGTGGTGATTGTGCAAATTGTAATGAGTGAATGGGTCGTGATAGTGTTTAGCTAGGTATAAGATAGTTCAGTGAGTACCAACCTCTCCCCCTTCTCTTTTAGGCCTTGTGCCACAATTTTTTGTATTTTATACAAGAAATAAATAGAGTGTCATTGGCATTCTGAGTTCACTTTGTCGGACTCTATTCCGTCGGGTGGAGAGGAACCCAGACGAATCTCGTCGAGAGAAAAGCAGATAATAATTTTTGTCCGAGCCTACGGGCTTGGTGTTCTCACTTAAATGGCCTTGTGCCGCATCTGCCTCAGGCGTTCGCCCATATGGGGAGGTGGTTGATACCTTCAGAGTGTCATTGACGATTACTATCAGACTGTACTGTCTGCGACTCTAACAACTTAACTGCTTCTCTCTTCTACTATTTGTTGTTCTGTCTTCTGGTGTTTGTCTTATTTGTATTAATATCCATTAGCACGGATATTGTGCTGTAGATACTCAGCACATCTTTTTGGTATCCTCCTCGGCGATGCAACAGTTTTAAAATACTGATTTAAAAAATGATTTCACACGAAGAAAGGCAGTAAAGCCACTATGACAAAAGGGGTTATTGGTTGTAGAAGAATTAGAAAGTGAAATATTAATAATGATTTGGAACAAATAGAATAATCAGGAGTACAGTAGATAGCGATTGAAATTGCGTTTAAATTAAAGATTAAAGTATTTGGGAAAGCATGGAGTTGGAACCGAGTTCCAAAAGCGAAAAATGCGTGAAAAGAAACTGTTAACATAGAACTTACGGCTGTATCTTGCCTGTTCAACTGTAAATTGCTAATAATTACACCCGATCTCGACGCCAGTCTAGTATTGCAGTTAAATTCATAAAGTCTAGGTACCAAAACGAGGAAACGATCGAACAATTACCATGAAAGTATTTATAGAAAAGGCACAGGGAAGCAACCTTACGGCGGTGGTTTAAGGAAGTTGTTTCTGAAAAATTATAGATGATCGCTTTAATTATGCTTTTTTATTTATGAAAATAACTTGTTACTTTAAACCATAGAAATTTAGTTTAATCTAGACTGGCAGAAGACAAAATAAATAGAAATGAAGAAGAACAATCCGGAAAAAATCCTGCTTAAAAAACGACCTTCATAAGTCTTAGCTTTTTACTTGGGTTCAAACATCGGTTTTACAAGGAAATGTGTAACTCCTTCAGACATTGTATTTAGGACTACAAGAAAAAAGAGTTAATTTTAGGAAGTTAAAATTTGCATTTTAAATAAAAGACAATTCTTGGAGAAAATTGAATCGTATGATCAAAAGAAAATGAAGGCAATTATCAATTGTTAATTAATTAAGCGAGGCAGCGGCTTTGGGGCTTTTGCGTTTAAAATGTCAAGACAATAAAAAGCAAAGAAGAGAGCGAGAGAGAGAGAGAAAAAAGAAATGGCTGCCGTCAACATGTAAAGCGGAAAAATGCAAATGACCTTCTGCTTACTCAGTGGACATGCACATGACGCCGTTTCCGATGCAGGAACGAGATTAGGAAAATCCATGAGGAAACCTGGACGAAATATCTGAAAATTTACTAAATAAAAAACGATATGCACAAAGAAAGGAAAGACATGCATTGGTAAATCCGTGAGTAGTAAGATACATCATGATTTAAAAATCGTACCATCAGGAAGCAGACAAGATGGTTTAAACAAGTACATTAAAATATACAGTTACTTTGTTAGGTATACTCATCTAGTGCCGGGTTAGATGTCCTTTTGCCTTAAAAACCGACCTACTTCTTTTGGGCATTGATCTGACGGTGTTCTGAAACTATTCTTTTGAAATTTTGGTCCCATGTCGTTATTATGGCATCTCGTAATACTTCTAGATTGATCGGCTGTTTATTCAGGATTCGAATCGCCTTTTTGCACCACGTCATGAAGGTGACTGGGGAAAAACGAAAAGTTGCTGTGTTCCATGAACCAGTGTTGGAATATTTACGATTTGTGACACGATGCGCTGTCCTGTCGGTAATGGCCATCAGTGGAGTAGTGCACAAAAGTCAACGACTGAGGTACCTGGTAAACTGTAAGACCTAAGTAGTCTGTGGCATTTAAACAACTTTTATTAGTACCAAAGTTTCCAAATTATGCCAAGAAAACTTTTTCCATATCATTGAATCACCACCATTGTCGCCAACTTGAATCGTTGATACAAGGCAGTATAAACCCATGTTTTCATAATGTTTATACCATTCTAGCTATACCATCTCAATTCTGGCCATAACATCCTACTCTTTGCCCAACCATCTCAATTCTGATTTAACATTCCCATCTAAATTCTGATCATACCATCTTAATTCTGGCCGGTTCAGACCAATTCTGGTCAAACAATTTAAATTCTGGCCCAACCACCCAATTCTAATACAAACATCCCAATTTTGAACCAACCATCCAAATCCTAGCCCAGCCATACGAATTCTGGTTCAACCATCACAATTCTGTCTATACCATCCCGATGCTGGCCCAATCATCCCAGTTCTTTCAAAACCATACTAATTCTCGCTCAACCATCCCAATTCTAGTAATTCCTGCACAATCATCCTAATTGTAACCATAGCAACTAAATTCTCACTCAGCCATCCACATGCCTCTAATTTCGTCAGACCAACAACATTTTTCCAATCTATTGTCTAACTTATGCTCAGCGAATTGTAGCCTCGGTTTTTTGTTTTTACCTGAAAGGATTGGCACCAGGTGTAGTTTTCTGCAGCTGTAGCTCATCTGCTTCAACGATGAAGAGTTGTGCCTTTAGAGACACACTTTTGAATACTCCCTCCCAACTTAATTAACAGTTAATGTTGCCTATCTATCATCCTGAAACTGTTTATCCATTCTACTTCGACCTCTTACATTAATAAGGATTTTCTGCTCTCAGAATTGCCGCTGGGTGGATTTTGGGAGAAAATTTCTGCGTTCAAAGTTACTTAAATATTTCAATTTCTTTCCATGTAAAATACATAAAATGAAATTGAACAGTCCGACATGGCCATGCTATATATATATATATATATAATAGGATAAAGTATCCCACATGGACAAACTAGAATTATGATAAACACATATGTTATGGACACGGAAGATGCTTGACGAACCAAATGCATATGATGTATGCTTAAGCAATGAAAATCAAACAACACAAACATAAAAATACCAGAAATTCTTTTTTAACATATTTCACTTCCCGATGAAGCATCAATAAAAGCGAAACAAGTGAGATTTATTATTTAAGAAAAAATGTACATTTGGATCTGTAAGTATTTAGTTCGTGGAGGGGTAAATATTAGTCGTTACATTTGATTCTATGAATATTTTGGGCGATATTTGGCCTTTTCCGAGGGACACACGCGGAATATTCTAGATTTCCCCGATTGGGTATTAAGAATGTATGTAATGCGTGCGTGTATATTGTTACAGTAAATACTCGATTTTGCATATCCATTTAAAAACAACAAAAATATTTCTTCTGAGATTTTGTTTAGTTTATTTTTCTTATATACTTATAAGTTTATTAAATCCTTGATGAAAAATTATACATGGAATTCATCGAGGAATTTATTTTGATCTGTTATTTTCACTGTTTAATATATATATATATAATTAAAATACTTTAATCCAAACCGAAAAGTAGGAATGTAAATCCCAAAAACCTGATCCTAATTAATATTAAAATTTTAATATTAAAAAATGATACAGGTGGAGAGCTCAATGTAATTAAAATGACAGAGCTAATATAAAATAATAAATTTTCAATATTCAAAAATGTTGAATGAACATTTCAACATGAAATCCCTAAGAGAGATTTCACATCTTCTCAGCAACGGCACATATTTCAAAATGGAAATAAAAATAAGAATGAAAGGGGAGAATAAAAAATAAAAATAAAAAAACAAATAAAAACATAAAATAAAAAATGATGGTTAAGATTTGAGAAATTTGCGTCTCAAAAAATTTTCGGAAGTAAATCATGTCTAATTTTAGATTTCAACTTTTAGATAGAGTTGTAAGTGAAGAAATGGAAAATTTGGTTTCTTCTAGCTTTACAAAGGAAAGGGGGCAAGAAGTGGTGTTAAATTGAGAATATTCTTTGAAGAATATACCTTACCCTAATCTTCACTCTTTTCTCTTTCACCTCACTGAAAAAATTGAAAATTTCGTGAGGAGACTTCGATGGAAGGCCTGCTTCCTTCTTCGTTCCACGGATTCTTCGTCTCATTCTACGGAGTCTTTTAACCTAAAAACTCAACGTACACCTCCTGTATGCAAATTTCTGAACTCTTTTGAGAAGGACCTCTTCGACTTGATACCCAAAATTAAATGTGAGCGTCTACGTAAAAAAAATTGGGACTGACGAGCCGCCAGGTCATCATTGTGCGGTGAAATATGTATTATCCATTGAAATTGTAGTATATCAAACATTTTTCTAAATTATATATATATATATATTAGGGAAGTTTTATGACAAAGTGGAAAAAGTTTACATGTGATACTTTTCGTCCATCTGGATTTCATCAAACAAAATATTTTGTTGGTACTACTTCACATGTGTGTGGATCGATGGTTGCTGGGAAATGTTAGATTTTTTGTATCTAGCCAAATTGGTTTAAACTTCTGTCTTTGACCTTGCAAGATTTCACCATTCTGGCAGAATCAAATCAGTGTTTTTATATATACATCGATGAATATTATTTTTGAATAGATATAAACCATTAATATATATATAAATAATTGTTTACATGTATAACAAATCATTGTTATATATATATATATATATATATATATTATTACACCCGGCGTTGCTCGGGTGTAATGAAAGATTTAAAAGTAATCCATGGTCTTGGCGCTCAGACTCTGCCTAAAGAATATTTGTGTGACGTTTGTTGAGAATCGGATAAAAATTATGGATTTGTATAAAGGACATACAGACAGATAAACAGACACACACACAAACATCTTGCCTTATATATATATATATATATATATATATATATATATAAAAATTATCGATTTTCTGCACTATTGTAAGAACTGCAACCTTGAAACTTCTGAATATCGTTTCTTATGTCTTTGTCAGTGAGTGTATCAAATTTGATTAAAATCAAAGCACTACTTCTATAACCGGATTTTTTCTATTATCGATTTTCGATAATTATCGGTGGTACCCCGGCACAAAACCTAGCCAAGAACACTTGCAGACGCTTATAGTGCAACTGTGTAAATTTTCAAGAAACTCGATTCAGCTGTTTCGGAGTCTATAGGTAACGGATACACACACAGAGACACACACACAGATAAAGTTTCATTTATAAATAAGTTCATATATATATATATATATATATATATATATATATATCAAACATTTGTTTACATATATAAAACTAATAATTGTTTATACATATATCAGATCCTTGTTTATGTATATATAGAAATTCATTTTTTATATATATATATTAAAGATATGTTTAAGATATATATATATATATATTAAAGATATGCTTAAAAACAGAACAAACACCACTTAGTTGCCTAAGTAGTGTGTGTTCTGTTCTTTTCTTTATATATATATATATATATATATATATATATATATTTCCAATCATTGTTTATATATATATATATATATATATATAGCAAATTATTGCGTATAAATATTTACACATTTAAAGAAAACCATCATTATATCTACATATATAAAATCATTGATTACCTATACATATCAATACATACCATATATATATAATATCAAAACATTTTTATGTATACAAATATCAAATCATTTATATATATATATATATATATATATATATATATATATATATAATCATTTATATATATATATGAATATCAGAACATGTTATAAATATATGTTCCTCAAATCATACTTTATATATATATATATATATATATATATATATATATATATATATATATAAACTCATTTTTTATATAAAATATTGTATAATTGTTTGATACACTTTCCTTCTAGATCTCTGTTTCAATTCTCTCTCTGACTCTTGCCATGCCATGTCGATCTACCCTCTTAGCAACTCTGATCATGCTGTGGTTTCCATTAATATTTTTTCCACTACCCTTTTTCTCATAAACCTCCTTCTAGCAGAATATCTTACTGCTATCAAATAGCGGATTAGGAGTCGTTCTGAGGTTTCCTTTCTGATGTCTCTTGGAACAAGTGTTTAGACAGCGCCTCTGAGATCTCATTCTGGGGGAAAGCTGGCATTGATGCTTTCATTCCAGCCAGGAAGTTTCCACTTAAACTTCATTCATCCTCTTTGATCTCTCCTGCTAGTTCGGCCGCTATAGCTCATAGGAATCACTTCTTCCAGCTTTACCGGAGCGACCTGTCTGACAACAATAGGCGGTTTTTGTCTCTGCTCATAATGAATGCAAGCGAATCCTAAATAGTACTAAGCTGACGTTTCTGATAGAATGAAGCGGCGTATAGCATCCTGCATGTTTGGTTTCAAAGACTACTGGCGGCTCTGCAAAAGTATGTTAAACAACATCAAAACCCGCCATCCATCCTTTATTCAATAAATTCCAGGCCCTCACGACCACAGCAGATAAGGTTGATTTCTTTGCTCGTAATTTTTCCTATAACTCTACATTTGACTCATCTGGAGTACCCATACCTTACTTCCCATCTAGAACTGAGGCTCAACTGAGTGACGTATATATATAACCCCCTTTAACATAATCTTTAAGCTTAAATTAAATAAGATAAGCGGAGTTGAATTTCAATCATTGTTCTAAAGAAATGTGACCCCCTGAACGCACCCCTGTCCTCTCCAACTATTTCCTCGCTGCTTCTTGCTTTCCTGCTTGTCAGATGTCCTCCTCTGTAGTTCATGTTTTAAAACCCTCTGATCCCTCTAATTATCGCCCTATTTATCAGCTTCTTAACGATTTTTGGCAAAGTGTTCGAGACTATTGTCAATGCTGAAGTGATTCATCATCTCACATCTCACAACCTATTTTCTAACAAACACTATGTCTTCGCTTTGCTACGTCTACTGCTGATATGGTAACAAACACAATTGAATACATATACCGGGATCTTGATAAGAACGGTTAAACTTGAGCTGTTGCCCTAGATATTTCGAAAGCGTTTGACAGGATTTGGCATGCTGGCCTTCTGCGCAAGCTACAGGGCTATCGCATAACTGTGAGTTTGTTCGATTTAATCCAGTCGTTCCTATGTAATCCAATCGTTCCTAAGTAACGATGGACGTATTGAACTGGCATGCTTCCAGATCCTATCATACGAACGTAGATATCCCTCAAAGCTCTATCATGTCCTATGCTTTTCCTGATCTTGATCAATAATCTTTCTGGTGTAATCAGTTCCCAAATAGGCATTTATGCAGATGATACTCCCGTTTACTCGCGTCTCAATAAGAAATCTGCCAGAGGGTGACAAAAAAAAACAAACAAACAAACTTTACTGCTGATTTTGAAAACTTTAACCACCATAGAGAAACTTTTCTACCAAAAATCAGAACGGATGATGCTAGTCACGTAGAGAGCAAGACACTGCGACTCCTTGGACTAATTTTTTTTAACCGACCTGAATTGAAATGGATGTATCAGATCTATAACTGCATCTACTACTAGGAAGTTTGGGCCTCTGTGTCGGACCAGAACATTTTTGTGTCAGAATCCATCTAGCACATTTATGAATCTATCAATAATTCTTGCATTGAATACTGTTGTCATATCTACTCAGGTGCTTCAAAGAAGGATCTGCAATGTAATCGATCCTGACTTGGTATCGCGACATCATTTAATTTCTCACGAATATTATGTGGCTTCCATCTATTTTTCCATGGTAACTGTTCTGTTAAACTTTTTTCCCTGTGCCCCGATCATGTGAATTTAAGCGTGTTACTAGATTGGCATCTAGGTCCCACTATTTTAATGTTGAAATAGTTAAATCTAACCGTCACTTCTACTCAAACAGTTTCTTTCCTCGCACTTTCCGCCCGTGGAACTCACTTCCATTTACTTGCTTCCCTGACAGCTACAATCTCCAACAGCAGCGGGAATTGCCATCTTCTATTTCCTTGAATCCCATCCATCGCTTTTAATACATAACTCAATAAATCCCATGCCTAACTAATAAAACAACAATTTTAAAGCAAAATTCGACTTTATCGCTCAACAAAGTTTCTGATACATAGAGTGATACATTGATTCTATCGCTTCTCTCACAATTCGATAAGGTTTTTGTATAACGATTTGTCTTTGACCTCAAATACGCCTCACTTTCCGATATCACTTCTTCATTAGAACTAAATCTCTTTACCTGGAACATTCTTTTGAGGTTTGCAAACAGCCAGTAGTCGCTGGGTGCCAGATCTAGAGAATAGGGTGGATGCGGAAGCAATTCTAAGTGCAATTCATGTAGTTCTGTCATCGTGGCGATCGACGTGTGACACGGTGCGTTGTCTTGGTGAAAGATCAATTTTTCTTCTTCATTTGTGTTTTTTTGGCAATTTCTTTCTTCAAACGCACCAATAATGCTATATAATATACACTATTGATGATTCTTCCTTTCTCAATGCAATCGACGAATAAAATACCTTGCGCATCCCAAAGTTTCTTACTGTATACTCATACAAGCTTCTTCTCCTTCTATGTGCCCTGTCCATTCAGGACGTAGGCGATCATGGCTCTCCACGTCTACCTATCCCTGGTGGCTCTTAGCACGCTTTCTCCTGTTACTCCACGCAACCCTCGTTCTGTCATCCACCTGATCAGGTTCTTTAAATATGTTATCCGCTGCTTTTATCTGGCCTGTTAGTATCAGGTTCGCTAAGCCCCACTTCCTCAATGCATGTCCCAGGAACTTCAGCTGTCTCTTCCTGATGCTCAGTATTAATTTCCTTTTCGTTTTAATCCTTTCCAAAACCTCACATTTACTCATATGCTCGATCCATGATATCCGCAGCATCCTTCTGTATAACTACATTTCAGTTGCTTCAAGTTTTTCCTTCATCTTCGATGATATTGTCCAGCATTCACTGCCATATTGAAGAACTGACACCACAGTAATCCAGTACTCTCTTCCTTGTTTCTAGCGAAATTGTCCTCTTTCTTAATATTTTACTCAACTTCTGGAATGCTTCCTTCGCCATGCCAATTCGACTTCAGATCACTGTGTCGCACTTTTCGTCTTCTGTTAGAACACTTCCAAGGTATTTAAATTTTTGTACCTGCTTGATTTTAGTATCCATGACCTGTATTTGGCATATTGGGCTGCCCTTTTTACTGATGACCATGCATTCAGTTTTCATGCAGTTTATTTGTAGTCCTTTCTTGTCACTCTTTTCAGCTACCTTCTGTAGGAGGTATTGTAGTTTTCTTTCTGTGTTGGCTATCAGCACTGTATCATCTGCGTACCTTATATTGTTTAAATTGTGGCGGCCTCCGATGACGAATCCTGGCATAACTTCTAGGGTCCTCAAAATATTCTCGCTGTACGAGTTGAACAGATCCGGTGAAAAGACAAATCCTTGTCTTACGCCCCTTTCTATCTTTGTATATCTTCTGAATTCATTACCTGTCCGTATGAGGGCAGTTTGCTGCCAGTAGAGATTCTTGATTAAGTCTTTCTCAAATATGTCGAGGCTGCCGAGCATCTCCATCAATTATTTCTGGCGTATTTTGTCAAACGCCTTTGCATAATCGATAAAACATAGGTACAAGTTCTTCTTTATTTGTATTGCTCTTTCAGAGAGCATCCTAATCATAAATATGTCATTCCTTGTTCCAGTGTTTTTGACAAACCCGCACTGTTCTCGTCTTATTTCTGGCCTGATTCTGCTTCTCGCTCTATTCATCAGGATTCGGACGATCAGTTTTGTTACATGATGGTTCTGTGGAGTTTTGTTACTGATGGTTTTGTGGAGTTTGCACTCGCTTGCTCCTGGCTTCTTAGGTAGCGCTATGACGATAAACTTGCTGAGGTCGTCTGGTATTACACCACGATTATAAATTTCATTTATTATTTCTGTAATTGTCTCTATGCCAAATTCTTCCAGGGCTATCAGCAGTTCTATGACTATGCCGTCTGGTTCAGCTGTTTTGTTTCTATTCAGTTTGGCTATTGCAGAGTCCACTTCACACTTTAATATTTCCGGTCCGTCCTCAACTTTGTGTATTATCGGTTGCTCTCTCTTGTCGTGGAAAAGATCTTTTATATATTTTTCCGATCGTTGGAGTATTTCCTCTTTATCCAATTTGATTGTTCTATCCTTGGATTTCATACATCCTGTTAAAGAGAATTTTGTTTGTCCTGTCTGTTCTTTTATTTCTTTATGCATGTCTGCTTTATTATGCCTGCTCAGTCTCTCTACTTCTGCACATTTGTCATTGAGCCATTCCTCTTTAGCCTGCCTGCATTTTCTTATTTCTTTGTGTAGTTTCCTGTACTCCACTTCATGTCTTCATATAATTTTCTACCTTCTTTGCATCACGTCGAGAATCTCGTCAGTCATCCACACGTTTTTTCTCTGCACCTGATTTCCTTTTGGGCAATGTTGTTTGATGATGTCAACATCGCTTCCTATAGTGAGTCCCATTTCCAGTGTACTTTTCCAATTTGTTCTTCGTATTTGATTACGCTGTTAGTGTATTCTTTCTGTAGGTTTAGGTCATTCACGGGCGTGCTGTATTTCAGCTTTGGTGCTGCACTAGGCTTCTTCAATCTCCGGAGTTTCACCTTTAGTTTGCAGATGAATGGAACGTGGTCGCTTCCACAGTCGGCGCCTGAATAAGCTTTGCTTTGAACCACTGCGTTTCTGAATCTCCTGTTTATGGTTATGTAGTCTATCTGGTTTTTCGTGTCACCTCATGAGCTTCTCCATGTCCATAGACGTCGTGGGTGTTCTTGAAACCAGGTGTTAGTTATTACCTGGTCATATGCTGTGCACCATTGAACCTATTTTCCTCCTCGTTCGTTGCGGATTCTTAAACCAAAGTTGCCAGTTGTCATACCTTCCCTCTCCTTGCCTACTTTGACATTCAAATCTCCCATGATGATTCTAATTTCTTGGCTTTTACATTGAGCCTTGACATTGTCTAGAGTGGAGTAAAAAGATTCTATTTCTTCCTCAATGATTTGCGTTTTTGGTGCATAGACGATTACAATTGCTATGTTGAACGGTCTTCCTTTCAATTTGACCAAGAGAACTCTTTCAGAGCAAAACCTTACCTGCTGATGTTTACGCCTTTGGTCGCTCTGGATAGTTTTCAACTGCTGCTGTCCATTCAGCTGACTAGCGATTTGACTCCGGAGTGAAGTGGTGAATCCATGTTTCATCCATTGTCACATATTTATGCAAAAACTCATTCTTGTTGCGTTGAGACAGTTGCAAGCAACGCTCTGAATAGTCGACGCGTTGTTGTTTTTGATCGACTGTAAGCAAGCGCGGCACCCAATTTAAACACTACTTTCTCTTGACAAATGTTCATGCAAAATGGAGAATACACTACTTTCTGATATGTTCAACTCTTCTGCGATCTAACGCAACTTTAATTTACCATCGGCCAAAATGAGTTTGTGGATTTTATTTTTATGGTGTTTTCCTCGACAACTACCGATTTTGGGTGACCTGGGAGTTTAGTATCATTTGGTCTGTACGACCTCATCTTAAGTCAGCATACCACCTCTTAACCGTTGTTTCCGACGAAGCCATTATCAAGCCATTGCTTTGCTTGAACAGTATTGTTTCCCATAAAAAGCAATGCTTTATCAACACACTAAATTAAGATTTTCCATTGTTTTGAAAATTTGCAACAGTAGCTTTACTTAAATAACTGTAATTTGTAAAGTAATAATCCGATTGGGCCCAAATTTTGTCACGTGCCATTTGATGGTTAGTACTTCATAAAAACCATATACATTTTTTTATTAGTGGCGCCATCTATATGTCAGGCCAAGAAAGTATTGAGTGATGTGTTATCTGTTAGCTATAACAAGAAAAATAAAAATAGAAAAAATCATTTGGTATACACCCCTTTTAACCAAATGGTTAGCACCAAGTTAGGGCTAAAATTCCTCAATTTAATTAAGAAACATTTTCCTCATAATAACTCTCTTATTAAATTTTTCTAATAGAAATGCCCTTAAATTAAGTTATAGTTGTACAAATAATCTAGAAAATCTCTTTAAAAATCATAATAATAAAATCTTCAGTCAGCACGTAAACCAAAGTAACAATAACAATAATACAAAATTATGTACTTGTCGAAATCCTAACAATTGCCTACTGAAAAATAGGTGTCTAACAAGTTCTATAGCGTGCCAATGTAATAAAACATCAAATGCAAATTCAACTATTAAAAAAGTTTACATTGGATCTACTAAGGACACTTTTAATCAGCGTTGGTACATGCACTTAACTTCCTTCAAAAACAACACGTACCGAAACCAAACATCCCTTTCAGCGTACTTTTGGAAGTTAAAGGATACAAACAAAACCTCTAAAGTAAAATGGAAAATTCTGATAAAAACAACGAAAAAAAAAAAAATCAACAAAACAAAACAAAAAAAAAAACAAACAAAAAAACAAAACAAAACAAAACAAACAAACAAAAGTCTGTAAGTCGTTCTACGATATCGGCCTTCTGTGTTTGAGTGAAAAGCTTCAGATTTTAAGGTTCGCTAAAAATAGTGAACTACTGAACCGTAGAAATGAATTGACCATTTTATGTAAACATCGAATATATTTTTCTTTTAAATTTAATTATTTATAATGTTTCATTTATAACTTATGCTCTGATATAACTTAAAAATTAAAATTTATTTTACGAAAATAAATGACCCCCACAATTCTTAATTGCAATATACCTTAGTATACCATAATTATTTAATCCTAATTCTAACCTGAACATTCCAGCCTCCTTACTTATGAGATAGTACAAAATTTAATTTTAAAAAAATTTGTTTAAAATTTAATTAAGTGCAATGTCTCATGCATAACTTATGCTCCAATATAACTTAAAATTTTAAATGTATTTTATTAAAATAAATGACTCACTTAATACTTAATTTGTTGTCTTAACTACAATATACCTGTGTATGTCATAATTATTTATTCCTAATTCTAACCTAAACATTCCAGCCTCTTTACACATGAGGTAGTACAAAAACTTATAAAAAAAAAGAAAAAAAAAAAGAAAAAAAAAACAAATACAAAAACAAACTAAATCCAAGCTGCTGTTTAAAACTATTGTCTACTAATTTGAATAATCTATGGTCCCACTGTATATTTTAACCAGACAAAATTTAAAAAGTGACATGTCTAGACACCAGGCCATCCTGCTACCTTTTGCAACTGAGATCTTCAACTTACCTAATTCTCATTTTTGATTGAAAAATATTGACACACCTAAAAAGCATTCTCCAACTACCACTTCTTAATTTTCTAAATAACCATGAATTCATTTTATATTTTTAAAATAAATCATTTTCAGCATTTATTTTGACATATCACCTGAAGAAGAACAGTATTGTTCTGAAACATGAAAATTTTTGTGTAGTGATATAATTTCTTTTATAAACCTTTGTAATAACAGAATTACAATATATATATATATATAAGACTATCCGGCTTAGTCACCAATGACCCGACCGCGTGGTCGATATCATATTCTATCAATGTTGACGATAATGCTGAAAAATAAATATTTGCTCTGTAAGATAAGTACTCTTTTTCAAGTGGAGGTCTTTTTGATGCACGTACGTACATAAACATGCATGAAAGCCAAATAATGACCAAGGTGAAATATATATAAATGTTTACTTTATTATTTGAATGTTAAAATAATTATTTATGTAAGTAACACAGTTTTACTAACTAAAGAAAACACTCGAATGGTCAAGAATTAACAAGGACAGTATCTGTCTGGAAAACACTGAAGTCAAAATGGCTACAACTGAAAGAAAAGAGGAAAAAGAGAAAAAGTAAACACACAATATAGATTGAGTATAAATTGCAAAACAGAAAAACAAGAAAACGACGAAAAGGACAAATGACCACGACATTCTGCACGTACGCACATACGTGCAAGTGTATATAAACAACAGAAATCGAGAATTATAAACAGTTAATGTTTGATATCCCGAGTGAAAGAAATAATTGTCAGAGGGTCTGTCTACAAAACATTGGAGTCAAGATGCTGAAGGTAACATCAATCAGTTAAGTAACAATCTTTTTAATTATATATATATATATATATATATATATATATATATATATATTTGTCAAATGGAAAACATCTTATTTAATCCGACAAATTTTTATTACTTTAACGTTTTTAGTTTAATTTTTTCATTTTTGTGAATCTTACCGAATTTCTCGAATATTCAGTCCGGGAGAGGAAAATAAATGAACATAAAGGCACGTTTCAATATTGCTTGATCATCTAGGAAGTCAAAATAGAAAAAGATTTTTGTGATGCGTTTCAACAGTTAGGACTTCATCAGACTGTATTTGTTGACGTTGTTGTGACTGCACATACACATGAACGAAATACCCTAGGAGTTTTAAAATTTTTAAATAATTAATTTCTGTTTTTCACTTTTTCACTTTATCCAATTCATCATACATTTTTACTTTTAAAACTGTTCTTGATATATAAAATATAATATATCGTTATCCCATATATAATGGAATATATCTGTCTGCGGATGACTATATATATATATATATATATATATATATATATAGTGATGATCATCCACGTATACTGTCTTAATATGTATAGGAAAGAATATTAATAAAAAGTTTTGAATTTAAAAACGTACTTTTTTAAACAGTATTTGTTTATTTTTATTGTATTTTTATATTTCAGACCGTCCTCGGTCCTTCATCAGAAACAAGTGATTTTTAAATTAGAATTGGAAACGTATTTTACGATAGCGTCCGAATACTTTTTTGTTTACATCACGTGGTGTCGATAAACCAATCAGCATGCGGCACGTCCGTTTGTTTATTTTCGGTAAACCAATCAACACGCGGCACGTCCGTGGAGAAAGTCTGTTTGTTTTAGACAAAAAAATCTCTTGGAATATCTATTTTTTTGTTTATATCGCGTGGTGTCGATAAACCAATCAGCATGCGGCACGTCCGTTTGTTTATTTTCGGTCAACCAATCAACACGCGACACGTCCGTGGAGAAAGTCTGTTTGTTTTAGATAAAAAATTCCTTGGAATATCTGAAAGAAAATTCTTTTTACCTATTGAAATATTATATATATATAACTCTAATTATAGCTAGAGTTTCACACACACCTGATGTTCATACGACTTGAACAACAGTTCAGTTTGTCTGAACATCTTTGCGTGAATGTGAAACTCGAGTTACGAATAACGGATAATAGGATTTAACACTAACAAGCGTTATTTACTCTGTCTAGGCAATCTGGTCTTTGAGCGTTTTACTGAGTATGTAAATATGCTTACTGTATTCAGAATATAACATACACATGACACTATATACATAAACTTTACACATATTCATTTACTTGTAAAACAAAATTCCCCTTTGATAATGACTAAATGTATAGCCGAAATCGCTCGGAAAAATAATACATTTAAAGACCGTTCCTATATAATCATAAGAACACACAATAATTTTTATAAAAATTCTAATGACCTTGTCTGTCATTTTCAGTGAAACCTGCATAATTTGTTGTCGTAATACACAATATACATATATACTTATATTTGTTTATTTTTCTTATGAAGATATCGGAAAAATAATAATAAATGATAAGAGGAAAAAATTATAAACACACACACACACACACACACACACACACACACACACACACACACACACACACATACTGTGAAAAAAGATAGTGAACTCGCTAAGTAATAAAGTGATGAATAAAAAGATAAAAATACACAAATAAGTAAAAAGAATTGTGTGTGAAAATCGCAAAGGAATAAGTAGATGAAGGACTGAATAAATGAATAATTAAAAAAAAGTTGGGTCTGTATGGTTTCGTCAGGTACTTAGTATTTAAGCAGAAATTTATTACAGTGTCTGCATGTGGTCATCAGTTCACTTTTTTTTTTTTAGCAAATTAGGGTTATTAAGTTGTTTCAAGTTGATAAGTTTTTCTAAAAGGCGTAAATTACATCTATTTCCTATTCCATTATAAGATTTCGTTTTCGTGACGATTTCACAGGTTATAGTTGGGTTTTTGTTGTTTCGTAAAAACCAAAAATATTTGGAGAGAGCAGTTGTATTCTTGTATTTAATATCATTAAATGTCAATTTATGATGATCAAACCGCAGTTTTCATTTGTTGTTAGTAAACCTAAAATAGAATTTAGTATCCTCTTCTGTTTGTATATCAGCTTTGTACATTATACATTCGGTCATACATTGGCCGTTAAATGGGCAGGTCGTGTTTTTTCGGAAGTTACACTTCCTTTCTGTAGGGTTACTGTTATTGATATTGGGTTTACTATTATTTTGCAGGTTGGACATGTTTTTATTTAATATCATACTGCTATATAAGCGAGATATCAAAGTTCCTGACACAAGTATAACTTACCATAACATTGTTTTTGTTGAAAACATTTTTTTAGTGTATACCAGGCCCTCGACAAGAATGGTGAAGCCCGAACTGTCGCCCTGGATATCTCTAAAGCATTCGACAGAGTATGGCATGCCGGCCTTCTACGGAAACTGAGAAGCTACGGCATTACTGGACTTTTGTTGGACTTAATCCAGTCATTCCTCTCTAACCGCACACTGAAGGTGGTTTTAAACGGACATGCCTCCCAGAACTACCCTACAAACGCGGGTGTCCCCCAAGGCTATATCCTAGGTCCTACGCTCTTTCTAATCTACATCAATGATCTCCCCGATGCCATAAGATCACAAGTAGGCATGTACGCCGATGATACCACAGTTTACGCTCGCCTCGATCAAAAATCTGGTGTTGATGACAAGGCGAACCTCGCGGCTGAGCTTGAAAAAGACCTCCAATCCGTGGTGGATTGGGGTAGGAAATGGCTCGTAAAATTCAATTCTTCCAAAACGAAGCTGCTGTCAATTAACCACCACAGACAACCGCACCTACCTCCCATTAGCATGGAACAGGCTTGCCTCCCAGAGAGTAAAACACTACGCCTGTTTGGCCTGACACTCTCCTCGGACCTCAAGTGGAATGACTACGTCGAATCCATTGCTAAATCCGCTGCTATGAAAGTCGGCTCTCTGTGCAGGGCCCGGAAATTCTTTCCGTCTGAATCTATCCTGCACTTATACAAATCTACCATCCGCCTGTGTTTTAAATACAGTTGCCACATCTGGTCGGGTGCCCCTGCTATTCTCATCGGGCTTCTTGACAAAATACAGCGAAGAATCTGTAATGTGATTGATACCGACTTAGCTGACCGCCTGCAGTCACTCTCTCACCGGCGTGACGTGGCTTCCTTGTGCCTCTTCTATAAATACTTTCATGGCTTTTGCTCTGATGAACTTAAATCACTGGTGCCCCCTAGGTGTGAGTTTGCACGAGATACTAGATTGGCAACTAGGTCCCACCCTTTTACAGTGAAACCGATGAAATGTAACCGCAATTTCTACTCCAACAGCTTCTTTTCTCGCACTCCCCGCCTGTGGAATTCCCTTCCGCATGCTTGCTTCCCTGGCGGCTATAACCTCCAGGAGTTTAAATGTAGGGTCAATAGACACCTCCTAACACACTAACTCACACCCATTCTCTCCAACTTTCCCCCTATGTACATCCTAACTCGTCTATCGCCCTATGTAACCCCCTGCGCTATAGTGGCAGTGGAATGCGTTGATTGGGGTGACATGATTAAAAAAAAAAAGTAAAATTTATTACTTATCTATCTATCTATCTATCTATCTATCTATCTATCTATCTATCTATCTATCTATCACTTAATCCAAAAGGAAAAGCAGGTAGGTAAATCCCAAAGACCCGATCCTAATTAATATTAATTATATTAATATTAAAACAGATCAAGTTGGAGGACTCAATGTAATTTATATTCAAATTTAAATTACAGAGCCAATTATAAAAGAAAAGGCTAAATTTCTACTTTCATCTCTTGATTCAGTTTAAAAGTAAGGGTTTTCAAAAATCTAAAAATAAAAATAAGCATAGATTACTGTCTGCTTTCTTATTAATCCCACCCCTTTAATTTTTCCGTGATGTATGTTTTTTTAACTTCTGCCGGTGTAATATCTCGGTTTATTTTGGAATAAAGAAGTTGCTTGTGATACGTGAAATTTCTCTTAAGGATTTCATGTAGAAATGACCATACAACTGATTTGAACATCGGGATTTATTTTATTATATATATATATATATATATATATATATATATATATATATATATATATATATATAACATTACACTTGGTATGTAATCCAGGTAAATTCCAAAAGAGACGAACTTAAGAGAACTCAATGTTAAATTCATTTATTTAATTTAACAGAGTAATGTAATTCATAAAAGATTTTTGATATTACTATGTGTAATGCATATTTCACCGCTTTGATGTTATTATCGCGGCTCGTCAGACCCAAATGGTACAACAGTAGGTAATCAAAATATCACCCCACAAATTTCTCGCTCATTCGGAAAAGAACCCCAAAGAAAGAGGAAAGCGAGGATAAAGTAAAAATAGACGATTGAAAGAAGAGAAAAAAGTTGAAAAAGAAAAAAAGAGAAAAAATAAAAAAGGGGAAAAAAGAAAAAAAAACAATAGAAAGCAAGAGGAGAAAGGATAAAGAGATACAATAACAGGAAATACCGTATCACGAGAAATAAATGTTGACACCATTTCTCCTAATAGCGTTTTAAACCACCTAACTATTTTCATAGAAAAACCTGGAAACATTTAACTATGAAATTTAATTTCAAATATACCGGGATATATTTACGGTACAAAAAAAATATTTACATCATAATTTTAATACAATTTGAAACAGTAACTCCTATTACTATTAATTTTATAAATTAATGCTAATTTAAAAATATTGTGAAAATAATTGAAAATACCAAAATTAAAAATATGACTATAGAAACAGGAAAAATTTGATAAACAGAAAGGGGAAATACACAAAAAGAAGGAAAGAAAAAAAGAGAAATCACGATAGAACGGATTTTAAAATAATTAAAAAAATATAAAAAAACGCTAGATCGAAACTGACGCATTCTTAGAAACGTTATAAGGGATTTTTACCCTTAAATTAAAATATACCGACTACAGGGAATATTTATGGTGAAAAATAAATCATATATCCTAACATAAATTACATTACTTGTAGTAATTTATTCTAACTATAGTTAAAATAATAACTCCCAATAAGAAAATATAATTTATTAAAATACAATCTTAAAGATAATCTAAAATACTAGCAATACTAATAATAGATAATAATAATCTAAATAATAATAATAATAATAATAAATAAAACAATAAAGAGATAAATATATGTATACATACATATATACATACACACACACACACACACACACACACACACACATATATATATGTGTGTGTGCGTATTTACATACATATGCATTTATATATACATGTATGTATCAAACAAAATTTCTCTCAGACATAATGATAATTATAATAAAAATAATAAAGAATAAAAAACTATTACTACTACTACTGCTAATAATAATAATATTCATTCTATCACATAAGAAAACAAAAGAAATTACAAAAATACCTATATATATAATCATTATAACCAAATAAAAATAAAATAAAAATACAAATATAATAAGCTATAGTTATAAACTAATATTAACCTGACGTAGAAAATTTAGTTTCAATATGATATTAACATACATGCCAAATTTAACATTGAAATTTAATTTAAAATATAATGGGATACGTTACAAAACTAAATTATGCAACATAATTTCAATACATTTAGAAAAACTAACTACTCCCACTAGAAACCCAAAATACCCTATTAATTTTTTAAAAAATTCGCTAAAATAAAAAGAAAGAGATAAAAATTAGAACGATATAGAAAAGAATTTAAATTAAAATAACTTAAAATAAATTTAATGTATAAAACCAACGTCTATTACATTAATATTCATTCTTAGAAACGCGATATGTGATTTCCTCTTAAATTAAAATATACCGATTCTAGTATATATTAGCGGTGAAAAATAAATCATAAATCATACATCCTAATGTAAATTACAATATAACCACTAGTAGTAATTTATTTAAAATAAAGTTAAAATAATAATAATACCTTGTAAGAAAAACTAAATAAAAAATTAAACAATAAAAACAAAAAACCTTTAAATACTCATAACATTCATAATATATAATAATAATAAAATAATTATTAAAAATTTAATAATAGAAAATAGAAATTCGTAATAATAATAATAATAATAATAATAATATATATATATATATATATATATATATATATACGTGTGCGTGTGTGTGTGTGTGTGTTTATCAAACAAAATTTCTATCAAACTTTAATAATAATAAAAAATGAGAGTAATAAAAATAATACTATTCTATAAAAAAAAACGAGGAAAAAAGAAACATAAAAATACCTATAAATATAATAATTATAAAAATAAAAAAACCCAGAAAATTACAAAAAATTTCAAAAATTTAAAAATTTAAAAATTACAAAAACAAAACAACATTTACTGTAAAAAAAACAGCAGATTCCAGGATTTTTCAAAATAAACACTTTTTTAAAAATTCAATTAATGTAATTAATATAATTTACATTAATTCAAATCACAATCAGGATTTATCTATACTATTTTAAATCTATTTTTGTGTCTGCATTTAAATATTAATTCGTTCCACTGATTTAGTAGTTCCTTAGGATTATTATATTTTATAATCATTAATTTCTCCTCCAGGCATAAATTACACCTATCCCTGAAATTGTTGGAAGTATTGGCGTATTTCACACTCTTCCATCTGACCAGTGGGGTAAATCCTCCGTCTTTAATATTCCAATATTGCTTAGATAAGGCAGTTTGATTTTTCAAGGAGGCGTTGGAGAAAGATTGTCTGTAGTTGTATAATCTCTGCTTCCAACTACCTGCAGATATCCCTATATAAACTTTTAATTTTATTTTTGGGGTCTTCCACTGGACAAATAGTGGCTTCATAGATAGCTTTTTCGGAATTACACTTGCCATCAGCGGGACAATTTGTCATATTGATGCAATTACAGAAAGGCTTGTCTACCGAAGGTTTGCTAAAGAAGTCTCTAAGTAATTTGTTATAATGTGAATTGGCTATGTTTTGTATGTTTTTGTAGTAGAACAACTAATTTTAATAGTTTTTCTATTGAACAATTTACTTAAGGGGTGGTGTTGGTGGAAGTGTTTACTAACTAGATTTAAAAAGTATTTACCTATGTTTATATCGGACAACTTGCAGAAAGGAGGGTTGAAACATTATTTTTTCTTTTTCTAACTCTACTTTTGTTTCAAGTTTTGTCTTTTAATTTTTCTTCGTATAATATTTCATCTTTAAAATCACTCTTCTTTAGGGCTTCATTGTATATTGTTTTATTCTCATCGAATATTTCCTTATTAGAAGAAAGTTTATTAATTTTAATTTTGACTGTTTTGGATATTTGCTTTATTATAGATTTAGGGTGATTAGAGTTAACATTAATATAGATAGGGGATTGATTACTTTTCGATACGGTTTAAATGTATTTTTGGATTGGTTAAAGCGAATATCTAAATAATTAACGATCCTGAGATTAGATTAAATTTCGATTTTGAAGCCCAGTATTTTAAAAGCTCTAATAACTTTTTAGAAATTCTTGATGTCAGGGGACCATTACACACACACACACACACACACACACACACACACACACACACACACACACACACATATATATATATGTGTGTGTGTGTGTGTGTGTGTGCGCGCGCGCGTGTATGTGTGTGTGTGTGTGTGTGTGTATTCTAGTAATAATACATTCATTACATGGTATATCACACGCTAAAAGTCTACCTTCTTCTACCCAGAGCCCATAGCTCAGAGGTAGAATTGACTGATGTCAATTCGGTCAGGTTTCTATACTGGCTAAAAGCAATCGGATGTCTAACCGTACAGATCTGTCTGCGGATGACTATATATATATATATATATATATATATATATATATAGAGAGAGAGAGAGAGAGAGAGAGAGAGAGAGACGGAGTCAGACATATAGAGAAAAATAGAGACACAAAGAGATGGGTTGGAACAATTAGAGAATGAGAATGAAGCGAGAGAAAGAGTGTGTGTGTGAGAGAGAGAGATTGTAGAATCACGGGGAGCGCTTGGATGAGAAAAAGACTGGGCCAGAAGAAGAGAGAGAATAGAAGAGAGTGAATAGAAGAGAGACAGAGACAGAGAGACAGAAATGTAAGCATCACAGAGTAGTTAGATTTATAAGGACACTCTTCATTTGATTCTTTTCTTTTTTTTCATTTTAGTCATTTATAGCTTGGTATAATTACTAAGGAAAGGGAGAATTCAAAGCATACGTAAGACAGAGAGAGAGAGAGAGAGAGAGAGAGAGAGAGAGAGAGAGAGAGAGACCGAGAGAGAATGAGAGAGAGTATATTTCAGTGCTGAAAACAAAATATAAAATGTCTATTTTTCTACGGCCGAAGAAAGTAAACATGATAAAATTTTGCGTATTAGAAAGATATATAAATAAATTAAAATAAAATACTTACTTTCAGTCGACATCAGGTTAAATTAATTCCAGATCGGAAAACAAAATTATTTCGAAAATCTTTTTTTTTGTTTTGTAAAAACCGACGACCACTTTACATCGATCGAGAAAAACTGTTTTTTGTCTTTTGTTTTTTGTCTCATGAAAAGTTGAGAAAAAAAATGACAGTCAACTCGATGAGCAGTGGTAAGACGAAGGGCGTGGTGTCATTTCACATTGATTGATAGCTGACTTCACTTCCGGTGGCTCCTTTACTCCAATTTTCAGATTGGTTGAAAACCTTGACAGTATCTCGAGCGATTTCAATTCCACCTTGACTTCATATCTCACAATTTGGCTCGAGGAAAACAGGCGGGTCTTAAGTATTTATGAAATTCGGCCGAGATTTTACAACAGAATGCCATTTAAAACAAAACTAATCCTTGTAATTTCGCCTTAAAGATGCAGTTAAAATCTTGTATTTCTTGTTAAGCAAGTTTTTTTTTTTAAATCTTCATATGGTTTTCTGTAGAAGTAGAGGTCTATTTTCTTTTCTTGAATTTGGAGGCCTGGTGACGATTAATCAAGTTCCGATTGAAATGTTACATCGGCTTCCGATATTTAATGACACATTAAAAAATAAAAGAAGACAGAATTTCGTGTGCTATTTCAAACATTTTAGATTCTCTTATCACAAATGGCCATTATACTCAGGTACAGTTATCGTTACCTTTCAACATCAACAATCTCTTATTTCTATCTCTTGTAGGCTATCAGTCAGTTAAGTGCCAAACGTAATACACGTTTGGGTGATCATGTCCCGAAGGAGACATAACTGACTAGGCAGAAGATTTTCCCGCAGGAGCTTGCCATTACCTTCTGCAGTAAACTGGTTGAAAAAAGGCTATAAAACCCAATCTGTCTTGCTATTTAACCCATGGCTGGAGGGAGAATCAACGGATTAATAACTTTTCCAAGGGTATTTGCACGTATGCAAATACAACGAATTCAAATGGAATTCAAACTTGATACAAATTTGATTAAAGACCAACGAAAGTTAATTGTTATCGTTTTTCATTTTTCATATATATATATATATATATATATATATATATATAGAGAGAGAGAGAGAGAAAGAGAGAGAGTGAGAAAGAGAACGAGATTTCCTCCTGCTTTTTAGGCAAAATTAGGTTAATCTAATGTTTTTCTCTGTACCTAAGTTTTTGACTAACAACGTAATTTTCTTCTCCTCAGACGATTGTTTGCTTCTTTACGAAAATAGGTAGGGAAAGTTACACCATTGTCTGGGTTATACTTGAATTACCTGTAGCCCTCGTTCTTCTGTTGTTTTAGATATTATCGTTTCACACAACAGCTTAGTTTCTTCCGCTTGTTGCTTTTGTAATTGCATCAGTTCACGTTGAAAGATTTGTTTGTGATTTTTCAAATTTTTCTGGTTACTCTAACAATTGTTGCTGCTATTATTGTTGCTGCTGCTGTTGTAACTGCAGACTAACCTATAATACTTTAGTAAATTTAGCCAGTTGTTCCATTTTGTTGAATAATTTCACAGAGTATTTTCAACGTAAGTTGTTCAAATCCGTAATTACTATTAATGTACGTCTTACAAACAGCGTCTTGGGGTCATTCTCGATGTTAGTTGGAATCGAATCTTTCGTCGTCACTGTTGTATCCTTTAAAGAGGTTACAAATAGACAAGGTGGTATTCGAGTGAAAGAACAGCAACACTTGCGGAGGTGAAAGAAGTAAAGTTTATTGTAAAGAGTATGCAACACTACGGCAAGACAGGCTATGTGGTGGTAGGCTAGTAATTACCGAAGCAAGTCACAGGTATCTCCTGTGCTCAAAATATATATTTTCTAATACAGCCAGTCCACATAGGCGATAGGGAGTGTAGGACACTCCATTACAACACTATCTATCTTACCCAAATCATATCTATCTATCTATCTATCTATCTATCTATCTATCTATCTATCTATCTTCCGACGTTTTTCTGTTTTGCTTACAGTGCTTAACAAACATACCTTGCAGTACTCTATTCTACAGAACGCGCTAATATATATATATGTCGATTGAAAGTAATAAAAATTCACTTTAAAATAACTTTTTCAAGAAAATAGTCTTCTCAATTACTGTAGCTTTTTCAAGTATTTGAGGTTTCCTCCCTAACCTTTGAAGTAGCCTGTAATGTCAGCATCTTGATTATGCCATTATTTTCTCTTCGAGTTACATGTGCTATCCATTTTAGTTGCTGTTGCTGTTGAATGTTCTCAATGGATGTGATTTCTTTTATTTCTGAATATTTAACGTCAGTCCATGAGTTTCGAAGAAGCATAGCCTTCGTCAAGTAGGACAGGTTTCACCCACTGAAAGTCATTTTTAATTATTTATCCCATAAAGCGGTTCAATATATTGTATGGAAGCGGTTTATATATTCCTAAATGAGTTTGGCGCTATACATGACATCCATCTGAAAGTCTTGATGTGATGAAGCTATTTAAGAACATGACTCGAGTTTTCAACTTGATGCTTTGGTTTTGTAGCAACTTGTGGTGTTGGGCGAAACTACTTCTGCCTATTCTATGTTTAATTTCCTTTTCACCTATACTAAATTTGTTATAACTGATCAATATACCAAAATATTTTGAAGTTTTTAGTGTTTATGAATTTCACATCCTGAATTTTCATGATGGATTCAGTGTAGATGTCATCTCTGATTTTGTTCAAATTCCAGATAATAGTTTTTATTTTGAAAAGATTTAATTTGATGATATATATATATATATATATATATATATATATATATATATATATATATATATATATATAAAGGAAAACTCAACACATTATCTAAAACGATTATAACCGTTTTAGATGATGCATTGAGTTTACCTTTATGTATATCATACTGTTCTGGTTAATATTTATTAAGCTCTCAATATAGAACTATATTTTTAATATTTTATATTAGATTGATCTTTTTGGATTATCTTCTTCGTTTACGGATTTGACATTATTACCTAATACTATTTATATAGAGCCCAATACCAAGATCATTTTTAATATTAATGAGATTAATATTAATAGAATCTGTTTTGGGATTTTACCTCCATGCTATTTTCGTTATATATATAATGTGGAAAAGTTTGTCTCTTAGTTGAGCAGTATATTTTAGGCATGACGGAATAACACTGATCAGTTAAATGACAATCTTCTTCACGTTAATTCTATTAACGATCTATCTCTATACCAAGCACTTTATGATAAAACAATCTGTTTGCCTAAAATGCCTTTCTACCATTAAATTACTGAAAAAAAAAATGCAATTTTGGTATTAAACAGCTTTACAATTTAACACTATATAAAGACACACACACACACACACACACACACACATATATATATATATATATATGGCCCTCCACATCCTCTTATCCCTTATAGCCTTTTTTCTTGGTATTTCTTCCATACCCCGCTCCGACATCCACTTGCTTAAACCCATCAAGTCTGTTTCCCGTTGCTTTCCTCTGCCTCTCTTTCCCTCTAACCATCCTGTGTGTATTAGGTTCTCCAAGTCGCCCTTTCTTATTACATGTCCCAGAACTCGGCTGTCTCTTTCTGATGTAAAGTATAAGTTTTCTTTTCGTTTCCATCTTCTCAAAAACCTAGTTGTTGCTCATGCTCGGTTGATGGTACCCTCAGCATCCTTCGGTAGAACCACATTTCTGTTGCTCTGAGTCTTTCATTGCCTGGGTCTTGCCTTAAAATGTAGCCAATGAGCCTTTTGAACATACTATTGTTTTTTGTTTTTTTTTGGTGGGGTAGGAACAAGTAGTTAATATTATAACCAGTAGAATTTAATGACTGAAGATTCCAACCATTAAAAAAAATAATTACAAAAACTGAAAAGAACGGTGTTAAGTTTTCATAAAGAATTGTCATTGTTTTTAACTATGAGAAGAGTCATTAACAAATCCAAAATTATTTGCACTCATGAAACGCCTGAAGTTTGCAGGATCAGAGCCTACTTATTTGGGACTGAAAAAAGGAATCCTGGAATATAAAATAATTTTGGTCAAATGCTTTATTTTTTTTATCTGAATTCTTCTTATTTTTGGTTATGAGTTTTATTTTTATCGGGACCGAAAACAAAACATATTCTTGTTCATTCTTATTTTTATCTGAGTGTTATCTTCTTGTAAGTCGTGAGAGAAGTATAGAAAGAGAAGTTGAGAGAGAGAGAGAGAGAGAGAGAGAGAAAGAAAAAGAGAGAAAGAGAGAAAGAAAAAGAAAGAGAGATAAAAAAGGATTTTAAAGGAAAGTACAAATGCTTGTTTTAATCTAAATTCTTTATATTTTTGTTAAAGAGAGAAAGAAAGAGAGAGAGAGAGAAAGAGATAGATAGTGATAAAGAGAGATAAGGGTTTTCAAGGAAAGCACAAATACTTTATTTTAATCTAAATATATCTTATTTTTGTTTACATGTTTTATCTTTTATAACAAAAGTTATGGGTGAAGCCACCCTGATGTTTGGTATTTTTCAGTCACAAATAATTAGGCGTTTTTGGCTGAGTTCACTTCTTCTTCTTCTTCTTCTTCTTCTTGGGTTGCCTCCTCGTAGGTTAAGAAAGAAGTATAGAAAGAGAAGATTAGAGAGAAAGAGAGAGCGAAAGAAAGAAAGAAAGAAAAAAGAAAGAAAGAAAGAAAGAAAGAAAGAAAGAGAGATAAAAAAAAGAGAAAAGGGTTTTAAAGTAAAGCGCAAATAACTTATTTTAATTTAAATTATTTTTATTTTTGTTACTTGTTTTATTTTTATCGGGACTCACTACGAAAGATATGACAATGGTATATTGCCTTGTACACGCTGAGAACAGTTCATTGCAATCTTCTTCGCGTATACAAAACCTATTGGCCAAAAGGACTTAAGATGCATGTATAACAAACTGAAAAGAAAACGGTCCGATTTTTTTTGTAATCAACAATGAATCAGAAAAAATACCCGATTTTCTTATACATAATTCGAAGAATTTGAACGAAAATTAAAGGCAAAAAGGGGGGGTCGTATTATGCAGAGGAACAAATTTTGAGAAATTTTTATCCAACTTAAAATCTTATTTAAAACAAGAAGATTCCAAATATACTCACTTAACACAATTAATAATAACAAAATAGATAGGTGTTGATGATAATTTCTTACAAGATATATCGGTAATATGTGTGCACGGGGAATCTATGTAATTGAATAAAGTTTGTTTATATTTTCTTTTGTTTTTGTTTCTAGTTTTTTCCTTCTTGATGAAAGACTATATTTTTATTTTCATAGTATATTAATATATAGAAATCTAATAAAGTCATATCATACGGAAAATTTTGATTAATTAACTAACACCTTAAAATATATTGTCTAATTCGCCCCATGGCCTGAGAATTCGAAAATAAGTTTCAAAACGGAATTTAGGAAAAGAAACGCGCAATGGCTGAACATCCGCTTCATTTATATCTTTTAATGTCGTGAAAAATGAAATATTTTATCGAAATATATGTATAACATTTTTTTATAATCATTTCACCCCAGGCAAGGTAGAAATGCCACTGGTGCGCAGCGGGTTACAGTGAGAGAATAAAAAAAGGTTCATGGGAATGTCGAAAAAAGGATATAAAATGGAAGGGAATCAAGTAGATAAAAGATGGCAATTGACGATGGATTTAAACTTTTAAGGATTGTAGCTATCAGGGAAGTATAAAAAATGGAAGTAAGTTCTACAAACGGAAAGTGCGAGAAAAGATACTATTAGAGTAGAAGAGGTTGTTACATTTAACTAGATCGACGATAAAAGTGTGGAACCTTAATGCCAATCTAGTAGCATGAGTAAATACATGTGGTTGGGGTAGCATGGAAAAAAGCTTGTCAGAGCAGTTGCCATAAAATGCTTGCTGAAAAGACAGAGGAAAGCCACATCACGTTGCTGAGAAAGTGACTAAAGACAGGCTGTCAAGTCAGGATCGATTATATTGCAGATCCTTCTTTGGAATTTGTCGAATAGCAGGAACAACCGACCAGATATGGCAACAGTATTCAATGCACGGGCGAATAGTAGATTTATTAATGTGTAAAATGGATTCTGACGAAAAAAACTTCTTGGTTCGGCACAGTGACTCAATCTTTCTAGCAGTAGATGCAACTATGGATTTTGATCAAGTCATTTCATTTGAGGTCATTTGAGAAAGTGAGGCGCAGTGATTTGCTCTCAAGGAGACTTGCGTTATCCGTTCTGATGGTAGGCAGGAATGTTTCTCTATGGTGGTTATATATTTTAATGGATAATATAGTGTAGGGAACGTCAACTATGCTTGCGAAATGACCTTGTGCCAAACATAACCGAGCCCACCACATTTAAAAGAATCAAAAGCTTGAACAAAAGTTGTAAGAATCTCGTTTGTGTTAATGAGTTAAGTAAATTTATTGAACGAGAAGAATGATATCAATTTTGTTATTTTGAAATAAGATTTATGTTTGGAAGTTTTGCAGAAAGTTTGTTCTTTTAAATATGTGTTTAAGAGTTCAGTTTTCTAAAAGTCAGACGAAATGGATTTATGAAAAAAAAAAAGAAGACAAATCTGATGTCGCTATGTAGTAGTTGAAAAAGTTCCTCCTGAGTGTAAATAAAAACGTAAATGATATCTTTGTTCCTCTTTCTGTTTTTGTTGCCGACAAGTCAGTGACAAAATGGGGGAATTAATTAGTGTGGTGTGAAAGAGAGAGAGTGAGAAAATGCCGGTCATTTGGGCTTGGCGTCAGTCAGATGATTAGTAGATCTTTGCAATATTCTTTCTCTTTTTGTTGACCGTACGTGAGGAATAAATAGAATCAATGAATGCAACACGGAAGAGAAGGTGAGAGAGTAAGAAAATGTACGTCGCCAGGAATTGGCGTCCATTTAGACGCTACGTCGCTCTCAAAAGAGAAAGGAAAAATCACACGTATTTATACGTTTATGAAGAATAGTATCGGATCCAATTTTAGATTTTTTTCTTTGCACCTGTTTGGCCAATAAATAAAAGGTTGTATTTATTTTGTTTTCCCCGACGTCAGCATATGGTAAAATTTAGTGAGCTTATTGTCTCATGAAAAGAGATTTTTTTTATTGTTGAATGCTTAAATGTATATGCATTTGTTGGCGCATGAAAAAGTACAGGTGGGTGTAAGAACTGATTTTCTGTGCAATTTCACATCTTACGAAATCTGACAACAGTAGAAAATTGAATATATATTCGGGCGCCCCTGCCATTCATCTCAGGGTTCTCGACAGGCTTCAAAGGAGAATCTGTAACGTGATCGGTTCCGACCTGGCAGCTCGACTCCAGCAAGTTTCTCACCAGCGGGATGTGGCTTTCCTCTGTCTATTCTACAAATATTTTCATGGCATCTGCTCCCGACGAGCTTAGCTCACTGATGCCCCCTCCATAGGAATTTCCTCGAGCAAACAGACTGGCAACAAGGTCACACCCTTTTACAGTTAAATCAACTAAATGCAGCTGCCACTTCTACTCCATCAGCTTCCTTTACTCGCACTTCCCGCCCGTGGAACTCCCTTCCGTATATTTGCTTCCCTGACGGCTACAATTTCCAAGAATTTAAATGCAACCTCAATTCCCATCTCTTGTCCACTTGACTCGAGTCTTTCTCTCGTCCTTTCTCCATCACCTCGTGTAGCTTGTTCTTTTCCTTTCTCACTTTACCCTCGCAACTGTCTTTATACTAGTATTCCCATCCTTCTTTTGCCCTTTCTTCGACAGCCCCTGTAACTACTTCGTCTTTCTCTTCGACCTCTCCCTGTGTAAACTTTCACTCTTCTCTTAAGTAACCCCCGGCGCACCAGTGGCGGTACCGCCTTGCTTAGGGTGAAAGAATTAATATATATATATATATATATAGTTGTACTACGGGGTCGTATAATACTCAAGGATGTAATTTATTGCCGGTTTTTAGCTTCAGAAAGAAGGGGTCGTATTATACACAAGGTGGATTATACACATCACAAATAGTAGTTAATTACAAATAACATAAACCAGCAAGTGTGGAAATTTAAATATCCGGGAATTATTTTAATACAGGACAGAAAGAGCGACACTGAGATCCGAAGACGTATTAAGATAACCAAAGAAGCATTGCTTTAAGCTTAGCAGAGTAATAAGAAATAGGGAAAAATAGCTAGAAACAAGAAAAATAGTACATATTGTCATGCGATATCTGTCCTTCGTTATAAAAAAGAGTGTTAAACGATCTCCTCGAGATGAAAAAGAGAACCGAAGCAACAGAAATGTGTTGCTGCAAAAGGATATCGTGAACTGAACAGGTGAGCAACGACGAAGTTTTGAAGAAAGTGGAAACGAATAGGAAACAATTATTTAACATCAAAAAGAGACGTTGACGGCATATATAAGGAAGGAAGGCTTGTAAAATCTGATACCCATCGGACAGATAGAGGACATGAAGAGCATAGGAAAGTAATGCATAACATACTTTGTAAGCTTGAGTAAATGGATTGCGGAACAGGGCTCAGAAGAAATACGAGAAAAAGAAAGTTTATTAAGTGCTACAAGGAACAGGATGTTGTGGAGAGTAATGGTCGCCTACGTTCTAGAGGGGACACGGCACATAAAAGAAGAATTACTCAAAGACTGACAGGATAGGTAAACCAGTTAAATATGTTGTACGTTTAACTTTCTACTGACCTACATCTATCAAGAAAAACAAGTTTCGAAAACAACTGAGAACAATGTACTTTAGCATCGCAGCAAAGCACTAACGGGTCACGAAAGCAGACTTGTCAGCTGCATATGTCTTAGTTTAAAGTTCACCTTATTCTTTCTTCTTTTATGCGCCGTGTCCCTTCGTGACGTAGACGATCATGGCTCTCCACATCTTCCTATCCATTGTAGCTCTTAATATATTTTGTCCTGTCATTTCTTCCAAACCCTGTTCTGTTATCCATTTCAAGCCTATCAAGAATGTCACGTGCTTTAGTATTGGTCTATATTTCTGAGATGAGGAGTATTTACACGTTTTGCATTATTCGCACTATTGTCATCATCTTTGTTACCATTTGTACGACGTTTCGGCCATTGTACGCCCCGGCCTTCTTTAGGTGCTTAGAATTTCGAACCGAACCCTTTATTACAATCACTTGGGTATATATTCAGTTGTTCTCTCCTTTTATATTTCATTGGAGGTACGGTGGAGTAATGGATAGCAGCTCGGATTGAGGAATCAGTAGAGCCGAGTTCGATTTCACATGTGCTAATACCCTTGGGAAAGGTATGGATCCATCTCTTCTCACCCCAGCTATGAGTAAATAGCAGGGCAGACTGGGTTCTATAGCCTTGGGTGGCAACCGGTCTAGGAGAAAAAAACTCAAAGAAACACTACTTCGACTGCGGCTGCAGTAGAAGTGGCGCTCATACGACTCTAAGTAGTCACGGGATATCTGGATTTGGATATAGCAAACTGGTTCCATCAATAAAAAGATTTACTCTCAAAACGTCCTTCTCGGAACGAAACGAGTGACTAGAGTTTTTATTAAGCAACAAGTCTTTTTTCCAGATTAATAAATTATTTAATTTCTGTCTGGAATTTCTAGGACGAGGAGTTATCATTATTTATGTTATTTACAGACAGACTAATGTCCTTATCTTTGTAGTTATTCGCTTTCTGGGATGAGGAATTCTAATTATTTACATTATAAACAGGCAGACGAATGTCCTCATCTTTGTTGTTGGAGCGAAGAAAAGTGAAACTCGTGTAGCAGTGACTGTTCGGTCAATGAATGTCAAATGTTTCCCTATAAGGAAACAACTAAAATTACCATTACCAGTATAAACTTAGTAGTATACACTAATTACGATCCCTGTTATTTTTCATGCCGTTCCCTCCAGTTACGTGTTTAAAAGACGTCTTTTGATTTTGACTTCCTCTAAATGAATAATTTTCATGAAATTTCTAGCCGAGCCCTGTTTATTAACCTATACGATGATTTACGAACCACGAGAAAAGTAAATCTAGTCAACCTAATGGTTTGCACTTATATATTTGTTGACATTCTCTATTAGAAAATAGCTAACCGCTCATTACCGAGTACGCTTCGTGATAAGGTAACTAGACAATCCCTGCTGCAGACGTCTGCTGAGGAAAATGTGTTGTTTATAATGTGAGTAGAATGTAATGCATGATGTGCGTTGTGGTGCAGTAGATATCGATTCGGAACGAGAAATCAGAGAGTCAAGTTCGAATTCCAGTTGACTTCGTTGCATTCATATACGCGGGAATGAATCCGTCGCGTCTCCCTCCAACTAATGGTTAAATAGCAGGTTCTATAGCGATTGTTGCCAGAAAGTAATGGCAACCTTCTGCAGGAAAATCTTCTGTCTAGTCAGTGATTGCCCAAGTGTGTATCACGTATAGCAGTGAACTTCCTGACTGATACTATAAATACATCACTCAGACATTTTCTATCGGTTTCACAAGCTGGATCGTTCTCCCAGGATATTATGAATATTAGCCCCACCACTGACAAAGTAAACATAGATAAAACACTAATCTTGAGCTTTCATACCGGCAAAAAGGACGTCTTTTCTCTATTATTTAAACTACCTTCGATCCTCGGCAATGTTTTCAAAAGCAATGATTAGAATTGTAAAAGAATTAGAAATGAATTTATACATTTTTTGGTTCTTAAGAATTTCTACAATAAAATGATTGAACACTATTTATTTATTAGATTTTTTGTTTACAAGAATTATTTTATATTTACAACATTATAAAACTAAAGCAATTAATAAAACTAATGCAATGCAATATTTATCAATTACCAATTTACAAAAAATGAATATGAAAATCATTTTTTTCATAAACTTATAAACGTTTGCTAAATTATTAAAATATGTGAACCAACAATAAAGAAATCCTTATTAATTAACATTTTATGAAGTTCGAATCAAGCGACAATTAGCCGATGTTTTGCCAACCATTTCAATGATATAATAAATAATGTAAATAAACAATAATTTTTTTTTTGCTGTCAATTCTAAAGACAAAAAAATTATTAAATTCACTTTCATATGTTTAGATTTTATTCTAATTCTAATCCTTAGTTTTTAAAAAGAAGCCCTCAAGGTAGAGAGTTACTGAATGAGAAAGTTGTAAAGGTGTAAGAATAGAAGGAAAAGTGCATATTTTGAGAATGTGCAAAGTATATATATATATGTGTGCGTGTGTGTGTATTTGTCATCTACATACAAACCTGCTTTGCTGTTTTGCTCAGCAGTGTAGCTAGACACCTACTTGCCTCTGGCCGGGATCGAAACTCTACCGATTTAGTATCATTCGGAGTTTCTACTCCCTAAGCCATAGGCGCATAGAACGAGAGCGCGGAAGTTTTAGTGTGTTATATATAAGCGGTGTATACACACACCAGTTACCGGAAGAACTCAATTCATTACTGAAGAGTAACGCGTAATCTTAAATTCTTCAAATTTAGGATTAACTATATATATATATATATATATATATATATATATATATATATATATATATATAGTTAATCCTAAACTTGAAGAAATTAAGATTGTAGCGATCGAAGTCGTCTGTTTCACAACGTGGCAGTCCTCGAAAAAAAAAATGATTAAGTGTAACTTTCTCCTTACCAATGGAATACAAAGGGAATTATTTGATGCCGTGTACGTGTAACGGCGGGTCCTAGCGGTGAAAGTCTGAACTGTTGGAACTAAGGAGTATAGCTCGTTTGAACATTTTCCATAGCAATAACGATCGAGTAGTGAGAGACAATTTCGCTGATGGAAAAGAGTTGCAGGGCAGAAAATAATTCCTCACTCACAAAAGCGCATAATCGTTGTTAAACTCTGTCAAGGCTTCAAGTGATCTCTTGTCAGCACCAGCGGTAATACCCTATTCTTTGCCTTTTTGACATGTAATGACTAAGCGAAAGAAAGAACCTGACATTCTTCCAGCATCTTCGGCGAATTTATGAACAGGCCGTGGAGTGGGTATAGTTTGTGCCTTGTTTAGCCCGCCGATAAGACAAGGCAGTTTGCAACACGCGGGTACGTGTGATTTAATGTCGCTCTCGAAATAGAACGAAATGGAAACGAACTTTCCACTGTAGGTAGCAATTCTTTTTCTGCTGAGTACCAAGTCTTTAAAACATTTTTGAAAAGAAACACTTACGTAAATAATTCAGGGCAATAAGATATAGGTGGGTTTGTTTAACATGTTTAAGCTTGACTCATTTTTTTAATCAAAATTTTGGTGAGGAAGAGTTGAAGAAACTTAATTTTCTTTTTCTTTTTTTAATCGGTTTCATCCCATGTAAGGCTGTAAAGCCACTAAGACACGAGGGGTTAAAGAGTGTGAATGAATTATAAACAGAAATATTAATAATGAACAGGAAGAGGAAAGGTTAATCGGGGGGAGAGGAGATAGCGATTGACATTACGTTTAAATTTTTGCAGATTAAAGTTGACTGGAAAGCATAGAGCAGGAAGGGAGTTCCTCAGCGGGAAGTGCGAGAAAAAACTATTAGCATGGAATTTACGGTTACATCTAACTAACTCAACAACGACAGATGAGATCTCGACGCCCGTCTAGTACTGTGCTTAAATTCAAAAAGTCTAGGTACCATAGCGAAATATTATCCGAACAATTATCGTAAAAGTATTTAGAGAAAACACACATTGGTGGGAAAGAAACTGAAGTCAAGACACCAGAAGAGGGCCAATAATATTGCTGATTCTTCTTTAGATTTTATATGAAGGAGTTATAAATAGATAGCAGAAGTACCGGACATTATGTGACAGCAACATTCTAATCATGGCCAAATAGTAGACTTATAGCAAGATATATTCTAGAGAGAAAAATTGTCTCGCACAACAAAGTGAACTGATTTTCCTAGCAGCTCACATCGCAATGGATTCAATATAGTTTATCCGCTGCGTGTCAGCTGAGAACGTTAGCTCGAGAAGGCACAATGCGTCACTTTCCTGAAAGTTAGCATCAGCCATGTTGATGAAAAGCAGAGAGAAGTCTCTCAGATGGCGAGAAGTTGATTTTTAGAACCTTAAAATTAACAAGTCTTCTTTTGTCCCTCGTTAATGACGGACATGAGGTCGTTTTAGACATCAGCTTCCATTTTGACCTTGAACATAGAATAGGCTGCGTTAGGGGTAGTTTCCGCCAACACCGCCAATTGCTACAGAGCCAAAACATTAACCTAAAAACTAGATTCAAGTTTTTAAATAATCTCGCTCGATCGAAGATTTCATATGGATACCATTCATGGTGCCATACTCGTTTAGAAAGCATGGCATGGGAAGGAAGTTCCACAAACTAAAGTTTAGAAAAAAAAACTGTTAGCATAAAACTTATGCATCTAACCAGCTTAGCTGTAAATTGATGATATCTCAACGGCAGTCTAATATTGCGTTTAAATTAAAAAAGTTTAGATAGCAAAGACGTCATCAAAATAGTTACTGTAAAAATATTTATAGAAAAGACACGGAGAGGCAACATTACTGCAGTGGGAAAGTGACTGACGACGAGCAGCCAGATCTGGACCATTAATACTGCTGATTCTTCTTTGGATTTTATCAAGGAGTACAAGGTAAAAAGCAGGATCACCAGATCATATATGGCAGCAATATTCAAAGCATGGACAAATATTAAACTTATAATAGATGTGTAAGTTAGATTCTGGAGAGAAAAAATGTCATTGTCAAGAATAACACAGAAAACCAACCTTCATAGCAATTGAGCACGCACTGTATTCAATGTAGTGTTTCAACTTCATGTTCTCCGAGAACGATATCCCGTGAAGCCACAACTGGTCACTTATGAGGCAGAAAAAGATCTCTCAGATGAGTAATGGAGAGGAGTTTAATTTTAGAGGCGTGAAATTTAACAAACTGTCTTTTGCTCAAGTTAACAATAAGACTGAAGGTCTTTTAGCTGCCATTTTGAACTTATTCAACTGATCAGATCTACTATCAAGACATGAGTAAATAGTTATGTCATCATCGTAGATACCAAGTTGAGAACTGGTGACATCTGGAAGACCGTTGATGAAAATCAGAAACAAAGTAGGACTAAAGATTGGGAAACTATCTGAAAAGTGTGTTGATCTGTTGAATGAATGTGTGGCATTTTCTTGGTCAGGCAGATAAATTTCAGTACATTCTGTTGGATGAAGGTCAGACATTTCCCTTCGTCAAGCAGACAAATTTCAGCAAATTCTATTGGAAGGTGTGGCATTTCCCTTGTTCAGGCAGACAAATTTCAATACATTCTGTGTGGCATTTCAGTCTGACGATTTGTAGTTCAGTAATGTTTTTTCTTTCTTTGTTGTCAGTGAATGAGGAAGGAAAAGAATCAATGAATTCAGCGTGAAATGTATTCGAGACAGTAAGAAAATACAAGTCGCCTTGACTTCCAGTCAGACGACTCGCAACTCTCTGTCGAGAAAGGCAAAATTATGCGTATTTATACATTTGTGGAAAACAGGATCGGCTTTTAGATTTTTTCCTTGCTTCTGATAGGCTAAAATATAAGAAGTTGTATTTGCTTTGTTTTTGGTGACGTCAGCACCTGATAAAATTTAGTGAGCCAATTGTCTTTATGAAAAGAGTTTTTCTGCTCGTGAATGCATAAATGCACCTGGTTTTTGATTGGTTCATGAAAAGGTGTAGGTGCGTGTAAGCTCAAATTTTCTGTGCAATTAAATCATACGAAATCCGATACCGATCTACATATTTTAAAAGCTCTAAGGTAAATTCTATGATTATTCCAGAGTTTGTTTTTTATTTTCTGGTTGTAGTGATAACAAAAATTGATTAAATCGTTTTTGTTTGTGAATTTTATTGTGAATATTATTTTAACGGATATGTATGGTGCGATGGATGAATGCTTGCCTAAATGAAGCCAAAATGAAACCGACACTGACATCTCATTTTAACAGATGTATTTACCAAAATTACACAAAAATATCTTGAAATACTTTTTTTCAAATAAAATTCCCATTAGTTAAAACCATGACCTCTAGATGACTTTGGAATTTCGCACAACTGTCCTGAATGATCTCCTTGTTTAAGTTGGTGAATGCTGGCATAATTTTTGCCTTCAGTTTATCTTTGGTGTTACAAGGAGTTTTATTGATTTCTCGCTCAAATACGACCCACACATAATAATCAAGGGGGTACAGTCTGAGGAGTTAGATGGCCAGCTTAAGTGGCGATATGGTCGCTAAAATTGTCTGATGGCCATGAATGGGTTCTCCTACTTGTGTGGCATGGTATAGAGTACTGTTGTCAGACATATTGTTTTCCAGCACCCACCTTCTTGACCCAGGATAGTACTACCTCCTCAAAGCACTTTATGTAGGCTTCCGTATGGATTCTGAGATCCTCACCAAAACATTCAGGATTTCATTTCTTATCAGAGTGTTTTTTCGAGCTGCCATTCGTAATCACCATTAGACAAATCCAAATCCTCTGCACTCTCCTCAGTTTGACACCCAAACACTCTGAAATGTTCGTATTGAAGCTTCCGGCGCGAATGCCAAGCAGTACAGCATGTCGTTCCAACATATCTGTCGGAGTGAATTGCATCATCCTGATTCTTTTTTTACAGACAGCGCTAAAATGACCCTACTGTGCAAACGACACAATAAAAAACAAAAACAAACAATGCGCTTACACGACATTAAGAATATAAAATATAGACAATTTACCAATCGCTCTACGTGTATATATATATATATATATATATATATATATATAATTCACATACAGGCATGTTTCGCTGTATGACAGCTCATCAGTGCGGTTAGATAAACCGATTGCTTTAAGCCGGTATTGAAACTCGACCGATTTGGCATCAATTGGAGATCTAACTCCTGAGCTATCCGCGCATGGCAGGGAAAGGCAGATTTTGTAGCGTTTAATTCATAGCTAAAGAACATTGCGTAAAGCCGTACGTGCCTACTGTTTATAAAATCTACTGTGCTGTAACGTTGGATAAGCGAGAGAATAATAATCATAATAATATATATATTCGCACATATATCTTACTATATATTATATTAATGGAGTTTTTAATTAATGAATCTTTTATCCGACATTATTTCTTATTATTCTAAACGTTAAATATATATATATATATATATATATATATATATATATATATATATGAATAAAAAAGATGAAAACAAAAAGAAATTAAAAGTTAATGACTATTAACAATTTTAAGTTCCGGAAATATCATTGAATTCTTGGATTTAAATTGAACTAAGAAAGGAAGAGAAAGAAAATAAGCTGGAAGAGAAATAAACAGGTAGAGGGAAAGAAGAAAGCAATATGAAGAATCAATATATAAAGAGATGGAGGAAAAAGAAGGATAGCGAGAGAAAGAAAAATACGAAGATGATGAAGCACTGAACTAATCCTCATTTGTAAAAAACCCAGAATCACTAGGAAGAGAAACTGTCTAAGGCAAATACATAATAAAGACGTAAAAGGTAAGGCAAAAAAAGAAAAAAAAATGTATGCCAAATAAAAAGTAAGGTAAAAAAAATAAAAAATAAGATGAGCAAAAAAGTTAGGCAAATACACAAAAAGTTAGGCAAATAAACAAAATAGTAAGGCAAATAAACTGAAAAAGTAAGACAGATAAGCAAAAAAGTAAGGCAAATAAATTAAAAAGCGAAACAAAAAAAATAAGGCGAAGAAATGATAAAGAAAAAGATAAAGGAAGATAGTAAAGAAAATATAGGAAGGAGGAAAGAAAGATATAAAACAGATAGAAGAGAGAGAGAGAGAGAGAGAGAGAGAGGGGGGGGAAGGAGAGAGAGAGAGAGAAAAAAGAAAGAAAGTTAGAAAAGGAAAGAAATAAAGAAAAGGAACTTTTCAAACTCGCCATTTTAACAGTTTAGACGGAAATGAATTACTGTGAGAAACGTTGTAAATAAATGACTTTAGAAATAAATGCTTTTAAGGTGGATTTTACGATGGATTTATTGCCGAAGACATCCGTTTAACTTAATTAGAAAAGGCTTGACTAAAAACTTAAGAGATCAACTGACTGATCCTGTTTAATTGAGACCAGTTTTTATGTTTACCCTGGTTGAGGGTGGGTGTCAGAGATTGTGGGTGGCCTTATTTAACGCTTCATCAGTATCCACATTTATTATCTCAGAAGAGTCTTGATAAAGACAAAGAACTCTGGGATTACATAGAGAAAATTCCTATGCTAGTATCATATCTTCTTTGATGTGCCGTATCGGATCAGGAAGAAAGTGATCATGGCTCGCCACAACTTCCTATTTTTTGTAGCTCATGACGATTGTCTTTTTACTATCCCCCTGTTGGCTGTTTTACTATCTATTTATACAAACTAATTAGATAGACTGTTAATGGCTCTCCACAACTTTCAATCCTTTATATCTCTTAACAATGTTTACATTTTTATTATCTCTCCCACTCTCTGTTCTTCTATCCATTTACACAAACTCATTAGGTAGATTTTCATGGCTCTCCACAACTTCCTATCCTAGTTCCTAGTAAAGGTTTACTTTTCACTATCCCCTGCACTTGTTCGACCATCAACTTACACAAATTCATTTCGTACGTTGTTTGTTATTTCCCTCTGTTCATCTTGCCATCAATACGTCCTGTGAGTATCAAATTCTCCAAGCCTTCTTCTCTTCATTACGTGTCCTAAATATTTTGTCTCTCTCTTTGTGATTCTACATACAAATGTCTTTTTCATGTCATTCTTAGCATCCTTCTATGGAACCATATTTCTGTTGCTTCTTCATCTGTGAGAAGATTGTCCAGTATTCCCTGCCATGATGGTGGATTGATATTAAATAACATTTACTCTTTTCTTTGTTTTTTAACAGAATGTTTTTCTTTCCTAATATTTTGCTTTGCTTTTGGAGAAGTATCTTCTTCAATTCCAATGTGCTCTTTGGATTTCGGGATCACATTTTCTGTTCTCTTTTATAACACTTCCCAGATATTTAAATATTTGCCATTGCTTGATTTTGGTATCCCCATTTTGTAGTTTGCATTTTGGGCTATTTCTCTCGCTGGCTACCACACATGCAGCCATCTTACAATTAATAGTTAGTTCTTTCTTCTTGCTTTTCTTTACTTCTGTAGGGTTTCAATAACGCAGATAGATTAAAATGTAAGTCAGATAAATAATAGGGCAGCTAAATTATAACGTATAACAAAGGAAAGTTAAAAAAGATAAAAAATAAGGTAAATATGTTAAAAAGTAAGACAAATAATAAGTATGACAAATAAAAGGTGATACAAATAAATTATAAAGTTAAGCAAATAAATTAAATGTAAGGCAAATAAATTATGATATATGAAAAATATATAAAGCAAATATATTAGAAAATAAGGCAAATAAATTAAAATGTAAGGCAAACGGTATTTAAAAAAATAAATGTAAAAATAGGGCAAAAAATTATAAAGTAAAACGGTAAAAAGATAAAAAATAAGGAAAATAAGTTAAAAAGTAAGACAAATAAAAAGTAAGACAAACAAATTAGAAGGTTAGGCTAATAAATCAATACGTTAGGCTAATAAATCAATACGTTAGGCTAATAAATCAATACGTTAGGCTAATAAATGATAAAGTATGACAAATAAAAGTTAAGGTAACTTAAGACGAGTAAACAATGAACAGGCTAAGCTTGCTAACACTGCAGTTGTTTTAATATATATATATATATATATATATATATATATATATATATATATATATAAGTGTGTGTGTGCGTGTGTGTATATCACATTAAGGTCAACACCGAGTAGCGACAGTCCATTTCATGCTTCAACGCAATCTCCAGACAATCTTCTCAGAAGAAGATCTTTCATGAAGATCTTCCCAAATAAGATATTCACTGAAAAAGATCATCTATGAAGAAGGTCCTCACTGAAAAAAGATCTTCCTTGAAATAGATATTCACTGAAGAAGATACTCTTTGAAGAATATCAGTGAAGAAGATCTTTCCTGAAGAAGTTTATTCCTGAAGAAGATCTTCCCCAGGAATGATCTCCCCAGAAGATTTTGAAGAAGGTCTTCCCTGAAGATCTTCACTGAAGAATACTTTCTCTGATGAAGATCATCCCTGAAGATCTTCATTGAAGAAGAACATTCATGAAGATCTTCACGGAAGATGATCTTTTAGGAAGAAAATCTTCCCTGAAGAAGATCATCCATGAAGAAGATCATCTCATTGAAGATCTCTAAAGAAAATCTTTCTTGAACAAGTTCTTCGATAATAATTGTTAAAAGGAGAGTAGAATAATGTTTTCTTAATAATATTTTTGCTCGTTAATAATGTTTTCGTTTTCTCATATTCTCTCACAATCAGTAACCCATTGCGTCTTAGTGATTTTATTTCCTCGTTTGGAGGTTAAAAAATTAAAATAAAAATGAAGTTAATTTATATTTTCAAAACCTACGTTTCTGTCTGTCATTTTAGCTGGAATGCCGGAAATTCTGAAGAGCTTGTCTCGACCAATCAGCGTAGATCCGGATGTTGAAAAGGTTTCCATTTCAGATTTCTCATTCTGTGAAGGTAAAATGTTATTTTACTGTTAACTTTTATTGTTGAACAGACGCTTTTAACACAGCCGCTGACAAATTCAGAGTCCCCCCCACCGAACGAGTGAATTAAGGTCAACTGATACCCTAAGCGCTTGAATTTTAATGTTTCTAATAGTTTTATTCTATGCTTTATCTGCTGCTTGGAAAGTTACTCCATTGTATCGTGCGAGACAATTTTTCTCGCCAGAATATATGTTACATCTTTGTAAACCTACCATTTGTCCAGGCTTTGAATATTGTTGGCAAATCTGGTCCTGTGAGCCTGCTATATATTTAGAGATTCTTGATAAAATCCAAATAATAATCAGCAATATTATTGGTCCTGACATGGAGTCTCAGTTTCAGTCACTTTCCCACTGTAATGTAGGTTTCCCATACCGTCGCTGTAAATATTTTTATGATAAATGTTCCGATGAACTTTCCTCAATAGTACCTAGACTTTATGAATTTAAGCGCTATTCTACATTGACGGCGAGGATTCATTAATTCACAGTTGAAATAGCTAGATGCAACCGTAATTTTTTTGCGAACTATTTCTTCTTTCACACTTCTCGCTTGCGCATCTCTCTCCTGGCTTCTTGTTTCCATGACAAGGTCACACCATTTTACAGTTGAAATGCTTAGATGTAACCGTAAGTTCTATGCAAATAGTTTCTTCTCTAGCATTTCTCGCTTGTAGAACTCTCTTTCGGCTCCACACTTTCCAGGCAACTTTGATCTTCTAAGATTTAAATACCATGTCAATTGCTATCTACTGTCTTTCTAATTACTCTTCTATTGTTATCGCTCCTTCATAGTATTTATCTTTTGTTTTCTTTTGCACTCAGTAACCCCGTATTTTTACTGTTTTCGTTTGCATTGCATAAAGTGAAATGATTACAATAAATAAATAAACACAATTGTCATATGCCTGCCTCGACAATAACCATCAAGATGCTTACACGTCGATTCGGGAATATTTACATTTCCACATCTATGGACAGATACGGGTTATCTGTCCTAGATCATGACAAATGAACAATGATAAGCAAAAATAAGAAAATAAGATTGCTGTTCGATTGATATAATCGAATTGCAATCTTCCCAGGTATCAACACATGCGCTGACAAACAATTCAAGGATGAACGACGAGACAATACGATTTTGATACAAAAGTTTAATAAGTAACAAAATATTAAAAATAAAAAAAATATTCAAGTATGAATAAGAATGTCCAATGACCTGAACCTCAAAACTTATATTCGGATACCCAACGTAGCCGAAATAACAATTTACAACACATATCAACAAATATGAATGAATACAGGCGAATACGAATGCAAGAGATTAGCACAAAATAAAAATGGAGAGAAACGTATAATTCATAAACACGTGGTATGGTGTATGCGTGTTCTAACATGGGTCTAAGAATATAATAAATTATCTTTACTCAGTTCCTTCTCTCTTATTTTACTGTCTTTTCTTTTCTCTCTTCTTCCTCTTTCTTTATACAACTTCGGACTCAAACGCAGTCCACTTAAAATGTATGTAGTTACGACTGTCTCTATTTTTTCAGTTGACTGTTGTACTTTCAGCATATAAAAGTTCTGAAATATCCGCATTTTTCTTTATTCCTTTATTCAAACCAGCTTCGTATTTTCTGCACTCGAACAATTCTGCTTTCTCTTATCTTCAATATCTCTTTTTTTATATGTTAACTTCTCTGCGTCGCTACCTTTCTTTCTTTTCTTTTCTTAATAAACAACTCGGCTTCACTTTCTTTCTATTCGTTAAACAAACAAGAATCAGCATACAAATAACATTACAGCTTCTTCTCTTATCTTCATCGCTGTCTTTCTTTCTTTTCTTAATAAACAATTCGGCCTCGCTTTCTTCTTTTAACAAATAGAAATCAGCATACAAACAACATTACAGCTTCTTCTCTTACCTTCGTCATTGTCTTTCTTTATTTTCTTTGAAAAACAATTCGGTCACATTTTCTTCTTGTTTTAACGAATAAGACTTTATAAGTACATTTTTTCTTATTCGGGGTTGCTTAAGATGAATTGGTCAAATTACGTTATTATCTCAAATGCGTTTTCTTTTTCATTCATCATTTATCAGTGCCCAACAATCGTGACTTGTTCGCACAAGATTTGGACTGCAACTGAATTCCAAACTTTGCTTTCCACGTGATTTGCTTTTGGCGCGAATTCTAGCTCCTGCTGTTTCACGACCTCATGTCTAGTTTCTGTCTATTTCCTGTCTAGACATTTGTTACTAAGGGTATCTGGGTCAACTAACCTTGACCTGCTGTGCCAAAACTGACTCTAGGCTTCCACGTGATCATCTACTTGTTACCACGCGGAGACCAATCTCAATATATATATATGTGTGTGTGTGTGTGTGTGTGTGTGTGTGTGTGTGTGGCTATCTATATCCGTAACACAATATAAAAATGACCGAATCAAAGCACAATCTCGATCCTTTTGCCTCTAATAAAGTTTCAGCAAGATTAAAAACAAACCAAAAAAGTACTGTTGTTCACTCTGCTTTTTCAGTCGACAGTTAAAAGAAAAAAGTGTAAAATCAATTTTAAATTGTCTGGATGAGGTGTTCCCGATTGTACCTACACTTTATGAATTCAAACGCAATACTAGATTGGTTTTAGCAAGTGTATGGCGGAGGGGGGTTTGGAGAACTTATTCTTCTCTTGTATTTCTCGCTTCTCTTCCAGCTTTTTGATTTTCAATCAACTTTGATCTTTAAAAATTTAAATGCAATGTCAATCTTTATCTTTTGTCTTCTTAATTCCTGTTCTTTTATATTGCTTTCTTTCTTTCTTTCTTTCTTTCTTTCTTTCTTTCTTTCTTTAATAATAATATTATGTTTTTCTTTCACACTCAGTAACTCCTTGCATATTAGTGGCTTTATGGCTTTGTTTGGGGTGAAATGATTACAAAATGTTTTTTAAAAAAATTATTTTTCTCATTATAGCTCTTAGAGAGGAGCAGCATTCAAAACATGAATAGACACAGTTCTAATGTTCCTCCATGTTTTTTCTTTAAATACTTACATGGTAATTGTTCGAGTGAACTTTCATCGATAGTACCTACAGTTTATCAATTTAAGCGCAGTACTAGATTGGCGGCAAGGTCTCATCATTTCACAGTTGAAATGGCCAGACGTAACCGTAAGTTCCAGGCTAGCAGTTTCTTTTCTGGACCTTCTCGCTTGTGTAACGTGTGATTGTCGTGAGCAAGATACGCGACATCATGCCTGAAAACGCCCACGCATTGCATGCATATGGCGTCGCAGAGCAATTAAGAGAAAAGAAAATTAACGGAGGGGGCTTACGCACATGTAAAACTCTCCCGTTCAACCAATCGGCTGCTTCGTCATGGTCTATAAAATGAGCGTCTGAAGGGCTTTGGCAGCGGATTGACGCCCACGCCCCTGTTCGAGCACCTCCCCACTCCTCCGCTACTCTCAATACCCTCTCTTTTGGCGTGACGGCTACAGAATTCACTTCTAGTTTCTTGTTTTCCAGTCAATTTTGATTTTCAAAATGCTACATCAATCATTATCTTCTTGTTTACTTAATTCCTCCCCTTTTATTCTTTTTCCTTCATGAGTTTTTTTCCCTTAGTGGCTTTATTGCCATGCTTGGGGTAAAATGATTAAAAAAGTGTGAAAGCGTCTTTTATCAAATGTTGTTAGACGTGCTTTTGATTAAACAAGGAATCATCACATGCCGCCACAACAAGACAGGATGTCTGGTCGGGGCGAGGGAAGAGGAAAGCAAAGAAAATTATTAAAATAAATTCTGCAACAGAAAACCGTGATGAGTAGTAATAACAAGAGCGGCTCGCACGGTACGGGAGACACAGAACGAGAAATATAAAAAAATAGTTTATTGCAAAAAAAAAAAAAAAAAAAAAAAAAAATGCGGGTTATCCAGTGCGTACACAATCTTAGTGCATTGGGTACCGAAAAATATTAACTTTTTAATAAATAACACGATTTGAAATAAGGTTAAAAGGTTTAATCCATGCATATTGTTAAAAAAGCAAAAAACAATTCCTTGTCATGGCAGAATAAATCAAATTAACATTGACGGGAAGAAAGAAACACCATGAAAGCAGAGTGTTTCACAATATTTAGAGTTTGTAATGAAAAAGAGTAAGTTCCTGAACACACGTAAACAATTATTTTAATCAATTCACGCCAAGCAAGGCGGTAATGCCCTTAAGATGCAAGTGGTTACTGGGAATGAAAGAGAATAAAAAGAAAAACTTTAGAGGGAACCAGAAACCGAGTTGTTAGGAAGAAACTAGGGATAAGCATTTCACGCTAGTTCAAAAGACCGGGTAGAAGTGTGAATCAAACGATAGGCGAAGTAATAAAAATATCATACATATTATTCTGCTTTCACAATTGAATACATGATAGATGATATTCAGCTTTTGTGCATATACATGTTTGTGTAGATATAATTACTAGAGACGTTGACATGTGTGTTTTATGTTGTATAGTTGAAGTTATATTTTGGAAAATTGTTTGATCTCAGGAAATTACATGGATTAATGCCATGAAAGAGTTTTTAGCTTTTGGTTGTTCGGTTGGTTATTTTTTTAAAATAATTGTCCGTTTTAATGAAATTTTCAGAACTTATTCACAAATGAATGAAATTATTTTTGAAATGTTTCTTTTTTAGAAAATATTGGTAAAATTTTTTAAAAAAATGTTTTAACACCCCTTAATTTCATTAAATTTCGCACAGAATCTTCAGGTTTATGGAATTTTTTTTTTTTTTTTGAGTCATTGGAGATTGCAAATCACCTTTTTTTTTTCAAATTTGTACTATTTAACTGGAAATCTGTTCTGAATTGAAAAATAATGAATCCAATAAAATTATGACATTACTTAATTAGAAAAGCTTTTAATTGTTTTTGTAAATAAGTAATATTAAGTTGATATTACTTATAAATAAGTAATATTTTTTTGTAAATAAGTCATATTAAGTTGTAAATAAGTAATATTAAATGTTTGTCTGAAGAAATAAAATTTGTCTGATGAATAATTAATTTTTACAAGAATTTTTTCATTTTTTATTTTACATTTTAATTATAATAATTTATCATAGTTTAAAATCGTGTAAAATTCTGTATTGGGGTGATTATGGGGTGTGATATAGTAATTAATTGGAAAAGAAATTTACGAGTCCGAAATTGCAAAGATTAAGAAACGTAGTTACGCTATTTATTTTTAAAATAATTTTTAATTTATTATATTTTTACCTTATTTTCATGTATGGTAGACTGAAATGGCCATTATTATGAAACGGTTACGTAATTTCAGAGTTTTGTCCCTTCACTTAGATTTATGAAAATTGTCGGTTTCGGGCATGCGTACAACCTGTCATCACCAAATCAGTCAAGAATCCGTCAAACCTTCGATCAGATGAACACGACCAATCGTTAATAATTTGTTGTATATTACTTTTTTATGCTATAAGTAAGTAATATTTTTTTCTAAATCAGCTTAATTTAACTTTCACTTTTCTACTGTTACTAAAATAAAGTCTCAGAAATCTTTTGAAATATTTTTAAAGTTGATAAATTTTTGTTTACAAATTTCTTAAAATTAAGAAAATGGCCGTTTTTAAGAAAATTTAAGAAATCGAAATTAAATGTGAATTCAAATCTATATAATTTCTATCTGAAATACACCAGAAATTTTTACTTAATGAAAATAATAAATTTAATCATTAAGCTTTTAATTAAATCTAAAATGAAATCTTCAAGAATGTTTTTTCATTTTAAAAATTTCATTTTAAAATCAGGCATCGAAAATTTATACTGAAAAATGGAGGTACCTACAATTTTTTCAAACAGATGAAAGATCATGGGTGAACTGTTAATCCATAAACATTTCTTCAACTAAGTAATTGAAGAATTAATAAAAGATGCAAGGTGAAACAAGCAGGGAGTATAACGAGTGTGCAGTTTTAAAACAATTAGATATCTTCATTGTGTTGTCGTAGTTATTGGTTCGGACTTCGCAATGTCATTTGCGCATGCGTATCATTTCAAATCGCTTGACGTGTCACGTGTGTCATGCATGCTGTAGGTTGCAGACCACTGATGTAGGGTGATGATTAACGTGCTATATTCGATGATCATTGACACTTTACTAAGATAGATCTTTAAAGTGAAACTCTTCTTTGGTTGTCTTCTGCCAGACTAGGCTAAGTAAATATTTTCAAGAGTGACTTAATGTATTTATTGTCAAAAGCTTAATGTATTTTGGACACCTGTACAACAAATGATTCTCCGTCAGTGAAAGATTTTGATTAATTGTTTTATGCTGTCTTCAAAGCATCCATAGTTTCTTGAACATTTCGTTGACATAAAAATTTACAGCAGTCCTGTAAACGTTGTTTCTTGCTAGACGATTCTTGTATAAGCAAGTCTTTATGTCGAAAATATATGTAGAGGATTGCTGAAAGAAAGGAGGAGGTAAAATTTGTAGATTATAAGAAAATGCAAGATAGAAACGGTGGACACAAAGCTTAAAAAAGTAAAGACTGTAGGGATCAGAGAAATATCTTTTTGAGAGTGTATTCTACAGAGCAGCGACTCTTGGGAAGTCAGTCAGTTAGTTAAATGCCGTGCGTGATACACGCTTGGGTGATCATGTCTCGAAAGAGACATGAATGACTGGGCAGAAAATTTTCCTGCAGGAAGTTGCTATTACTTTCTGCGGTAGACTGGTTGTAAAGCAAGACTATAGAACCTGATCTGTTCTGCTATCTAACACATAGTTGGAGGGAGAAGAGACAGATTAAGACCTTTCGCAAGGGTATCTGAACCTAAGTGAATGCAAAAACTGGAATTCGAACTCGGCTCTCTGATTTTTTCTTTATCCATTGCACCATAATCTTTGGGAAGATGCTACCTGAATTGAAATTCTTACATACCAGTTGAATACCGTGAATGGCTCTTGAGTCTTGTATTGGCGGAATATTAGTAAAAGAAAAGAGCTACCTAATGTCTAGACAATCTGTTAGTAAAGCCAATTTGAAAGAACTAAGTATCTCTTACCTACATTCCTTGTAGCTCTTAATATCATTTATCCTGTTACCCCTCCCAAACCCTGCTCTGCCATCTATTTGCTTAAACGGGTTACGAAATTAACCTCAACTCGGAATTAGTTTCGGCTCGGAAGAATTTAAATTAATTCCGATTTGAAATTAATTTCGAGCTGAAATTAATTTCGAGCTGAAATTGATTCCGAGTTGAAATTAGTTCTGCACCCCGCCTAAGACTATCAAGTACATCACACGCTGTTTTCCCCTGTCTTTCCTCCCCTTTATCTGTCTTGGGAGTATCAAATTTTCGAAGCCCTTCTTTATCATGACACATACCAGAAACTTCAGCTGTCTTTTCCTGATGTTAAGTATAAGTTTTCTTTTCATTTTCATCCTCTCTAAAACCTTGTCGTTGCTGACATGTTAGTTTCATGATATCCTCATTATCTTTCTGTAGAACCACATTTCGATTGCTTCGAGTTTTTCCTTCATCTTTGACGAGATTATCCAGCAAAGATTGTGACAAAGTTTTTAACTTGTAACATTTCTGCGTTTAATACAGATATTTACATAGTTTAATATAGTCTGGCTCAAGACTACGAATTTAAGGATATCTGGAGGAGAAAAACTGTGTTATGCCAAACATTCAAACAAATAAAACTTACCGTTTGATAAAATTCTGGTGTTTCATATTTTTTAAGCTTTCAAAAAATGAAAAAAGGAGAAAATGAAAGAAACGGTAGTAAAGAAAAATAAAGACGAGGAAAATAATAAAAGGAGAAAGGAAGAAAAAAGAAACAACTGATAATGACTAAAATAAGTAAAAAAAAAAAAATAAAGAAAGGAAGTGAAAGAAAGGAAAGAGAGAAGAAGAGAGAAATAAGGAAAACCTGAAAGAAAGAGACAAGAGTGGAAAAAGCAAAGTCTTAAAAACAGAGGAAAAAGAGGAAAGAAAGAAAGATAAGGGGGGGAAATAAGAAAAAGGAGAAAGAAGAAAAAAGTAGAAAAGAAAGAGAGGTAAAGAGGAAAAAGGAGAAAAGAAAAGAACCATAGGAAGGAAAGACAGAAAAATGGAAGAAGAGAAAGAAACATTAAAAAGATAAAAAGAAAGAAATATATATGGAAGACTATTGGTGCAGCTATCTCAGTCAGGTGACAAGATGATACATTCTAAGCGATAAAACCATTAACTGACAAAAGAAATCTTTACACACTTCAAACATTGATAACTGTTTTTCTCATTTCAAAGCATCAATTGTTTTTTTTTTCATCTCTTTTTTGTGGTACGGAGGAGGGAAGGAAACCTTTACCCAATTTTAGTTGGCGTTTGGAAGTGGAACGTTTTAGCTCAACATCAAACACGTAAATGTGTGCGGACACATGAGCAATGCTTAAAAAACTGTTTTTACGAACCTTAAAAGTGTCACATCTATTTTGTCGGTAACAATAAAGTTTGGCTAAGTGGCTAGGTAAACGGCAGGAAGGTTTCTGGCAACTTAAAAATTAGGCAGTGTAACTGCACGCTGAGATCCGAGTTAGCATGGCCAATTATGCATTCCAGAAGCTGAGTGGAGCATTGAGAGGCAGGAAAATTTCGCTAGAAACAAAGAAGAGAGGACTGGATTGCTATCTAATGTCTGTTCTTTAATATGACAGTGAATGCTGAACAATATCATCAAAGTCTGTCTTTCATGACAGACTTGAAGCAACCGAAATGTGGTTCTACAGAAGGATGCTGCGAATACCATGGACTGAGCATGTGAGCAACGATGAAATTTTGAAGAAGATGAAACGAAAAAAAAAGAGCTAATATTTAACATCAGGAAAAGACAGCTGAAGTTCTTAGGAATAAGTAATGAAGAAAGAGAGCTTGGCGAATCTGATGCTCACAGGTCAGATAGAGTATAAGAGAGACAGGGGTAAGCAGCGTGTAACATACTTGACGGTCTTGAGCAGGTGGATGGCAGAGCGGATTTGGGTAGGATAACAGGAGAAAGCGTGCTAAAAGCCATAGGGATAAGGAGATATAGAAAACTATGATCGCCTACGTTCTGAAGGAACATGGCACATAGAAGTAGAAGAAGAATAGTTATAAATAACTAATGAGTATTGAGAAGAGGTGGATGCATACCTGATCAGAATTTGAAAAACAAATAAGAAATTATAATGTTGATATAAAGTGGGGGATCATTTTTATATTATAATCAATATATAAACTGATCACTCACTTTGAGGCCTTGCTAGTTTTAATACATATTTTAGATTTATGGGCTTGAGCAAATGGATGGCAGAGCGGAGTTTGGGTGGTGTAACAGGAGAAAGTGTGCTAAGAGCCACTAAGGATAGGAAGTTGTGGAAGGCCATGATCTACGTTCTGAAGAGATACAGCACATAGAATAAAAAAGATGAACGTAGTATACGAAGCAATGGCGAAAATGTTTAGTTTAACTAAAGAACTCTTAAAAAAATACTGATGTTTGGTCATTTTGTCAAAATTCTGGAAGTGAATTAGGTTAATAATTTTTCAGCACTCAATCTTCAGGTGTCTGTTGTTTCGGGTAAACTCTAATGAATTTCAAACAAACTCATAAACCACACGTTAATTAGCGTTAACCCACAAGATCAGTGCGCAGTAGCAATATGGCCGCAATAGCCAATTAGATGAAAGCATCGTTCCGTGAATTTGGTAGCGTAGTGATTGTAAGTTCTATCCTTGGGCTGGGTAGTACAAACTCAGTGGTAACAGGCCGAGCAATATCTGATCATTATATAAAAGAAAGCAAAACCAGCAAAAACAAGACGTGATGTCCGTAGACACAGTTAGCAGGATAAACTCGACTTACTCTTTCGTTTACATAATTCCTCAATTCGGAAGCTGAATAAGATAGACGGTCGCAGTGGTTTGGTGGATTCATTTTCTAAGGCTTATCAACCTTTTTGAAGGTTATACAAATCCAGAAAACATTTTTAAATTGTAGGAATGTTTTGAGATAATAATGGTTTAATGATTCAAGTCTTACTAATTAAACCATAGCTTGGGGAAGAAGATGTGGATTCATACTTTTTTCAAGTGTATTTGCTCGGAAGTGTATATAAGGAACCCGATTGGAATTGGAACTCTGATCTCTTTATGTTTCTGGTAAACTCATCTATCCTACACATCCTCATAATCTTCACTTATTTATTCTCTTTTCACACTTAACTATATTCTGTAACCCACTGCTTCAAGTGGCTCTTGGGCCTTGTATAGAGTGAACAACAGAGAAAAGTAATATAAGATTATTTATATTGTTTGGACTGTTGTTCTCATATTTATTGCCTTGTTTACGACATTTCAGCCGTTGTACGTTCCAGCCTTCTTCAGGTGCTAGGAGCTTCGAACCAAACCCTTTATTTTGATCACTGAGGTATATCATTCTCATTCCATGTGCGATACCACTTCCGGTAGCCATGTAGTTATCTCCCTTTAATTTAACTAAGTTAATCAAAATAAAGGGTTCGGTTCGAAATTCTTAGCACCTGAAGAAGGCCGGAGTCTACGACAGCCGAAACATCGTTAATATGGCAATAAAGAGTACGAACAATGTAAATAATGTAAATACTACCTCATCTCAGTAGTATAAACAAATAATACTCGTTGTTTTCTTTGATGGAAACATTCGTCAACAGCCAGCATGCGAGTGAAATTCAGAAAATATTTCTCTAAAAAAGCTGCAAAATCTGCCCATCCCTGACGAAACTGAAAAGTGTCTACGCAGCCTTGACGATGACGTATTGTTTTCCATCTTTCAACCCTTTTCCTATAGTCAAAATGGCGTAGGCCTCTCGATAGTCTCTCGCTGTTTTCATGGCAAATGTTCAGAAGAGCTACACTTTCATTAATTCCATTAGAACACGCCATGCTACGTACACAGGACCAAATCATCCTGATTCTCTTCGTATTCCATTAGTAAGGAGGAAGTTCTTCTTGAGAGCCGCCACTTTGTGGAATAGAATCTCGATTGGATGTTTTCCCAATCATTGCGATCTTAACGCTTTCAAGTATCGTCAACGATTATCTATCCTACATATCCTCATATTAAGCAATTTTTATTTCCTCCTTCTACACCCTTATAAAACTCTCATCCAGTTACCCTCCATCTTGATTGCATCTTGTTTGTATTTAGTGAACAATAGTATTAAAAGAATAATTTAAATATTGGTTTAATTCCTGTTCAAGAAATTTAGAAACAAATAATGGAGGTGGATTAAAAAAAAGAAACGAGGGAAAAGATCGGCAAAGAAGAAAACGCATGACTAGAAAGAAGACATGATAGAGAAAGAGAGAAAGAGAATGGGGGAGAGAGAGAGAGAAACAGTGAGAAGTGCGGAGAGTGAGAAGAAAGAAAGATGGCATGAAGTAGAAAAGATTGGTTAAAACGACCGGTTAGATCGCTATGATAGAGAAAGAGAGTAGGATAGAGGGAAAGAGAGATTGAGAGAGTGATCAGACGAAAGTAAGAGAGGAGGGGAGAGAGGGAGAAGAAAGAAAGGAGGAAAGAAAGGGGAGAAAGAAAATGCCGTGGTCAGAATCAATGGAGAACAAATAAATGAACTTCTAACTGAATAATAGATCTTATTATCGAGACCTTTTTTGATTTTCTGTCTGTCCACTGACAAGATGAAGAGCTGGTGTCCTTACCGAAGGTATCTGTAACGCTTTTCAGGATATAAGTTTGCGCACAATTCTTGAGCGAAAATTAAAGAAAAAGTATTATACAAAAGTATTCCTTTTTCGGAATTTTATTTAAAACAGCAAGATTGCAAATATACTCAGGTTTGCTCACAAGATAAATTGTTGAGGTTTTGATGTTCTTGGTTTTTTATCAAGTTTTTTCTCTTCATTCAAAATCTTCAAATATCTTTTTTATCTCCACAGTTTATTAATATATAGAAATTTAATAAATTCATAACGCGACAGAAAAGTAGAGAGACTAATTAACACCTGAAAATGTATTGCCGGATGTGTCTAGTTGGCCCTTTTCTTCGAAAATAATTTTTGAAACGGAAATAGGAAGAAACAAGCAAAGGCTAAACATCTGGTTTATTTTATTTTTGAATCTCGTAAAAAAATTAAATATTTTGGTGAAATATATAACAAAATTGAGTTTCTAATAGATAATATGATATAAATTTATGAAAAAATTGCATAGCGATGGCTGGACTATTGGATCACATCATAGTCAAGGATGTATTTATTCATTGTTTTTAACTTCAGAAAAAACGTATAATACTCAAGACGTATTATACACAGGAAATTAGGGTCGATATTCTTTCGGTAGAAGCTGCTTGTTACGCTCTTTAGAATTTTATGTCTACGCTCTCAGTACTTTGCAAAATATCATGACAAAAATTAATGGCTGCAGAAGAAGAAATAATGAGAAAAAGAGGGGAAAATGTGTCGTCCTAATGGCTTTAGGAAAAGAAAGAGAGAGCGAGAAAAACAGAGGAGGGAGTGAAATGTCTCGTCCTAATGGTTGTGTGAAAAGAGAGAGATAGAGGGGGCAGATGACTGCATGAAAAGAATGAGAGAGAAAGAGGGTGAGAGAAATGACTCGTCCCAATGGCCGCAGGAGAGAGAGAGAGAGAGAGAGAGCGAGAGAGAGAGAGAGCGAGAGAGAGAGAGAGAGAGAGAGAGAGAGAGAGAAATGTCTCGTCCCAATGCCCGCGGAAAAAGAAAGAGAGTGGGGAGAAATGTGTAGTGCCAATGGCTGCAGGAAGAGAGAGAGAGAGAGAGAGAGAGAGAGAGCGAGAGAGCGAGAGAGAGAGAGAGAGAGAAATCATGAGAGAGAGAGCGAGAGCGAGAGAAAGAAAAATCATGAAAGAGAGCGAGCGAGCGAGAGAGAGAGAGAGAGAGAGAGAGAGAGAGAGAGAGAGAGAGAGAGAGAGAGAGAGAGAACTTGCACTTGGGCAAACTGTTCACGCAAGAATTATTTACGTGCAAGAACTGATATATCCATTATCACTACTAACAATTTTTTAACCGCAAAAATTCTTACGCGTTAAACAAACAAAATGCTAACTCATTTACCATATTCGTGCTGTTCTTATATTTGCTACCATATTTACGATGTTTCGACCATTGTACGTTTGTAAGTGGAATTTGGAGTCGAACCCTTTATTTCGTCCCTCAGAGTACATTGTTAAAGTTCCACTTGCTATGTCTCTTCCTGATATCTCAGTATCAGTTATCTTCCTTCAATTCAGTGAGTTTTTCTCTAATTTATTTTAAGGTAGTCAGGTATTGAACTTTCAACTCTTTGGGTCAAATCACTGGATCCAACCAATGCTTTTATCCACTTGGCCATATGTCTTTGAGGACATGAATATGACAACAATAGCTGTGAATATGGCAATAAAAATGAAGACAATCGTCCGAGCAATGTAAATAATGTAAATAATGACAATACCTCATCTCACAAATATAAACAAAATGCTAACTTGCACGTTTTCATATTTTTTCAAAGCCACATTTCTTCATGACGTAGGCGATCATGACTTTCCACATTTTCCGTTTCCTTTATTATAATATCTGAATTAACATATTTCTTATTAAGTATAGTAGAATGATTTCTCATTGCCTCCTAACCACTGTTTTGAATTCAGAATAGTCTTTTCTCCTAGACTGGCTGCCACCAAGGCTACCGCGAATAGTTTATTTCACTATTTAAACCATAACTCTAAGTGGAAAAAGAAGAGTACAATTCGTGATTTTCCCAAGGACATTGTACGAAACTAAATACGCTACTCTACAGCTACTTCCATGGCAAATATTCAGAAAAGCCCTGTTCTTTCGTACCACCAGATTATTCCTTGATTGTCAAGACCCACCTTGCTATGTCTGTAAGTTAGAGTCACCCTCATTCCCTTCGCCTTCCTTTGGTAAAGAGATTGTCTCCCTGAAAATTTCTGCCCAGGAATCGATAATTTTGGAACAGACTCCCACCTGGATGCTTCTACGAACATTCTAATTTTAATCTCTTCAAGTCTAGAGTTACTCTTTATCTATTTGTCATGCCCCACCCCGATCTTGACTCCCTAAAGCTAATATCACACACTGTATTCCGTATACCTCTACCTTGAGTGACTCTTGGGCGTTTTATTGTGTGAACTATAGTAAAAAGGAGAAAAAGTCTAGGGGCAAAAGGAATTTCAATTCAGCCAGCTTCTTCCTTTGTTAAATGACGAGATATTTCCTCCGATCGCTACCTTTTCAAGTTATAATCTCTGCGCCGGACTTCAACATATGTATAACGATCTGGGTAACCTACAGGGATTTCCGAACTACATCCTTTATTTACCTCCAAAGATTAAATAAAGTGTTTAGTCCGGAATCTCTTGTAGATTGCTCTGGAAAATTTACATCTGAGGAAGGTCGAAGGGCACAATGGTTGAAACGCTGAGATAACAACAACAAAATGAGAACAATACTTCCAATGTAAATTGTGTAAATAAAACTAGAAAATAATGAAAAGTGTATTGACTACCCTTATATAAATACCCCACAAAACGCTCTAAAAAGTAAGTACACCGTAGTGAAAAAGTATCCCAAATGTAATAAAAACAAAGTTTCATCGTCAAAATCTTTGTTATTATTAAGAGGAAAGATTAAAGTATTTTTGGGTTATTAAATTATATTTTTAATCTTTTTTATAATCTTCAAAATTCTGTTTAATTTTTTTCTTGTACGGATAGGAGAGGAAGGTAACGGTTAACCATAAATTGGTATAAGAAATGTTATCATCTTTTTTGCGGTGAAAAATGATTTGGAAATTCTTGCAAAAATAAAATATGTTATTCAGAAAATCAGAAGTGGCATGACTCATAGAACGAGAATAATCTACTTCAGTGATCGACATAAAGGGTTCAATTCAAAATTCCAATCAACTGAAGAAGGTCGGAGCGTACACAAGCCAAAACGTCGTAAATATCACAATAAAGATGAGGACAACACACAACAATAATATAAATAAAAGCTTCAAGAAAGAGTTTTAATTTAAAAAAAAACATTTTAAACCTTAGGCATCGATTTTCTTTCGAGGTACCAAATAAATATCTGTAGCTGCTTTTTTATGTCCCCTTGTCATAAGTTATTTTTCTCTGGTTGATAATGATGCATTTTCTTACAGTTAATAGTCCTTTATTCGTGTTTTACTTTACCCCTTGTTTGTTTTCTTTCTGAGTCCGCTATTAACACGGTGACACTAACGTATCTTATATTGTTAAAGTAACATCCGCTAATAATAAATCTTGTTGCGTCTTCTCATTCTGTTAGGATTGCCTTGTTGGACAGGTTAAAGAAATATAATGAGGAAAACATCCTCGACATAACCAGCTTTTTAAAATTTTTGCGTAATCACTAAATCCGTTCTCTATCTGCATGTAGGCGGTTCACAGATTACTCAAATATATTTCTGGTGTAAATCAAGCTTGACTAGTACTTTAAATAGTTCTTCGTTTTGTACGCTGTCAAATACCTAATTGTTGGATTTTAATGAAACTTTAAGGACTTATTCACAAATGAATTATATTATTTTAGAAATATCTCTATTTGATAAAAAAATTGTAGCAATATTTTTTACCCCTTTAGCTCCCACACCATTTATATAATTTTATGAAATTTCGAGAAATTCCTTTTTGTAGAGATTAATGTTTATATTACTTATAAGCACAAGTCATTAGAGGATGTAAATCATCAATTTTTTTACGGGGATCTTTCTTCCTCTGACTATATTTATATAATAATATGCTGGTCACAGACGGGATGTGGCAAGCCTGTCGCTGCTCGATTGCTACTTTCAGGGACTACATTCCTTGGTTCCACCAACTCTAATCTTCACTGCTAGGACCCGCCGTGCAACTTAAATTGTAGCAAATCACGTACATTTCTTATCGGTGAGAAGTAAGTTCCACTCGAATAGCTTCTTCCCGTGAACCACTTCTCTTTGGAACCGATTCCCAAGATGATGCTTCACTCGATCAATACAATCTTCAACCTGTTCAAGTCTAGGGTTAACCGTTAAATTACTCTCCTATCCGTACAAACTAACCTAATCTTCTATCTTTAGTACCCCTGGGTCTTGTACAGGGTGAACCACACTGTACAAAAAAAAAAAAAAAAAAAAAAAAAAAAAAAAGCAAGTTTCCACCAGTTTTATTAAATGATATCGGTTATTACTAGAAGCGCACAAATGGTCATGAAAATAACCTGATGAAGGCCGGATGACACATCGATCGAAACCTTGTGATAAAAACTAACAAAGATTAAGATCATCGTATGAACATAGGATATATAATGATAACTTTTCATCTCAGTTATTCAGACAGTAATGAATTTATTTTCATAATTTTAAATAAATAATTTCCTTAATATTTTCAATATTATATTTGATACCACAATTTAATGAATTTAAGCGCAGTACTAGATAAGCGGTTAGGTCTCATCATTTTATAATTGAAGTGGGTAGGTTTAAGAATGCGTACTATGCTAACAGTTTCTTCTTTCACGTATATCGCTTGTGCAACTCTCTTCCGGCAACTTGAAATGCACTAACTTCAGTGGCCCTCGGGCCTTGTACAGAGTAAACTTTATTGTAAAAAAAATCAAACATCCAGTTGAATACATAGTCAACCTCAAGTGTAGGTTACTTACCATTAAGCGATATGGACAAATGATTGAATGTTATACTGATTTAAGGGACATTTGTGGTGGATTGAATATCGGCTCGGAACGAGAAATCAGAGAGCCGAGTTCGAATTCCAGTTGAGTTCGTTGCAGTTCCTTACGCGTAAATACCCTTTGGAGAGGTATTAATCTGTTCGGTCCGGCTATGGATTAAATAGTAGAACAGACTTGTTTTTGTAGCCTTGATTGGCTACAAAAAGTAATGCCACAGAAAGTAATGGCAACCTACTGAAGAGAAAATATTCTTCCCAGTCAATCATGTGTCTTTAGAGACACGATCGGCCAAGCGTGTATCACGTATTGTACTTAACTGACTAAATGAAGGAATAAAATTACTCATTAATTAAGTCAATAAACAAAACAACGAATAGAAAAAACGTATTAAAATCCCAAATCGCTCAAGAAGTACAAAAAATTTAACTGATGTTAAATTATCAAACCATCCTTTCATGAATACCTGTGTCAAGACAGACGTCGCCATATAAAACTGTGGCTATTAGTGAAAAAAGAACATAATTTTTACCCTAGGTATACAGCAATAAACAATCCCAAAATTCCCCACTAAATAAAATGTAAATATCAAATTTACTTCGTTGTAAAGAATTCTCTGAGGCCGAATAGATAGACGCTTGTTGGCTGGTTAAAACTCGTCTTTCTAGACAAGTGAAAATTGTTTATGTGTGTTAAGCTTTTCGTTTGACAGTGTCAAATATAAATGTCATGACGTCATGATAAATGAGAAAGTGAGACAGAAGAAAGAAAGAAAGAAAGAAAGAAAGACATTATACAAGCTTTTGGAAGACGACGGGTCTTGCAATCTACAGATGCTTTCACACGAAGAGATTCAGTTCTAATAAAATATATCAAGCTGAAACAGAAATCATCCTACTATTTTTTATAATGAATAATCGTTGCAAAATATATGGTGCAAAGTATATGGGCTCAGAATAACAAATCGGAGAGACAAGTTCGAATTCTACTTAAATTCGTTGCATTCACTTACGTGCAAATACCCCAAAGAAAGGGATTAATCCATCTCTTTCCTCTCCAGTTATGGGTCAAATAACAGAACAGATTAGTTTCTTGATTGGGAACCAGTCTACCGGAGAAAGTAATGGCAGCCTACTGCGGGAAAATCTTCTGCCCAATCAGTCAAATTTCGAGAGAGACATTATCGCCCAAACGGGTATCACGTATGACACTTAACTGATAGATATGGTAAAAGAATTGCAAAGCGGAACAGATTGGGTTCTATAGTCTTGTTTGGCAACAGTCTATCCCAGAAAGAAATGGCAATCCGCGGCGGGAAAATCTTCTGCCGAGAAGAAAGGACTATAATAGAACGGGTTTCAGGGAGAGAAAAGATGGCGACTACCTGTGCATTTGATTTTTTTAATATTGTGGGACACCAATGGCTGAAAGAGAATTCCACAAGTGAAACGTGCAAGAAAAACTATTACAATATAATTTCCTGTGACATGCAGCTATTTCAACAGTAAAACGATGAGACATACTTACCAGTCTAGTACTATGCTGAAATTCAGGCAGTTTATATCCCAAGGTGAACTCATAAAAACGATGCCATAAAACTATTTAAAGGAAAAGCAAAGGAAAGCTATATAACGGCGGTGAAAATGTGACAAATCGTGATGCCAAGTCAGGGCCGATAACATTGCAGACTCTTCCTTGGATTTTGTTGAAAATCTTCAGATGTACAGCAAGAGCAACAAGTCATGTATAAAAAGACGAATGGCATATTTATAAATGTGCAAGTTGTTTACTGGCGAGAAAATTGTTTGGCACTATATGAGAACAAACATTCTTAGCAGAAGACTTAGCAAATGATTCAGTATAGCGGCCTTAATTCAAGTCAGCGGTAAACATGAGACTAAAGAAGAGGCGCATAGAGTTGCTTTCCTGGAGCTTAGTAGCAGTCATACTGATGGAAGGCAACAATGGTTCTCTATGACGATTAAAAGATGGCCGTTTTCTTTTTGGAGGTGTCAAAATTTATTAGTTATTTCTTGCCCCAGTTAACAACTGATTGGAGGTCATTTTCGAGAATTTCATCAAATCCAAAATTTCCGAAATTTCTATTGCTATGTAGAGTCAAGAGTTCAATTTCTAGGCTAGACAATGAGGTAAATGTACATTGGTTATGAAAAGGAGCACATTTTTGGTGATAGAGGCAAATACATTCACTTCAAATTTCGAAAATGCTGGATTTAATGAAAAGCAAGAGTTAAGAATAGAATAATATCTGGATAAATAAAGGACTATTATATACATATATATGTCAGATTAAATAAATTGCAAACATTGTTTCTGATAATCTTTAATAAAATCCGTTCATACTCACGGATAATCTTTCACGTATTATACTTGAAAGATGTCAGAAATAAGCTGTAACGTTGACAGATATTAATTTCTTGATGTTCCTAAGTAATTTCAATCTCCTTCCAAGATCATCTTCAGGGGTGTGAGTTGTGGTAACAAAAAATAACTGCAAAACTGTGTTGCTAAAAATTACTGTAAATTTTCTTTTTGCTTCAAATATAACGGTTGACAAATTGCTTAGCGTTCATTTCAAAAACCTCAACACACATCAAACAGAATATGGTATTTCCACAAAAGACACTAAACATTTTTTAAACTCTTTTATTGCAACCAGATGCACGATAACTACAAACAGGATGAAAAAATCATAAAAAATCTCATTCGTACTAATATATCTCCCGTTGATCCTAATAAAAAATTCAAATTAATAATATATTATGAAAAATACAATACTACCAATTTAATTATCAGTAATAACTCCTCCCCACCAACTGATGTGTTACGTCAAACTAACATTATATATCAATTCAAATGTTCCTTGAGAAAATGTATCTCCGACAAAAAACAAATATATATGTTGGATTTACAACGACTACATAAACTAGACGACTTACATTAGACATGTCTGACCATTAGTCCATTTCTAGACATTTACAACACCATTCCTGGCTACATTCACAATATAAAAAAATAATGATCGATAACACAACTATCCTATACCAAGAAAACAACAAAAGCAAACTACAGATTCTCGAGGAAATATTTATTAAAATACTTAAATCGTCACTTTATAATCAGCTATGAATACTGTAATAATGCTCTAAAATATTTGTAAAAAGAAAAGTTTTTTCATGCTTTAACACGTGCATGACCATGACATTACAAAATATAAAAAAAATTCCATTTTGGATAATTTTCACGTTCTAAAAAATTGCCGCCTAAACACACACATACATATGTATATATATATATATATATATATATATATATATATATATTATCCGTTTCACCCCAATCAAGGCGGCACTACCACTAGTGCGCTGGGGTTACAGTGAGAGAAAAAAATATGTACAGGGTGTCATTGAAGAAATGATAAAAGATGGGTGGATTCAAGAAGATAGAAAATGGCAATTAACGTTGCCTTTTAATTTTTGGAGATTGTAGCTAACAGAGAAAGAAGTAAACGGAAGGGAGTTCCATAGGCGGGAAATGCGAGAAAAGAACCTATTCGAGTAGAAGTGACAACTACATTTAATATATATATATATATATATATATATATATATTAAATGTAGTTGTCACTTCTACACGAATAGGTTCTTTTCTCGCATTTCTCGCCTATATATAGGCGGGAAATTGGAGTAGATTGGAGAAGATAGACTAATTGGAGTAGATAGACTAATCTACCGCCCGGTTCACACTCCACCCACGTCTATTGAACAGGTGAAGAGACTCATCCCTTGTTTCCTGTTTAGAATGCGGTTTCCGGCTTTCTCTTTTCCAATCTTTTCACTCTTACGTAGTCCCCTGCGCTTCAGTGGCATTACCGCCTTGCTCGGGGTGATATGATTAATATATATATATATATATATATATATATTTCATTTCACCCCAATCAAGGCGGGATCGCCACTGGTTTGCAGGGGGTTACTGTGTGAGAAAAGACTGGGTTTAAGGAGTATTGAAGAAAGGATAAAAGATGAACGGGTTTCAAGAAAATAGAAGATGGTAGTTGACATTACATTTAAGTTTTTGGGAGATTGTAGCTATCAAGGAAGCAAGTTAACAGAAGAGAGTTCCACAGGCAGAAAGTGCGAGAAAATAAAATTTTCAAGTATAAGTGGCGGTTACATTTAAATATTTTAGTGGTAAAATATATATATATATATATATATATATATATATATATATATATATGTGTGTGTGTGTGTGTGTGTGTGTGTGTGTGTGTGTTTAAAATTTCAGATGTAACAATAAAATCTGTAAAAGGACAATATATATAAAGACAAAAGGAAAAGTAATTTTAGCCGACGCCTTTCGTTCTCTGTAATGCAAATCTTAGCACTTTATTTTGTTTGTGGGATAGGTATTAATCCGTCTCTTGTCCCTCCAGTTATTGGTTAAATAACAGGATATATTGTGTTCTAGAGCCTTGGTTTGCAACCAGTCTACTGCAGAAAGTAATGGGCAACCTACTGCGGAAAGAATCTTTTGCCTAGTCAGTCATATCTCTTTCGAGATATGATCGTCGAAGCGTGTATCACGTATGACACTTAACTGCCTGACTGACTGAATATAATAGTTGGTAACATAATTAAAGCTTCTACTGGGCATAAAGTTGGGGATCTATTTTCCATTGTCATGAAGTGATGTACTAATTTTAGGGGATTTGTCTAAATTAATATAATCGGAAACAAATACAATTAAAGCTGTAAGAAATATTTGACAGAAATACTCGTAAACATACAAATTATAAAAAAACACAACAGAAAAATCACCAAGCTCCCAAAACATCTATAACAAACCACTTGTAACAACAAAACAAGGTACAATTGCTCACTAAACGGTAACTGCCTAGAACATTTTGTAATAATTTAACACTGTCTCTCCTTCTTCAGGATATTTCTATATTTCTGGGATGAGGTATTGCAACTATTTAAATTATTTACAATGTTTGAGCTTTTGTCCTCATCTTTGTTGCCATGAATACATCATTTCGGCCGTTGTACACGCCGGCCTTCTTTAGGATCTGTCTATATTTCTGAGATGTGGTATTGCAATTATTTACACTATTTACATTGTTCGGACTGTTATGCTCATCCTTGTTGGCATATATATAACGTTTCGGCCGTTGGACGCTCCGGCCTTCTTAAAGATCTGTCTATATTACGGAGATGAGGTACTGTAACTAGTAACAATAGTTACATTGTTTGGGCTGTTGTTCTCACTTTTGTTGCCGTATTTACGACTTTTCGGCCATTGTGCTCTCCGAGACTTCTTTAAGATCTATCCATATTTCTGAGATGAGGTATTGTAATTAATTACACTATTTACATTGTTCGGACTGTTGTTCTAGTCTTTGTTGCCATATATATATATCGTTTCGGACGTTAGACGCTCTGGCCCTCTTCAGGATCTGTCTATACTACTGTGATGAGGCATTGTAACTATTAAAAATATTTACAATATTCGGGCTGTTCTCATCTTTGTTGCCGTATTCACGACGTTTCGGCTACTGTATGCTCCGACCTTCTTCAAGATCTGTCTATATTTCTGAGATGAGGTATTGTAATTATTTACACTCTTTACATTGTTTGGAATGTTTACCTCATGTTTGTTGCTGTATTGACGACGTTTCAGCTGTTGTAATTTCCGACCTTCTTTAGCTGATTGGAATTTTAAACTGAATTCTATATTTCGTTTGCTGGGGTAGATTGTTCTCGTTCCAGAAATCATGCCTCATCCAGATGTTTCAGTATCAGTTATTTTTCTTTAATTCAACACTCTAAGTTTTTTTTATCTACTATTTATATTGTTCGGACTGTTGTCTACATCTTTATTGTCATGTTCACAACGTTTCAGTTGTTGTACACTCCGGCCTTGTTCAGGTTTTATTTCTTGGGGACACCTGGCGCTGTGAATAAAAGTGATGATTGAAGTAATCCAGTGACTTGACCGAATGAGTTCTGAGTTCAATACTTGGCCACAGCAGATGTGGACAAAAATTTGGAGAGTTAAGTTACCAAAAGGGAATTAACTGAGACAAAGCATGACGCATGAAGCTGGAACAAAATCTACCCCCGTGGACTAAATAAAGCGTTCGATTTAAGATTCCAACGAATATCACCTGAAGAAGGCTGAAGTGTACAATGACTGAAACTTCGTGAATATTACAATAAAGATGATGACAAGATTTCGAACAATGTAAATATTGAAAATAATTATAATACCTCATCTCAGAAATATAGAAAGAAATTAGTACAAAAAAAACCTTTATTAATATAAAACGAACTCGATTTGTTCCTTATCCCCTCTCTTAGATCTTGTCAGGCATTGCAACTCTGTGCTCTTGTTAAATTATACTGGTAACTGGAAACATTGGTTTATCAAACTTTACGGCTTATCAACCTTTTGTAGGTTATTTAAAGCTAGAAAATATTTTTAAAATTATAAGATTTTTTGGAGACAATATTGTTTACTGATACATGTCCTACTAATTAATTAATTAAGCTGGGAGGAGGAGAAGTTGAGTCATGCCATTCCTAAAGGCATTTGCGCGTAATTGAATATAATAAACTCGACTGGAATTGGAATTCGGCTCTTCGATTTCCGCTTTCGAACCGTTATCCATTGCACCACCTACACATCAAAACTTACAGCGCCTTATATTCTCAAACTGTCACACATCTAGGTACTGACCGGGTAGAGATAATAATGGTTTAATGATACAAATTTTACGAATTAACCCATAGGCGGGGAGAATAAGCGGATTCATGCCTTTCACAAGATTATTTACGAGTAATTGAACATAACGAATTCAACTGGGATTGTAACTCGGCTCCCCGATTAACAATTCAGTGCTGTTATCCGTTACACCACTCGCACATCTAAACTTACAGCACCTAGTACTCCCAAGTGATCAGCCATCTAGGTAAGGACCAGGTGGAGATAATAATGGTTAGTGATACAAGTCTTACTAATTAACCCATAGTTTGGGAAGAAGAGGTATTTGCGAACAGTATTTGCGAGTAAGTGAATATGACGAATCCGACTGGAATTAGATCTCGGCTCTCCGATTAACGATTCCGATCCATCACAACACCCGAATATCCAAACTTATAGCGCCTGGTGTTAAGAGGTTACCAATCTAGGTACTGACCAGGTCGTACGAGAGTCGATGTTTCAGCGTGATAGGTCTGTATGCCATCAAGAAACCAGGGGTTGAGGTTGTTTGTATACATCTGGGAAAATCATGAAGTCATGAAAAAGTCTCGTCTCTGGTATAAAACAATAAATGATTCTATCATCTAATGGGTTATGAAAACGCCCTCTAGCTACCTTAAAAACCCAGGTCGTAGCAGAAGAAACCTGTTAACGTCATTTTTAAAAGTTTTGGCGAGAGTGTCAGGAATACTGACATAAAATGAAATTGTAATAACTTTAATGTGTCTCAGTTTATGTCTAATTAAACAAAGAGTGCAAATACTCACCTGACAGTAAATAATTGTATATAAAGACCAAAGGAAGCAAAACAAATGCCTAGAATTACATCCAGATGCCCATATTAATGCAATGTATATACCCGCCTCCGGCGCTAATACAGACTACTACTCTCATAAACGTGCGTTGTGGTGCAGTGGATATCGGCTCGGAACGAGAAATCGGAGAGCCGAGTTCAAATTCCAGTTGAATTCATTGCATTCACTTACACGCAAATACTCTTGGGAAAGATATTAATCCGTCTCTTCCTTCCAGTTATGGGTCAAATAGCAGGACAGATTGGGTTCTATAGCCTTGGCTGGCAACCAATCTACCGCAGAAAGCAATGGCAACCTACTGCTGGATAATCTTCTGCCCAGTCAGCCATGTTTCTTTCGAAGCGTGTTTCACGTATGGCACTTAACTGACTGACTGACTCTCATATACACGGGAGTGCACGGATAAAAAATTCTATTCTACAGTACCTTATCGTACATCACCTTTACCAATTTACATAGGTGTCTTCTCACAATTTATATTCAACCTATACGAGGGTCAATTGAAAAGTTCATAGCCTGACCAAGATACTCTCATGCAATGTGAGTAAATGTGATTTATTTTTCAACATCATCCATTGAAGTTGTAGCGCTTGGATCCCATTGGTCAAGACGCTTTTTTCTCGTTGGTCCAAAAAGTCATCATCAGCCGATATGACTTCATCATTGACGTGATACTGGTCGGAGAACAACCGCTCCTACGATCCTAATGGGTTGAAGAATTCGTGACGTCATCTATACAGTCGGTCATTTTTAATACTATCTGTTTATCTCATGTGTCTCGTAGAACAGAGGGTAGGCGGACAAATTCTCTCCCCTAATTTTAGACCCCGGCTAATCAACAGATGTCGTAGCATAATATAATGAAAGAAAAAAAAGGAAAAGGTCATTAAACAGTGAAATATTTGAACAGTATTTGATCTAATTTTAGAGGACTACTCTCATATGATTGCCTACGTCCTGAAGGGGCACGGCACATAAAAGAAGAAGAAGAAAGAAAGCTTCTTTAAAAGTCACTACCTTTAAAAAGTCAATGGGGACTTGGTTGTGTAGTTTTAACATCACAAATTTTACGATTTTTTTATAATTGTTTCACTGGTGAGTAGAGTATTACAGTGAGAGAAAAGGCAAAAAAGATAACAAAACAAGGTAGAGGGTCTGTTGAAGAAAGGATAGGAAAAAGATGGGACTCAAGGTGATAGAAGATGGCAATTGACGTTGCATTTTAACCTTTGAAGATTGTAACTATCAGGGAAGCAAATATACGGAGGAGAGTTCCACAGTCAGAAAGTGCGAGAAAAAAAGCTGTAGAGTAGAGGTGGTGCTTACATTTGATTGTTTTGACGGTAAAAGGGTGGGACCTAGAAGCCAATCTGGTAGTAAGAGTACATTCATTTGGTTAGGGAACAAGGGAAAGAAGCTCGTCAGAGCAGAAGCCGTGAAAATATTTGTAGAAAAGACAGAGTGAAGCTACGCCCCAATAGTGAGAAAATAACTGAAATCGAGCTGATAAATCTTGGTCGATTACATTACAGATCATCCACTGGATTTTGTCGAGAACCCCGAGATGGATAGCAGGAGCACCCGCCAGCTATAGCGAGAGAACTCAATACACGGACGAATAGTTATAAATGTGTAAGATGGATTCTGACGAGAAGCATTTTGGCTTGACACAGTGACCCAACATTCTTAGTGGTAGGTGTAGGCATTGACTCGATGTAGTCGTTCCACTTGATATCGGTTGAGAGAGTGAGGCCGAGGAGGCGCACTGTGTTGCTTTCTAGGAGGCTAGCGTCATCCATACTGGTGGAAATCAGGAAACTTTCTTTGTGGTGGTTAATAGAATGTAGTTTCGATTTGAAAGTATTAAAATTTACGAAAACCATTTCTTACCCCAATCTAACACCGATTAGAATATTTTTCTAAGAACAGCAGCATAGTTAACTTTGTCAGCTTTGGTAGACTTCTTAATGAGACGGGGGTAAATGGTGGTGTTATCTGCATAGATACCTACTTGGGAACTGATTACATCAGTAGGGTCATTGATGAAGATCAAGAAAAGCGTAGAACCTTGTATAAAGCTTTGGCGAGGCGAAAGTATCTGGAAGTATGCCAGTTCAGAAAGAACTTCATCTCACGATTAGATAGGAACGGTTTCATTAAATCGAAGTGTCGTTCAGTACTGTAGCCCTGTAGTTTGCGCAGAAGACCACCATGCCAAACCCTGTCAAATGTTTTGATTTAGAATTAAAGAAAAGAGAACTGAAAAATCAGCTCCTTCTATAGCGTAGTGGCTGCTGAATCTCATGTCATAATAGTAAGAGTTTATTTCAACATTTCAAACACAATGAAAACGCCATTTTGGAAAACGTCTGACTGAAACGCCATATTGTCAAAACATCAAAGAGGGTCAAGAATTAAGGATAAGGAGAGTAATCCAAATAATTGGTGTAATAACTCGATGGCAGATTTCGAAAGCGGTGCTGCGAAGCGTTAACGGTAGGTGATTCACCTGTCGATACAAATTCATAAATCAACCAAGTACAAAAATGTAAATATCTGGGAATTGTTCTAATAGAGGACGGAAAATCCGAAGCCGCATTGGGACGGCCAAAGATGCCTTCCAAAAGCTAAGCAAGGTGTTAAGAGACCGAAAACTTCGTTAGAAACAAAGAAAAGAATACTGAAGTGTTACATAACATCTTTTCTATATGACAGTGAATGCTGGACAATCTCCTCAAAGATGAATTAGAAACTTGAAAGAACAGAAGTATGGTTCTACAGAAAGATACTGAGGATGCCATGGACCAAACATGTGAGCAACGATAAAGTTTTAGAGAAAATAGAAACAAAAAGAAAACATACATACCATAGGGAAGATATATATATATATATATATATATATATATATATATATAGAGAGAGAGAGAGAGAGAGAGAGAGATAGAGTTGAAATTTATGGGGCACATAATGAGGAAAGAAGGCTTGGAAAATCTGTTACTCAGGGGACGGATTGAGAGAAAGAGGAACAGAGGAAAATAGCGCATGACATACTTGACGAAAAATGGATGAGAGAACAGGGTTTAGAAACAAGGGAAAGACAAAATTTATTTATAGCTGCAACTGACAGGAAACTATGGAGAGCCATAGTCGTCTACGCCTTGAGGGGTACGTAAAAGGAAAGGATGACTAGTTTAATTTGCTATCACTACCTCACCTTGTGTTTAATTTTTAATCGTTACTGTCCTTTTTTGTGTTGCAGTTTGGGATTTTTCCTAATGTGTCACTGGCTATCATTAACAGGTAATATGCTAACTTCCTAACAGCGACGAAATTTGCAGAATTGAGGTCTTGGGGAAGAGGCTTACGTAATGAAAAACAATTGAGTGGTGGGGCTGGGCTCGAATGAGGAGAGAAATAATGACCAACTACTCAGACGCAGGAGGGGAGCAGATTTACTTTCCTTCTCATTGCATTGACTCACATCTGTGCCAGACAACAGGTATATGAATTTCAACGAACGCTTTCAACAGTTCTTGACCGTTCGGTGATTGGTAAAATTTCAGGCAGGTTCAAAGTTAAAATTGGACTTAGCGTCGGTAAAAATTAGGAAGAAAATAAATATTGACAAAAAACTGTTTGAAGGGAAATTGATACCAATTTTGACTATAACAGAGATTAAAAAAGAAAGAAAAGTATTGAAGCAATCGAATTATTGGGCTCTTTATACTTTGAACGAAATTTTATTTTCTTTCATTTGTGTCGAAAATGCGTGAAATTGTTCACGTCCAGACGGGACAGTGCGGCAACCAGATTGGCTCAAAGTTCTGGGAAATTATCTCCGAAGAACATGGAATCGACTTCGCTGGGAAATACCAAGGGATTAAAGACCTCCAACTAGAAAGAATAAACGTTTATTTCAAAGAGGCCCAAACTAACCGATATGTTCCTCGGGCTGTCCTAGTAGATCTCGAACCAGGGACCATGGACGCTATAAGGTAAGAAAACAGTTTATATTTTCTACGTAATTACAGTTTCAGAGATAACGCTCTTCTTCGCTCTCTTCCCCTTTCCCTCTCCCTCTCCCCACTCTCTCTCTTTGCTACTATCGCTCTCTCTCTCTCTCTCTCTCTCTCTCTCTCTCTATATATATATATATATATATATATATATATATATATATTAGCCTACGTCTCAACCAATACTCGGCGTTTCATGTACTCGAAACGGTCAGTTAATAATATTTAAAAAAAAAAAAAAAAAGTTTTGTTGATCTCTGACTTTACAATACTTAGTAGTCGAAAAAATCAGAAAGAAACACTGCACATGCATGAAATTAAAAGTATAAAGGCATGATGCTATATGGGTACAAGTTCTCAATATCACGGATAGAATGTATGTAAATATAAAAGTAGACACTGACATCAACAACGATCGGCAACAGTCTGTTTCATGCTTGAACGCAAATTAAAATCATTAATATATATCTCTCACACCCTGATTGAGCACTCTGGAAGAATGGTAGACTTTGAAAAAACAGTAGCTACTCTAGCATCTACGCATCGCTCATTTAGTAATGAATTAGAGGACTCTGGCCAATGGCGTATGATACATCATACACTAAACTCCATGAACGATCATAGAACTGAGGACACGGATTATGGTAGCCATCCAAAAAGTAGACCACCCAAAAGATTTCCAAAAGGGGAATTAAAAACCAAATTAATTATCTTTACAACAGCCATATCAATTGTCATATTAAGGAGAGATTTGCTTTTTGCAACCTTAATAGAGTCCAAAAGCGTTTCCGAATTATTATTAGCGCCCACCAACATATTCTAGTATTATGGAATTAGGCTAGGTAAAAGTACTGATAGTCTATGGCATCTGGGTAAACATTAGCCTACCACATACCTCAACTTCATATAGGAGACTTCCCTTATTTACATTTAATATTCCAGTATTATGGAGTTAGGGTAGGTACAAGGCTAATTTTTTTATTTATTCCCCGAAGGCCTTCACCCCTTCAAATTTTTCAAAAACATCCTTATTTCCGTGCAAATGTATATGCTGAACTCAAATCGATAATTGTTTACTGAAGAAACCTACCTTTATTGATGTTAACGACCAGAAAAAATCCAACTTATCTCACTCCTTACCACCATTCTCATATCTGATTTAGTGCAGAATGACTTTAGGCGTAGGATGCTTATTTCGGCCTATTTACTTCCTTTGTGCAATTACTACGCGATTAGTTTTGTTTCGGAACTCAATTTCCGCTGAAAGTTGCTTGTATTTGCGTTTTTTTATTTTTTGGGCTGTAGAATTTTTCTTTTAAGAACGTTAACTTTCAAATAGAAATTTAGGGTTAGGGTTAGGGTTATTGCGTGTGTTTTTTTTTTCTTGGTAATGAATTTAAGAAAGTTGCGTGTACTTATTTTGAGAAGAAAGTTAACTTTTTAAATATATGAAAATAAGTGATAATTGGGTTAGGGTTAGGGTTACTGCGCGTATTTTTTCCCTTCTTTTTGTGTTACTTATATATTTGAAGGTTAATTAAACTACACTCGTCACTTATTTTCATATATTTGAAAGTTAACTTTCTTCTGAAATTAAAAAAAAAGGAAAAAAAAAACACGCAAATACACGCAATGCATTTGAAGGTTAATTAAACTACACTTATTTTTCATGCTTCTGCTACTGTTGACACTGTCAGCACTCTGCCTTCGGTAGAGGGCGCTCTCTGCTTCCGAGCAGAGAGCACAAACCCAGTCGTGGTTCCGCCGGAGGGTAGAACCACGACTCGGTAAAAATAGACAGACATATTTTTGGCCCGGCTATATGGCCGGGAATACCCACATTAAAATGACCATGTGTCACATCCAGCCTTGCGTGGGAAGGCTAGTGAATATAGTCACTTATTTTCATATATTTGAAAGTTAACTTTCTTCTGAAATTAAAAAAAAAGGAAAAAAAAAACACGCAAATACACGCAATGCATTTGAAGGTTAATTAAACTACACTTATTTTCATAAATTTGAAAGTTAACTTTCTTAAAAAAATCCAAAGCCCCCCCCCCCCCTAAAGGAGAAAAAAAACGCAAATACACGCAACTTTCAGCGGAAATTGAGTTCCGAAACAAAACAAATCGCGTCGTAATTGCACAAAGGAAGTAAATAGGCCGAAAATTAGCTTACTACGCCTAAAGTCATTCTGCACTGAATAACATTTTCAATGGTGGTTACGGGGTGAGATAAACAGCGAGAAGAAGTTCGATTTTTTCCGGCCGTTAATATCAATAAAGGTAGGTTTCTTTAATAAATAATTAAAGATTTGAGTACAGCATATATATTTGCACGGAAATAAGGATGTTTGGAAAAATTTGAAGGGGTAAAGACCTTCGGGGAATAAATAAAAATTTACCGGTACAAGTACTGATAGTCTTTGGCATCTGGGTAAACATTAGCCTACCCCAAATACCTCAGCTTCACATAGAAAACTTCCCTTATTTACATTTAATATTCCAGTATTATGGAGTTGGGGTAGGTACAAGTACTGATAGTCTATGACATCTGGGTAAACATTAGCCTGCCAGATAATTCATCTTCACAGAGAAGATTTCCCTTATTTATATTTAATATTCCAGTATTATGGAATTAGGATAGATTATTGATGGTTTATGGTATTAGGAAAGCATTTTCCTACCAAATACCTCAGTAATATTATGCTTGTAAAATTTGGTAAGAATATGAGTGTAAATTTTTCACATATAAAATACTTACTTATTTATTTCTGGTCTTTGTTAAATTAATGTCAACCAATCAAATGTATGTACTTTCAGGCTTTCCTTCATATGTTTAATCATCTTGTGAGGATATAATGGACTCTGTGTTTTCATCTCGTAGGTTATATAACTTTATATAACTTTCTCTTATCATTATTTCTCATGTGTGTATTCTACTTTCCCTTGGATTTGCTTCCTATTTATCTTCGTGACCCACCAACGTAATTTGAGACTCGAGTTTACACTTACTGGCTTTGATACACACCATTCTGAAGTGACACCTAGTAAAAAAATTATTTTGTTATCAGTTACGTTGAATGCACCGCATAGCGGCCACCAATATATATATCTACATATATATACCAAAGGCCTTTGACATCACGGGCTGCTATATAAACCATATAGCTATGGAAACTCTAAATTTCTCAACTATCGAGTCCATCCGAAGAGGTAAGTCCTTGAAAAGTTGTAGGATGGGAAATAATTAATCGCTCACAGGGACGTGTTGATGCTTTTGTACTTCGTCAACTGAGAATTGTGTAACTAAATACTAGGTATGGCAGAAATACTCCTTGTTTTGGTCTGATATACTAGGAGGAGTCATATACTTACTGTAGTGGTTCATGGAACCGATTGTTTTTATGATTTGTTTGAACATTATTTCTAATCTATACTTGCATTTGAGTAGATACTCTGTTTTTAAACAATATATATATATATATATATATATATATAACTCTACCGGCCTGAATATTTGTGAGAAATATTGTTAGGAAATTTTGTGCGCCATTCAGCAGGATTCGAACCTGTGACCACAAACAACATAGGGGAAGCCATCAATTGATCAAATGCGTCTTAAACGTTCAACCACGAATGATTTCACAGTTTAAACGAAGCCAAATCAAGCCTTATAAGCACAATTTTCCGATTTCTCGTAAATAATAATATCTGCTCTGAACGTGTATCGTAATATAAATACATGTAAACAGACAATGTTATAGAAAGTTCTGGAGATTAACGAAATGGAATAAACAACCGACACATTTAATTTATTTCTTTGAACATTATTTTTAATCGATTCTGTTTTTAATTAAACAGCATATTTATATATAACTTTACATTAAAAACAGAATATCTACTCAGATACGAGTATCGATTAAAATAATGTTCCAACAAATAAATGAAATATATCGGTTGTTAATTTCATTTCGTTAATCTCCAAAACTTTTCCAATAATATATTCAGCAAAAGATACGAGATATGAGTTCAACTTAACGTCTGAAGTGGGCCTTAGTCCCAACAGATACTCAAGGCAAGTAGCCTCATCGAGAGAACACCCATCTATCATGATAGGTAAAAGTTAAGGGTCTGATCGGAGATAGTGGCACGATCAGTCATCGAAAGCTGAGTAGATAATTTCCCTGCTCTATATTAAAGATCTACCTAAAAAGACACTCCGCTCTTTAGTGAATATCTATGTGAAGGATTACTTATAAGTGCACCTCCAAAAATATAGATGATCAGAACCTGGGAGTTGATCTTTCCTCTGACCTAGACCAGGTAACTGAACGGAGAAACAACTAGCTTGTAAAATTCAATACGCTCCAAACTAAACTAGTGACGTTCACTCGTTCGAAACATCCTAATTTTCTTCGGATTCTATAAGTTCCACCCGATAAGCTGTGATGGTGCTTTTTCGATTACCAGAACTGGATTATGTTCTTTTGGAGCTCATAGGCTAATTAAATTATGCCCTCCCGACCTAAAACTGAGCAAGCCTCTAACTCGCCTGCATATTTTTTATTGGTGATATATTTTAGCAACAATTACATACCCGAATTTTAAATAGCAGAGCTGAATCGGCTTATTTAACCTTGGTTGTAAACCAGTTTAAGAGAAGAATAGTTACGGAATGAAAAAACCATGTCGCTCTAGAAACACCATTTCTGCTATTTCTGTAGCCTATGACCATAATGGGTTATGAGCAGGGCCAGATTATGATCTTTTTTGGGTCCCTAGGTTAATAACATTACCCCCACCCATCGCCACCGCCCTCAAATTTGATCATACCAGTACTAGTTTTTATACATATAATTTAGCAACATTTACATAGCTTGAAGAAAACTTATAACAAATTTCTTAAATAAACTAGAATATTTATCTTCCGTTTGTCAGTAAAAAATAGTCTTTAAGAAATACCATTATTTTACTAATTAGTGCATATTTCAACATAAACGTCGTAAAAAAAACAACAACAAAAAGAAAACAAACAAACAAAAAGAAACAGATTTTTGTAACAATAAAACAATCCCAAATAAATATGAGTTTGTCTTATTGATATCATTTCAGCTTAAGAAACTATTTAGAAATTATAATATCTAGAGAATTAAAATCATTGCTTTATAAAAAGCTTGGGGGGTCCTGGGCTGCAGCCTATACTAGCCTAAAGGATAATCTGGCCTTGGTTAATGAGACTCATGACATGAGGTGTTTGTTCAATAAAATTGGATCATTACCATCCACGTAATATAAATCTATATTTATATCAAAGAAAAATGGAATATTTTCTCCCTTTAAAATTTTCTCATTTTTTTTTTCATTTTTTCGTAGTGGCGTAAAAACATGGTCCAAGAATCGGTAAAAAGGGAGCGTCCCAAAATTGGTAGGTCAGTTGTGGATTGCCCTGACAAACCAGAATCATTAGAATCGATCGGCGAGGAAGACAAATATAATTATTCTTAGGATAAATATTAGCTGTGTTACTTTAATATTACCGCCGGCACTCATTATTCGCTTTTATATACGATGTGCGCCTGAAAAGTAACGGAATGATCACCTACTTCGATGTGAGCGGCATCGTCCATGGTGAGTTCTCACTACAAGGGCAGACTCAGAATCAGCAAGTCTACAATGAGATCCTGCGGCATTTATTTCGCTCAGTACGCGAGAAGAGACGAGAGTTGTCGCAGCACAAATCGAAGCTGCTACACCGCGACTATGCACCTGCTCACAACGCCATGAGCATCCGGTAGTTGCTTGCCCAGAAGAACATCGCAGTACCGGAGCAACTATCCTATTCACTTGATTTTGCTCCGTGGACATTTTTCATTTCCCCAAGCCGAAAAGGATAATAAAGAAAACCCATTTTGAAAGACTGGATACCGACAAGAGGATCGTAATGACTGAGCTGAGGGGTATCCAAGACGAATCCTTCTAGCAGTACATAGAATCGTAGTAGAGAAAGCTGAAAAAGTGCATTCGGCTCAAGAGGATTATTTTGAAGGGGAAATTGTGTAGTTTGTTGTTTGGAATTGGAATAAACTGTTTGTGACACCAGTCCTGGTACTTGACATACAGGTTTTCGTATACATATATTTTTAACATTTAAAAACGTATTTGCAACGGTTAACAAATGGAATAGAAATTATTTATTCATACTGGTGTAGGCTTAAAAATCAGTTATTGCAGCCTCTCTCTCTCTCTCTCTCTCTCTCTCTGTGTGTGTGTGTGTGTGTGTGTGTGTGTTTTGTAATGTGACTACTTTGATTCTAATTGATGTTGGCATTGGTCCATCATTTCTTGGTCTTCATGAACCAAAGCTTTTAATTTTTTCTTAGAAGCGAGTGATAATAAAAGGTAATCTGCGATAATATATGGAAAAATAAGCAAACATACAAGAAAAAATAATGATAACGATCAGTGGAGAGAGAGAGAGAGAGAGAGAGAGAGAGAGAGAGAGAGAGAGAGAGAGTAAAACGATTGAGAAAAAATAAAGATAATGAAAGAGATAAACATTGAAAATTTAAATTTCCCATAGATGTGATTTTTTTTCCTACTCCCGAATTTATCCAAGTTGGTACAGAAACCGACAAATCGCTTGAACTTGTCAAATGTAATAACTACATGTTACAGCCACCGCCATTTCAACTAATAATAAAAATTTGACTTCACTACAATAACAAAACAACGAGAAAGTGTTTCTGGCTTAAATTAAGGAAAATGATATAGATTACTAACTTAAATTCTCCTAATTTAGAAGTTAGGACTGTACAGCCAAAATTAATTTTTGTTAAAATGGTCGCTTGACCAGTGATTTTTATTTTTTCATGCTGGTCGGTGGTCGCGTTTTGTAAGAGGTCGCTCACTGGGGGGTTAACATTAGCAATCGTCCGTGCATAGAAAGACGGTCGTTAATAGCAGGTGGTCGCTGACGACGGGGATTGCATACTCCAAGTTCCACTGTAGCCCAGAGGTAGCATCACCGACTGACGCCAATTCGGTCGGGTTTCAATCTTGGGTTAAAAGCAATCGGAGTCTAACCGTACTGATGAGCTGTGATACTGCGAAACAGATCTGTCTGCGGATGATTATATATATATATATATATATATATTTCTCTCTCTCTCTCTCTATATATATATATATAATAATCTTTTATTATTTTAATAATTGCATACTGCAACTTAATAGATATTAAGTTTCGGTGCTAAAACACCATCATCAGGCAGTAAAATGGGTTTAATTTATTTTGCAATGTATGGATGAGGAGATTAAAAAAAAATAAATAAAATTGAAAAAATACAAACAATGTCATCAAATAAGAATTAAGTGGATTGGGAGGTAATAAGATTTCAAAGAACGGTGTATGTAAGATGCGCTAGACAGTAGCGTAGCGAATGTTTGAACGTGGAAATCCAGACATGTCAAATTTTAAACCGGAAGTAAACAAAAAGATAAAGCAGAAAAACAAATAAAAAAATTAAAGGTAAAGAAAAGGAAAAAGAAAAAAAGAAGAGAGAAAACGAATTCAAACAAATCCCCTTATAACTTTAAAGTTAGCTTATTGAACTGGCTATTTGTTTAAATTACTATTATTATTTTATTTGTACTTATATAAATTTTAGCTTATCGAACTGGTAAGTTTTTAATTAATATTATTTTATTTGTACTTATTGATAAATTCCCTGAAGTATATATTTTAATATTTTAATATCTCAGTTTATTATTCATATATTTTTGTTAGTTTTTCCTTTTTTTACGTTTTTTTTTCTTCCAATATTTGAATTCCTCTTCTCTCTTAAGAGTAAATATAATAAATTCTCTGGAAATTCTGAAAGATATATGTTCAAGAGCATTATTTTGGGCTCGGTTTGACCGTTAATCTTGCATGGTCGAGCGGTTAAGGCACGTCAAGTCTATGTGTATAGGGGTTGCAGGTTCGAATACTGCCGAATGACACATTTTCGCAATAAAAATTTATCGTAAATAATCAGGCCGGTAGATATAAATATATAATACTGTTTAATTAAAAACAGATATCTACTTAAATACGAGTATCGATAAAAAATAATGTTCAAACAAATCATTTCAAATTGTTGGTTGTTTATAACCAAGCTTCGTTAATCTTCGTTAATTTCCGTAACATATATATAAGTGACAACATCATAACGGTGTCCTCACGAAACTTCAAAGTCGGCATGAGTCTGCTTAGTTAAAGTGGCAGACCCTTTCTGCTTATCATTGCTCTATCTACACCGTGATATCGAGCACTTTACGATTAAAACCTGCCCGCCGAAATATATTTTTTCAGCAAAACCACTGAAAAACAACTTTGGCGCTAAAGATTATCACAACTGAAGAATATATATAACCCAATCTGTCCTGCTGTTTAACCCATAGCAGGGGAAACATGGATATTATATTAATATATTAATAAGCAGCAATTAGTGGTAATCAGTCTATTACTTTATAACAAAAAAACAAAAACAAAAAAACACACATCCCCTAGTTTAGGCCCAACAGAAACTTTAATTGTGCTAATTCTAGAGTGACCAGTTTATTACTTCATGACAATAGAAAACAGACCCCCACATTATGCTCAGTAGAAGCTTTAATTATGTTTCCAACTATTATATTTGGTCAGTCAGTTAAGTGCCATATGTGCTACACACTTGGGCGATCATGTCTCGAAAGAGACATTACTGACTGGACAAAAGAATTTCCTGCAGTAGGTTGCCATTATTTCTGCGGTAGATTGGTTGCCAACCAAGGCTATAGATCCCAATCTGTCCTGTTATTTGACCTATAACTGGAGGGGAAGAGACGGATTAATACCTTCTCACGGGTATTTGCGCAAAATTGAATGCAACGAATTAAACTAGAATTAGAACTTGGCACTCCGATTTCTCGTTTCAAGCCGATATCCACTGCACCACAAAAAGATCCATCCGAATGTGTTGATCATTTCAGTCGTTAAAATCTTAACCAACAACTTATGTAATTTTTTATTCCTTTTCTAATTATTATTATTATTTTGTTTTCTAGCGTGAATATTTCATTTCTTTTCCTCTCATCTTCTAAATTCAGGTCAGGTCCCTGTGGTGGTCTCTTTCGACCGGACAATTTCGTGTTTGGTCAACGTGGTGCTGGAAACAACTGGGCCAAAGGCCACTACACAGAAGGGGCAGAACTTGTGGACAATGTCATCGATGTTGTCCGGAAGGAGACGGAGTCTTGTGAATGCTTGCAAGGTTTCCAAATGACACATTCCTTGGGTGGCGGCACTGGGGCCGGGATGGGCACCCTCATAATCAGTAAAATGAGAGAGGAATACTCCGACCGTATTATGAACACATTTTCTGTGTTACCGTCGCCAAAGGTCAGTAATTGTTTATATGAACTTAAAGTTTTATACTGATTTGGAAGCAAACAGCCAATTAAAAACGTGATTACAAAATTCAAATTAATAACTAAATTAATAACTAAGTTTTTAATCATTTCACCCCAGGCAAAGCAATAAAACCACTATGGCACAAGGGGTTATTGAGTATTAGAGAATATGGGAAAATATACTATTAAGACAATAAAAGAAAAAGAATTAAGACAGAAGATAACGATTGACATTGCATTTAATTTTTGAAGATCAAAGTTGAACCCAGAAGCTAGAAGCTGGAAGAAAATTCCACATGCGAAAAATGCGATAGAAGAAACTGTTAGCATAGAACTTACGGATATATCTAGCCATTTTAACTGTAAAATGATGTAGACCGTGCCAGGGAAGCAAAAAGCCGGAGAAGAGATGCACAAGTGAGAAGTGTGAAAAAAACAAACAAAAAAAAAAACTGTTAGCATAGAATTTATGGTTACATCTAGCCATTTCAACTGTAAAATGATGAGACCTTGTCAGGGAAGCAAGAAGCAGAAAGAGAGATGTACAAGTGAGAAGTATGAAAGAAAAAACTGTTAGCATAGAACTTATGGTTACATCTAGCCATTTCAACTGTAAAATGATGAGACCTTGCCAGGGTAGGAAGAAGCCGGAAAAGAGGTGCATAAGTGAGAAGTGTGAAAGAAGGAAATGTTAGCATAGAACTTACAGTTACATCTGGCCATTTCATCTGTAAAATGATCAGACTTTGCCAAAGAAGGAAGAAGCCAGAATAGAAATGCACAAGTGAGAAATGAGACATAAGAAACTATTAACATAAAACTTACGGTTATATCTAGGCATCTAGGCATTTCATCTGTAAAATGATGATGAAATATTGTAAGTTCCAATTGTTGTCCATTTAATCAGAAGCAGGAAATGAAGCTTTGTGTATATTTTCTATAAAGAGCATTTCCGTGGCAAAAGATTACATTCTTTGTTTTTTATCATATTACCCAAACTAAGGGAATAAGGCCACTGAGACGCAAGTGACTACGGATTTCACACTTAGATATATAATTCTCAAAAATTACAGAATTGATGTCTTATTTTGATTAATAAACCTCATTTCTGTTATTATAAAAGAAGAGATTTTTTTATACTTTTATGTTTGTTTAACCATTTGAACTTTTTAAATATGTGGAGTTCGGTTATGTTTGGTACAAGGTCAGTTTAACAGACGTGGTCAATGTTCCGGACAGTAGAATACCTTATTTTATGGAGAACGCGGGATTCTTTGCTTGCTTTTGAAAAGTACAACCTCCTTCTACTTTGAAGGTCTTTGTCACTGTTTCTTTCTCTTTACTAGCAACTAGCTAAATTCTCTGTTTATTTATTTATTTTACAAACGTCTTTCAACCAGAATAGCTCGACACTCTAGTCATCAGCGTTATTGAAATGTTTGTCCATATTTGTCTGACATTAAAGAAACATACTAGCTTGCAATCATGTAGGATCAGGGGTCTATAACTGGATGAGCGATTATTTCAACCTTTTACTCCCGAATTAATTTTCGCTTTTCTATAGAAATGATTTGCTTAAAACCTTGGTAAAGAAGAATATAAAAAGAAATCTTTTGAAAAAAGTACTTGAAACGCATTTAAGTAAAAGTAAATGGTTGAAATTCTATGATGAAGCTTGTGGTAAGATCCATTTACTCCATTAATGTTCTGTCCTGAATACATATATTCAGGAGAACTTTGCTTGCATTCAGTTTCACCAAAACTCTGACTTTGTCAGACTTTCTGCTTTCGAACTGAGTGAAACCCAGACAAGGCTTTGAATCTTGTCTGGGATAAATAGATAAGAACCCAACCAGTCGCATTCTTGTTCGATGGGGAATTTTTGCAGAAACATACGCACTAGGAAGGTCCCACGGTAAAACCGGCCTTGTACTATATCCCGCCTTAGTGGGTAGACTCGAGTAAATACAGAGTTCATCAAAACTCTGACTTTGTCGGACTCTCTGCCTTCTGGAAGAGAGGAACCCAGGCGAAGCTATACATCGTTTATTCAGGGTCTACGAAAATTCTCACGATAAAAATCGATTTTGTGCCACATCCCATCTTTATGGGGAGGCTCGGGTAAATATCGACTTTATTAACGCTTACTTTTGGCTTGCTCTCATTTGTGACTGGTTGAAGCAGGGGGAAAAGAGATGGATATTATATCAATATATTAATAAGTAGCAATTAGTGCGAATCAAGCTATTACTTCATAACAAAAACAAAAAAACAAAAAAACAAAAACACATCCCCTACTTTAGGTCTAACAGAAACTTTAATTGTGCTAATTCTAGGGTGAGCAGTTTATTACTTCATGACAATAGAAAACAGACCCCCACTTTATGCTCAGTACAAGCTTTAATTATGTTTCCAACTATTATATTCGGTCAGTCAGTTAAGTCCCATATGTGCTACACACTTGGACGATCATGTCTCGAAAGAGACATTACTGACTGGGCAGAAGATTTGTCTCGCACGTGACATTTTTTCCGAGATTTTTCTATTTACCTGTTTTATTGGAACTTTAGACTTCACATCTTAAGCTTGACTTTATTTTTATTCATTTGACTCATTTTTGTTTGTATTATACTTATAAAAAATTACTGGAAGTTTTGAATTCTTCACTCTCGTGTTAGTACCCCATTTTTAAAGAGATTTTCTTTACTGAGTTAACCAAAAACCAGATGACCTCAGCAGGTCTATCTTCATAGCGCTGCCTAAGAAACCAGGAGCAAACGAGTGCGAACTCGTCAGAACCATCGGTTTAATGAACCATATAACAAAACTGATCGTTCGAATCCTGATGAATAAAGCGAGAAGCAGAATCAGGCCAGAGATAGGACAAGAACAGTGCGGTTTCGTCAAAGACACTGGAACAAGGAATGATATATTTATGATTAGGATGCTCTTTGAAAGGTTAATACAAATGAAGAAGGACTTATACCTGTGCTTTATTGATTATGCGAAGGCGTTTGACAAAATACTCCACAAACAATTAATGGAGATGCTCGACGGCCTTGACATATTTGGGAAAGGCGTAAGAGTAATCAGGAATCTTTACTAGCAGCAAACCGCTTGTATACGGACAGGTAATGAATTCATCAGATATACAAAGATAGAAAGGGGCGTAAGACAAGGATTTGTCTTTTCACCGGATCTGTTTAACTCGTACAGCGAGAATATTTTGAGGACCCTAGAAGTTATGCCTGGATTTGTCACCAGAGGCCACAATTTAAACAACCTAAGGTACGCAGATGATACGGTGCTGATAGCAGACACGGAAAGGAAACTACAAGACTTCCTACAGAAGGTAGCTGAAAAGAGTGGCAAGAAAGGACTACAAATAAGTTGCAAGAAAACTGAATACATGGTCATCAGTAAAAAGGGCAGCCCAATATGCCAGTTACAGGTCGGGGATACCATAATCAAGTGGGTACAAAAATTTAAATTCCTGGGAAGTGTTATAACAGAAGACGGAAAGTGCGACACAGAGATCCAAAGGCGAATTGGCATGGCGAAGGAAGCATTCCAGAAGTTGAGTAAAGTATTAAGAAACAGGACAATTTCGCTCGAAACAAGGAAGAGAGTACTGGATTGCTATGCGTTGTCAGTTCTTCAATATGGCAGTGAATGGTGGTCAACATCTTCGAAGATGAAGGAAAAACTGGAAGCAACTGAAATGTGGTACTACAGAAGGATACTAGGAATATCATGGATAGAGCATGTGAGCAATGATGAGGTCCTAGAAACGATGGAAACAAAATGGAAACTAATACTGACCATCAGGAAGAGACAGCTGAATTCCTGGGACATGCAATGAGGAAGGAGGGCTTGGAGAACCTGATACTAACAGGCCAGATACAGGGAAGGAGAGAAAAGGCAAAGCAACGGATAACATCTTTGAAGGACCTAATCAGGTGGGTGATGGAACGAGGGTTGCATGGTGTAACAGGAGAAGATGTGCTAAGAGACACCAGGGATAAAGAGACATGGAAAGCCATGATCACCTACGTCCTGAAGAGACAGGGCACATAGAAGAAGAAGAATAGCACTCTGGTTAGCTAGCTGAATACCTGGGTCTGAGGTCGGAGTTTCGTAGCGCATGGTCCACTCGCAGTCTTCAGCATCTCTTGGTGGATGCATGTTGTGTACAAGAGATCCGGTTTCCAACTCTCGTCTATGAATGCATTCTGTCTATGAGGTTTGTCTTCTGTTCAGCTTATTTTGATGGATGCTCGTTAAGTGTTTCCTGGCGAATTAGCAAGTCTTTGAATGCGGCATGTGCACTTGTCTTCGCAGATCAGACGGGTAGACTTTGCGTGCCGGATGTTGCCATAAATGATAAGTTTTTACGCTTCACTGGGATTTATGCACTCAATGACTATGCTGAGCGGCCTGATTTGTTTCGGTGGATAGAGCCGTTTTTGGCGACATCTCGTCGTGTAGTTTTAGCGGGCGATTGAAATGCCGTCCCTGACACATAGTACCTGGGCAAGATCGGGTACCAACAACCCGAATGGGAATCCATTTCGGGACTTTATCAACAAGTTCGATCTTGTCGGCATGTATCGTAATGAGCACCCTCGGGAGGTAGACTTTGACTAACAGAAAGAGCTCGGCTTCGGTGGCGCGTTGTAGCTGTCTCGACCGAATTCTAATTAAGAGAGTCTGTAGAAGGATCTTAGTTTGTCCGTTTCCATTCTATAGTTTCCTCGGATCATAAACTCACCCAGGTTCCTGTAAACTGAAGTAAGCCTAAGGTTAGGATAGCTGGCTACTGGAAATTGAACGCGTCATTATTTGGTGAGATAGATTTCCAGGAACAGCTGCTACTAATAATCGACGGTGGCTGTGGTTGATAATAAGTAGCCTGTTATTTTCCTTTTGGTGTCATTTAGACGACAATTCAGCCATTGCACCCTGTATATAGAAGAATGGTTTTCAGATGTTGATTTTCGACCTTACCTGAAACAAAAGTTTTGGTAAAGAAATTGCTGTCTTTACGAGAAAAATCTATAACATTTAATGGACATAAGAATTCTGAAAAACTGATTTAGGAAAAATAATTTCCAAATTTCAACCAGCAGTAGTATTAACTGTTCGATTAAGAATGTCAAATGTTTCCTCCCTGGAAACGGATAATCTCACCATTGCCAATCGTATCCATTTATTATTACCACATTTTAAAAGTGTGGGTGGTTTTTTCCGTCAGTATAATTCATCCTCTACCATCATGCTCAGTGAACATGAAACTGATCATCAAAACATTTGGACAACTTCCAAGCACCCCGTTGGCACCTTGCGTGTCACTTTAGCATGTAGAGAAAATTTTGTAGGGCTCTCTAAATTCCTTGAAGCAACCAAATCCAACTCAGTGGCTGACTGCTCTGAACCAATCCTAGATAAAGAATACTAATGCAATGACTACAGAACCATTGACTTTTCTTCACATAACCTTAAACAAAAGGTGTGGTACTAGAATGATCTATAACATTTAGTGGACTTTAGAATTCTAATGTCCTGAAAATCTCTTTTTTGGGAAATATTTTATAAATGTCAACCAACAGTAGCATTAATTGTTCGGTCAATGAATGGCAAATGTTTCCTGCATGGAAACGGTTATGAGAGAGAGAGAGAGAGAGAGAGAGAGAGAGAGAGAGAGAGAGAGAGAGAGAGAGCTGGAGAACCCAGTGGGCGAAATGCTGTGGCAAAGGACAAAGATATCCATTTGGTTATTTTGTCAAATAATACAACGAAACTGAAGCCAAATTGCGAATTAAAAAAAAAAAAAAATTTAAAAAAGAAAGAAAGAAGCTCAGAAAAAAGAAGGAAAGCAAAAGTGAATGAAAGAAGAAAAGAAAGAAAGAAGGACAGAAAAATAAATAAAAAAGGAATGAAAGAAGAAAGCAGAGAAAGATGTAAAGAAAGGAAATAAGACAGAAAGAAAAGGTAAAGAAGAAAAGAAAAATAAAGAAGGAAGGAAGGAAAAGAAGAAATTAAGAAGGAACATTTTCAGACTTGACTGATTTCTACGCAACATTTTATTTTCTTGCAGTTGTTCGATGTTTAAGTAACCGAGACGAGGACCTGGCAATTAGGAACGTCCCTAAATAAATAAGCCACGTTGAACGTGAATCAGTCGATCGGCAGTCATCGTCGTTGAATCTGTAAATAATCATACGGCCCAAAAGAAGGTTAGTCGCCTTCGCCACACAACCTGTTATTGACCCCCAGTGGAACGCGGAGGAAAGGTCATTTCTGCTAATCGATCGATTCGTAAATATTCTCTGGATTTAACTGACATTACTCATCTGGCGCTCACTTTAGGGCTCGCGAATAGAGGATTTTGCAAGAAAAATGATGTATTTAGTTTAAAGAATATCCAATACGCACCATTAAACACACAGAGTTGAAACGGAGACTATGTTACATCACAGCGTGTGTTATGGATTTTGAACACTAATCAAAGTAAGAGTTCATCACCGTGAAGCAATATTTACAAAACTCGTAAATACAGGCGATCATGGGTCTCCATAGATTGCTGCAGACAGAAGAGGACTTCCTTACAAAAGACTGTAATTTCCGTTCTGCAAAGGTCTGAACTGATGAAATTAAAGAATGGAGCTTATCTGAACATTTGCCATCATTGCTTCTTTGGGACATTAACTGCAGATTGGAGAATACGACTTTTTCCTAATAAACTGTGTAAATGTCTTAGATGTAACGTCTGAATTGGTGGAACTAAAGAATGGAACTCATCGGAATATTTACCATGGAAAAAGAATAGCGATAGGCTTGGAATGTTGCTTCTTTGGGGAAAAAGGCTAAAAATTATTGCTAGAATATTTTTACTATTAAAATTTATTGCTAGAAATTTTTACTATTACAATTTATTGCTAGAGTTGTTTTTACTATTAAAATTTATTGCTAGAATTGTTTTTACTATTAAACTTTGAATTCGAACAGGTCCCACCACCACAGGTCAGGGTAGACCTGAGAACAACAGCAATTAAGAAGTGGTTCTATGCTCCTCAAAACCTTTCGATCAGTTTCCTTTGCTGCCGAATGTAGTTTATCGCCATGCTCAGAACGATCAAAGGTTTCAGATGTCGATCTTCTTTGAAGTTTTTTTTCTTTTGACGTCTTAAATGCAAGTTTGGCATATTATAGTTCGCTAGCTTTTCTTTTGACCTACGTTATGTTGCTAATTGCGTTTTTTTTCTTCCTCAGGTGTCGAATTCGATTGTCGAGCCCTACAATACGACGCTCTCCATCCACCAATTGGTCGAAAATACGGACGAAACTTACTGTATCGACAATGAGGCCCTTTACGACATATGTTTCCGGACATTGAAATTAGCGAAGCCCACTTATGGAGACTTGAATCACTTAGTGTCCCTAACCATGTCGGGCGTTACCACTTGTTTGCGTTTCCCCGGACAACTAAACGCTGATTTGCGCAAATTAGCCGTTAATATGGTTCCTTTCCCTCGGCTTCATTTCTTCATGCCTGGTTTTGCTCCGCTGACGTCTCGTAAAAGCCAATCCTTTCGCACGCTTAGCGTAGCCGAACTGACACAGCAAATGTTTGATAGTAAAAACATCATGGCCGCCTGTGATCCGAGCCATGGCAGATATTTGACAGTGGCTGTCATCTTCCGGGGTAATATGTCGATGAAAGAAGTGGACGACCAAATGTTGGGCATTCAAAAGAAGAACCGTAGTAATTTTGTCGACTGGATTCCTAACAACGTGAAGACAGCCGTATGTGACGTCCCTCCACCGGGACTGCCTATGTCATCGACGTTCATTGGTAACAGTACAGCTATCCAGGAACTGTTTAGGAGAATATCTGACCAGTTTTCGGCAATGTTCCGACGCCGGGCTTTCCTGCATTGGTACACCGGGGAAGGCATGGATACCCTAGAGTTTAGCGAAGCCGAATCAAATATGAATGATCTGGTATCGGAATACCAACAATATCAGGATGCCACTGTGGAAGACGACACAGAATCTCATCTTATCATTGTTGAAGAAGAAGAAGAGCAGGAGGGGGAGGACGACGAAGAGGTTAAAGTTGTCGACATGGAATAAACCATGTCATTATGAAAGAGAAGATAATATATTATATAATATTTGTCTATATTTCTGAGATGAGGTATTGCAATTATTTACATAGTTCAGACTGTTGTCCTCTTCTTTGTTGTCATATTCACGACGTCTCGGCCGTTGTACGTTCCGACCTTCTTCAGGTGATTGGAGTCTTGAATTGAACCCTTTATTTCGTTAACTGGGGAAGATTGTTCTCGTTCCATGAATCATGGCGCTTCCAGATGTCTCCGTTATCTCCCTTTAATTCAACCCTCTAAGTTTTAGTTCACTACTGCTGTAGCCAGGTAACTCACAACTCATTGGACCAAGTCACTGGAGCCAACTAACGCTTTTATCCACTGGGCGATGTGTCCTTGAGTTGTGAGTTCAATACCTGGCTACAGCAGTGGTGAACAAAAATTTAGAGAGTTGAGTTAAAGGGAGATAACTGAGACATCTTGAAGCGGCATGACGTTATTCACCAGCCTCACCACTGATGCTGGATGTGACACAAGCCCGAATTTTATCTGAGAATCCGAGTCCTTAAGTTCGAGCAAAACGTTCTCGTAAACCCCGCTTAAGGTAGGGTCAGGCTCTTGTCTGTTCACCCCAGACGAGACTACCTTTTAGCGGTGTATTGTCTAGGTTCCTATCCGCTTGGAGGCAGGGAGTCGACCAAAAGAGTGTCTTGGTGGCATGACTCATGGAACGAGAACAATCTACTCCATTCAGTGAAAAAAAGGGTTCAGTTCAAAATTCCAATCACCTGAAGAAAGTCGGAGCGTACAACGACCGAAACGTCATGAATATGGCAATAAAGATGAGGACAGTAGTTCAAAGACATGTAAATAATGTAAATATATAATCTTTTTTTAGACAATGAATAGGAGACATAGGGGTATCTCCTTTCACAATAACTTCTCTAATTAATTTACAATTTCGCTTTCGATTTAACTTGTTCTGAAAATCTTTTTATTATCTTTTCATATAGAATTAAAGCAATACTCCCTTCAAATGAGTGATAAGTTGCAAGATGACTAGAACATTAACAATACTGAACCCTATGTATACGTTTTTTTTTCTATATTTAAATTACCTTGTTAGCGGGCGTCTTGGGTATGGCGATAAATTACAAGGTGTCTGATCGGGAGATTGGAGGCTTTGGGGAGCATGGAATCACTTAATTGCTGTTGTTCCCAGGACCACCCTGACCCGGGGTGGTAGCACCCGTTAGCGTCTCAGCTATGGACGAATAGTGAACATCTAAACTGGAATGATAACATAAAAACAAAACAAAACATTAGGAAAAATTACCTGCAACACATTTCATAGTTAAAATGAACGTAAAGACAATTACTAATTTACAGCATATATATATATATATATATATATATATATAATCCAAATGAATAAGGAGAAAAGAAAATATTCGCAACGTTCAAAACATTAATTAATATTTGAGTGATATATATATATATATATATATATATATATATATATATATATATATTGGAAAATAGAAAAATACCAGTGATACATTTTTTTGAAAAAGAAATTACCAAAGCTCACAAGAAAATACGATATCGGAATTAAATGACCCATAAGGTGTTGATATGTTGTTAACAGACCAAAGCGTGTCAGTAGAGTTTAGGCTACGCCGATTCCATCCAGGGTAAGGAGGTAACGTACGCCACTCAACGGGTCTACCCTCCGGGCGAATACTTACTGACACGGTGATAATCACAACGTCTGTCTATTTCTATAATACATTTTTTTTTCCTGATTTTTGTTCTAAGACTTTTATTGGACATTAAATAAAACCGAAAAGGCTAAAATAAATACTTGTCGTAACGTTTTCTTACATAATTACTATAAAGTTTAATTTATGAATTGCACATAAATAAAGTATTAACAGTCATCTCAATATAACTATATCACAATATAAGTGTATTTGTGTATTTCTTCCTTATAAAATCTGTAATTTTTTCCATTTTTACAGTTATCTCCCTTGCACTAAGTAGCAATTTTTTTTTAATCATTCCACCTCAACTAAGGCGGGACCGCCACTAGTGCTCAAGGGTTTCAGTGAGAGAAAAGACTGGGTGCAGTGTGTCACTGAAGAAAGCATAAAAGATAAACGGTATTCAAGAAGATAGAAGATGGCAATTGACGTTGCATTTAATGTATGGAGATTGTAGCTATCAGGGAAGCAAGTAAACGGAAAGAGTTCCACAGGTGGGAAGTGCGAGAAAAGAAAAATTGTTATGATATTAGTGGATTTTTCCAGGATGTTTACAAAGATTGAAGATGAAAAGAGACCAATAATAATAAATGCTTAAACATTCACGTGCGAAAACCTTTTAATAATAAAGACATAACAAATTATAGTGATAATTTACAGCTTCGGTAAACTAGTATTAATATATGTTTCCATTGGGCAGAAAGTTGGGGATCAGTTTTCTATTGTTATTAAGTGTTAAACTAATCCTCCTTAGATTACTACATATTAATATAGTAATTAGAAAAATATACAGACACATATGCGAAAAAATAAAAATAAGGCCTTAAGAAAATGTGCTTTCTTTTCTGACAGGTAAGTAATGGTATGTGCGTTGTGGTGCATTAGATATCGGCTCGGAACGAGAAATCGGGGAGCCGAGTTCGAATTCCAGTTGAATTCATTGCATTCACTTACGCGCAAATACCCTTGGGGAAGGTATCGTCGGCATCGTCTCATCAATGTGTAAAAAAATCATAGAAAATTTATATATACAAGTTATCATTAATTAACTAAAACTGGTTTTGAAGTAGGTGGGAAATTATGCACATATATTCCAGTTATGGATTAAATAACAGGACAGACTGGGTTCTATAGCCTTGGTCGGCAACCAGTCTACCGCAGAAAGCAATGGCAACCTACTGCGGGATAATCTTCTGCCCAGTCAGCCATGTCTCTTTCGAGACATGATCGCCCAAGCGTGTATCACATATGGCAATTAACCGACTGATCATTAATCTTTATTATCTAAAAAATAAATTCTTACAATCTTAAAAAGTTTCTGAATTTAAATGACATGCAAATGTTGATAAACCATAAAAAATGGATGAATTAATCAGTCAATGGAGCGATTATATTGAATCAATTGTAAGGTTTGTTGATATGTGTGTTGGTTCACTGTTGTCGTGGCTTGTTAGTTATTCTAGTCAGAATATATATTACCCATTTGTAAATATAACATTCTACGCCCGAGCGTTGAATATTGTAAGTAAATCCTTGAATAAGAAATAGAGTCTATTCCTAGACATAAGCAATGAAACAGTCTGCACACGTAGATTAAATGAAGGGTTCACTTATGAATACACTGTAGCGTACAAGATCAATATTCACCTGAGGAAGGCCGGAGGACAAAACAGTCCAAACGTTGTGATAACAAAAAACAACGTAGACAATAGTCAGAATATAATCTGAGTAAATAAGGATAATTCCTCAATTTAGAAATTAATCCGCTGTAGATTACTCAAACCGATATAAACCTTGGGAATCTATCTATCTATCTATCTATCTATCTATCTATCTATCTATCTATCTATCTATCTATCTATCTATCTATCTAAAGAGGCATTAGTCAGTGTAGAATCAGACGAGTAAACTGTTATTTAAAAAAGGTTGTTGATGCGCAGTTCAAAGAATCGAACGTGCAGAGCTATTAATATGTGAATGTTTCATTTTTAATATATATATATATTCGTCATTTATAAACTAGTTTTATATATATAAATATATATATGTATGTGGTCTGCGAATGACTATATATATATATATATATATATATATAGGCAGACGCATGAGCGCATGCACACGTACAAAAGAAAAAACTCAACATCACACCAATAAAAGTGCATATATAAAAAAAAACAGGGAAATATAAACGGTCAGTTGTCAATTGCTGATACCTCCTGGCGAGTGGATAGAATGATTGCTGGATTATCTGTCTACGAAACTTTGGTGTCGAGGTAACACAATCAGCTAAGTTATAAACATCGTATCTGTATTAATTCTCTGTCTGTCTTCCTGGCTCTCTCTTTCTGTATATATGTGTATGTGTGTGTGTATAATAGAGATTTTAAATGATCTTTTGCAATTAACACCAAATCATGCATACTCTTTCAACCAGAAGCTGTTATCTTAGTTCTAAATTACCATAGTTTCTGAATTAATTGTCGTTCACCGTTCTGTTACTTAGCAACTGTATCAAATATTGTTGAAAGAGCACTACTGTTCTTTTGGTCAAATACAAATGGACAGTTTCAATATTATCTTATTAATGATGCTTCCAAAATTCTCGGAACCACTGAATGAAAGTCACGGACTTTTTTTAATGGCCTCCAACTAAATTCGTTTCCTTCTTCTATCCGCCGTTTCTCTTCAGGACATTGGCGATCATGGCTCTCCACAATTTTCTATCCTTTGTAGCTCTTATTAAATTTGGTATTTTTTATATCTCCTAAACTTTGTTCTGCCATCCATGAACTGAAGCTCGTTTTTCTTCTTCGTTTTTCTTTTCTTGTGTATCAAATTTTCCTATGCTTCTTTCTCCATTATGTGCCCTACAAATATCAATTGTCTTTTGACGATGTTAAATATAAATATACTTTTCGTTTCTTTTTTCTCTAAAAAAAAAAAAAAAAAGTCGGCATATTTATAATCCAGGGGAGAAAACTGCGTATGTCTAATTTTTTGAATAGCATTCAGTACTGTTTAGCCTTACTAGTATGTTATGAGGTGACTAACAGAAGTGTGCTCTTAATAATTGTTGCGGTGGGGGGTGCAAAATGTCCACAATATGTAACAAACGGGGGTCTTTATAAAAGGGGTGTTGGAAAATGATTGGAAGTTTAAAGATTTGATTGAAAACACTTTCTTTTTCACAACAACTTCGTATTTTATGCTACGAATGTTATCAGAAAGAGCAATACAAATGCAGAGCGATGTGTACCTGTATTTTATAGATTGCACAAAAATGTTTGATAAATTATAACACAAATATATGTTGGAACTGATAGGTAACCTTGATATATTTGGGATGGATTTTAGAATAATTGTTTTGGATAGTAGATGTTAAGGCAATAGTCAAGGGAGGCTATATTTATGCTCAGAATAAAATAAGAAAGAGCAATAAAAATACAAAAAGATGGATGCTTATTTTTATAGATGTTGCCAAAGTGTTTGATCAAATACGTCACAAAGAAGTGCTACATCTGCTGGGAAAACTTAATATATGTGGGAAGGATGTTAGAAAAATCCATAACCAGTAAATCAGATAAAAAATGAGTTCAGTAAAAGAATTCAACTGGAACCGAGTTCGAATTCCAGTTAAATTCGTTGCATTCACTTACGCGCAAACACCATTGAGAAAGGTAATAAACTGTCTCTTCCCTTCACCTACGGGTTAAATAACAAGACAGATTGGGTTCTAAAAGCCTTGCTTAGTAACCATTTTCAGCAGAAAGTAATGGTAACTTACTGCGGGAAAATCTTCTGCCCGGTCAGTCATTTCTCGAAAGACACATGATCGCCCAAACGTGTATCACGTATGACACTTAACTGACTGAAATATACAAAAATAGAAAAGGGCGTAAGACAAGTATGTGTCTTCTTGCAGGACTTATTCAAACTATACAGCGATTCTGAAAAAATTAGAAGTCCTACCAGGATTTCTTACTGGCAGCCACAATCTTAACATCGTAAGATGACAGTGTTAGCAACAGACAAAGAAAGGAAACTACAAGAAGGAAAGTGAGAAGAAAGGACTAAACATTAATTACAAGAAACACAGCACCAACATTCAAACTACAGACGCCAAAATCAAGCAAGTAGAACAATTTAAATATATAGGAAGTATTTTAACAAAAAGTATGACACTGAAATCCGGAGTATTTGTCTATATTTCTGAGATGAGGTAGTATTTACAGTATTTACATTATTCAGACTATTGCCCTCATCTTTGTTGCCATTTGTACGACGTGCTAGGAATTTCGAATCGAACCCATTATTACGTTCACTGGAGTATATGCAGGAAGCCTCGGTTGGAAGTCATGAGTTATCTCCCTCTACTCTGCTGTAGTCTGGTATTGAACTCACAACTATAAGAGTCAAGTTAGGAACTAACCAACGTATATATCCAGTGGGCCATGTGTCCTTAAGGACTACTGAATTTTTGGGACTTATAAATCTTATGTCCAGTAAACCTTCTTTTTTTTTTTTTACCAGAGTTCATATTGTAACTTTTTGATGTTAATGGTTTTCTTTCAGAGCTCATACTGCAATTTCTTTGACACTAATGATTTTCAAAGATTCAGTCTTTCTTGTCCTTAAGGACACATGGCTCAGTGGATATAGACGTTGGTTAGTTCCTGACTTGACTCTTAGAGTTGTCAGTTCAATACCAACTTGCAGGGTTAGAGGGAGATAACTCATGACTTCCAATCGAGGCTTCCCCGCAAGGAATGGAGTTCATATAATAATAAAGGGTGGGGTTCGAAGGAGGCCGGAGTGTACAACGACCGTAGCGTCGTACAAATGGCAACAAAGATGAGTATAATAGTCCGAATAATGTAAATGCTGAAATCCGAAGGTGTATTCAGATAGAAGAAAGAATGCATGGTTGTTAGCAAAAGAATGAATCCAAAATAGAATTACGAATTGGAGATACTGAAATCAAACAAGTACAGAAATTCAAATATCTAGAAAATCTTTTGATAGAGGATGGAATGTGCTACAGTGAAATTCAAAAATACCTTAAGATAAGGAAAGATGCCTTTCCCAAGCGTGTATCACGTATGACACTTAACTGGCTGACTGAATATAATAGTTGGAAATATAATAAAAGCTGCGACTGGGCATAAAGTCGGGGATCTGTTTTCTGTTGTGATGAAGTAATAAACTGATCCCCCCCCGCCAGAATTAGTTCAAATTAATATAATCGGAAACGAATACAATTAAAGCTTCTGTTGGACCTGAAGTGGAATATTTCTTTTCTATTGTTATGAAGTAATAAACTGATCCCCCACTAATTACTACTTATTAATATAAGAATATGGCCCGTTTCTTCTCCCTCAGCTATGGGTTGAATAGCAGGACATATTAGATTCTATAGCCTTGATTGACTCCAGTTTCTCGCAGAAAGTAATGGCAACCTTCTGCGGAAAAATCTTCTGCTCAGTCAGTCATGGATTGAAAGAGACATGATCGCCCACGCGTCTATATCACATATGGCACTTAACTGACTGACTGACAATACAAATAGCATGTAAAAAAAAGTGGCATAAATTCAATATCAATTCGCATAAACAAAACGAATGTACATGCAACATCGTCTCATAAGAAACTTCGAAAACATCCTGCGATCAGAATTGTTGTCAAAACTAAAATAATAAAACTTGTTTTTCCAACTTAAAAAAGTCATGCTGGCGTTTAAAATTTGAACCAATTATAAAAATTACTAAGTATCGCCACGATTCTTAAAAACTCATTTCAAATAATTTAAATGTCGTCTTTGAAGTTAAATTTTCGATTTATTTGAAGGATAATAGCAGTTAATCTGAATTGAAGGAAAACTTTGTTCCCGCATATAAATAAAGTTTTCAGGCCTTTTTATAACATTGACACGTTCGTACGTCAATCATCAAACTGCCATTATAGACGAACAATGTAAAAATAGATTAAAAATCTCTTAAATCCAATATTTATAGAGATATGTTTCGAAATCATTTAATAAATTTAAGTTAATCTATTTAACTAATTGGATTTCGTAAAAGTTATGTTTATTTTCTACTTAAAACAATGAATATAACGTTTGTTTACGCACGGTATTCTGTGGGGTTATAGGTAAAAAAAAATAAAAGATGTTTAATTATACCAAGTACTTAAAAAATACGCGAAAAAATAAAAATTTTAAAAAAATCAAGAAGTTATTTATATTTAAAAATAAATTATAGTTAACCTTATATGACCAATAATTTAAATAAAGCTATTTTTTATTTTATACGATTTTTTATTTTATACGATTTTTTATTTTATACGATTTTATGAATCTTAGCAGAATGAATAATTTTATTTTTCTACCACATCGAGAGTAGTATTTTTTGTTAAATAGATTTGAGTTGAATATATTTATTTTATGTTTTTATTATTTTCATACCAGTTTAAAATGTTATGGAACATCTAAACTGCACCAAACGTAGTTTTTATGAGAATTTAAGAGTTGAATTATCATATATCAAATATCATTTTTCGGTAGGGAAAAGCACTCAAAGGAGATAATACAAAATAATTTCCCTTTTGAGCATCCATACAAAAAATGACCTAGCAGTTTCTGAGAGAAAAAAATAGTTGGTGACGGTATAGAATGTGATCTACCTTTTGAATGTTTGCCTACGAAATTCTCACCTACGAAATTCTGTGGCCTACCTTAAAAAACGTATTATAAGGAAGTAACTCTCTGGTAAGAGAACTGCTTGTTTCAATTAAAGAAAGCTGTTTTAGTATGTTTAGTAACAAGTAGTCAATGAATTCCTGGTAACAGTTAAATGTAAAAAAACAATTAGTTTCAATAAATAGCCGTAAATATACTATAACTGAAGACACATTAAAACCGAGTAGGCCACATACTATACCGGCAGCAAAATTTCTTTTAAAAAAGGTTCACTGTCGAAAATGGCATTACACTTTACATTTTCGATTCTTCAAACATTTCTTTATTTAATAAAGAAAAAGATATATATATATATATATATATATATATATATATAATGATGATGATGATGATGATGATGATGATGATGTTGATGATGATGATGACAGCAATAATAATAATAATACAAACAGCAACGGGAAGTATTTTAAAATAGGACTAAAAAATTACAAGTTATTTTCTTTTTAAATAAGTACCAGCTGTAAATTTTTTGTTTCTGTCCACCGAAACCAAATGACGTGTTTTATTAAATTATGCAAGCAGAAACTCTCAGAAAAAAAACAAAAAAAGAAAAAAGTTTATTAAATTATATTTGCTGAGATTCAGAATGAATTTCTCCGTACGTTTCAAACTTGATATTGCATAAAGTTTTTACTGGAATAACATCTTCAGAGGTTCTTCTTTATATAGTTGCAAAAAACAAAACAAAACAAAAAAAAAAAATAAATAAATGAACGTACATTTGCCAGATTAAAAAGTACACATGAGATATCGAAAATAAAAATGTTGGGGTAGTGGTAAGACAGCCCTCTAAATATTTTCAGTGTTTTCAAATAAAATAACCCATTCATGAAATAATATTAAAATATAGAAAATTCTCTGATTTAATATATAAACTAATATTTTAAAACAGTGAAAAATTTGTTGGAACAAAATAAGTAGTATTGAGCTGTTATGTATTATCAATACTTTTATACGTCAGTGAATGCTGGACCATCTTATCACAGATACAGAAGATACTTGAGGGAACAGAATTGTGGTTCTACAGAAGGATGCTGAGAATACCATAAACCGAACATGCGAGCACCGACGAAATTTTAGAGAAAATATTAACGAAAAGGACACTTACAATTAGCAGCATAAAGAGACTGTTTAGATTTTCAAGGAATATATAAGGAAAGAGGGTTTGGGGAATTCGACACTCACACGACATATTGAAGTGACAGAAGAAAGCAGTACATAATCTGCAGAACAATCTTGTGTTAGCAGAACAGCGATTAGGAGAGATAGTGAAAAGACAAACTTTACTCAGTGTTACAAGAGAGAGAAAGTTGTAGTGGGCTATTATCGCCCACATCATGAAGGAACCCATCACATAGAAAAAGATTGGGATCACAAGGATTAAAATTGGTGTATAGAACTAATAAGTTCTATACGATTCATGCCTTTCTCAAGGGTAAGTGTAGCACGTAAGTGAAAGTAATGAATTCGACTGAAATTCGAACTCCTCTCTACAATTACTCCATTTCAAGCCGCTATCCATTACCCAGCCGCATCTGAACAAGATAGAAAGAAACAAACAAAGCATATAAAAAGAAGTAAGAAAGAAAGTGACTGGTTATAATTATGCCAACGGGAAATATTTCTGTTGACTTGTAAAAGTTCAAAATTGATGCCTAAAAGACTTTCTGCGAAGACTGAATTCACAATTTAGAATTTACTTCCATATCTACAGAAAGAAGAAAGAAACTTATGGCTTTCCAACCAAAGAGAGAAATCCCAATCTGTAACCACATTATTCGTATAATTTCACCGATAAAGAAAAACGTTTTTAACGCCGTAATAGCTTCAGAGGTTTTCTAATGTTTTTTACTTTTATTTTTGGAAATTTGCAGCTGATTTGGTAACATAAAAATGATTGTTCTTTTGCCAGTAAATCCTCATCGGAAGTTGAGATGTGAGCAAATTATTACATTTGGACATATGGGAGAAAGCAAATCTTACGACCATTACGGACACACTGACGCATGCGCAAAGAAACGTCCTATTATCGGCTACGGGATGTTCTGACGTTAGCACGCATAAAATGTCTTTGAAGTTTAAGAATGCGGTGGAGCTGCCAATCTTTAAGAAACGTTTACCATTTCTACTTCCTCAGCAAAACATAAAATAAAATAAAATAAAATAAAAATGTAATAAAAGCATTTATTTTAATGCACTTGTACAACAGATAGGAGATAAACCACAGCCCGTCCAACTCAGTGTCATATACATATTTTTATCTCCCTTCTTTTCCTTCTTACAATTCGCTATGCTTTTCCTTTTTTTTTTTTTTTTTGCAAGTTTATTTCTGGTTTCTTTACCCCCCCCCCCCCCACCAACACACACGCTCAAACAATTTAAAAATTTTTTCATAATATAAAATATCGCTGAATAAGCGTATTCAATTCGCTGAAATTATCACACGATCATGTAAATTTTTAATTATTATATGTAAAATGTACATATTGGCTCTGTCAATAAATTGTAATTACATTGAACTCTCTGGCTTGATCAGTTTTGATATATATATATATATATATATATATATATCATTAAACAAAAATAGGTTAGATAAGAGGGCAGACTGAGTTCTTTAGACTTGGCTTGTAACTATTCTAAGAGAAAGAATTCTAAACCGTGGGAAACCACTATTTTATCTTTCCAAAGAATACCCGACAATTCACAGATGAGAAAGAAATGTGGAGAGTCATGATCGCCTATGTTACATCCTAAAGAGTGATAGAATTTAAAGAACTAGGATGATACGAATCGATTGCCAATCATACCAACCAATAAGTTCTTCCTAGTTTTCTTTTAATAATTTCACTCCAAGCATGGTGATAATGTCACAAAGACTCAAGGGTGTTACAGGGAGTGAAAGAGAATGAAAAAGCTTGAGTGAAGAGAAAGGACACTAAAAGAAAGCTGTTCAGAAAAATAGAAGATGCCCATTGGCGTTGCATTTAAATTTTTGAAGATTGTGGATGACAGGCAAGCAAGAATAGACATTCCAGTAGTAAGGAGATAGCGCGCCCTGTCTGATCTATGTTCAGTCTTTTATTTACATTGTTCGGAATGTTGCCCTCATATTTATTGTCATCTTCACGACATTTCAGCTGTTGTACGCTCCGACCTTCTTCGGATGATGGCAATTTTTAACCGAACAATTTATTTCGATCACTGGGGTAGACTGGGGACTGTTCTCTTTCATGAGTCATGCCACTTCCGGATGTTTTAGTTATACCCATTTAACTCAAGTTTTGTTCGCCAGTGATGTCGCCAGAACGTTTTGGGTCAAGTCACTGTCTCCAACTGGGCCATGTGTCCATGAGAACATCAGCGTATGAATTTTGTGGGACTTATGAACCTAATATCTCAGTAAGCAGTTTTTTACCAGAGCTCATATTAAAATCTTGATGTTTGTAATTTTTTTTTTAGTACTCCGTATTCATTTTTATACTTGGCCGACTAAGGAGAATTTTGGGGCCCACCATATGCGCTGATTCCTTAAGTTTTGGTATTTTCCATCTTTTGTTGGTGAGGCTGGGGTGACCGGCCTAAGGCATATTCCTGAATGATGGTATATGGAGACCATGAGCTATCCAGATCACATGGCTCCCCTCTAGGTTGTACCAACAAGATCTAGACATTACATTTAAGGCCAACATCGGATTTTCTGAATAGATTTACATTTTTGAGTCTGGATATCACCGAAAGTTAGCGGATGTTTTCGAACTATTGTTCCTTGGAAAAGCAAAAATTCCGTCTTTTCTCTTCCAAGCTATGGGTTAAATAGAAGGATAAGACGGGACGCTATATCTTTTGGCAGCAACCAATGTTAGAAATGAATTCCAAACGAAGCCCACGTTTTCCTTCCCCTTCCTTTTCAAGACATGGCGCAATTTAGTAGATATTTACTTAATGTGTATGTCGCAGTTAGCATGTTAAATTCGCAGCTGTTTTCTAATTGGGTCATCAATTATAATAGCCTTGTGCCAGTTTAGGTAAATCTTAGTACTGCATCAATGTTGATTATTTAGCAGTCGACAATCTTTATTTTCCTTTCCGGAAGTTAAAAATCAGCATTTTATCCTGTTGACAGCACATGACGTAAATAGCACGTGAAATAAACAGCTTACATATGAAATAAATTAGGATGCGAAATTACAGGATATACGGAAATATCAGAAATATACAGAAATATACGGAAAAATCGGAAATATACGAAAATGTACGAAAATATACAGAAATTTCAAAAATATACGAAAATATCAGAAATGTACGGAAATATACGGAAATATCGTGCGGAATAAACGACTAAGACAAGACTTAACCTTTTATATTTTACATGACATTTTATTCAGCTCATAACTGGATCACTCTCGGTCAATGTATGCGTATGTGTCTTCGCCCGCACAACTCCAGGCCTGTACCTTACATTCTTTGCTGCGACGTGTGAGTGATTCTATGCGTCTTAAAGCTTAGATGGGGGTTTATATATCTACCTCTGTGTTCCAGCTTGTAATCGCGCTTGGAAACCAAAGTTCTGTTAGTCGGTCACGTAAATCTGCATTCGGCGACTGGGAGCTAATTTCAGAACCTGGTTTATTTAACGTCACACAGAGCGCAAAGTATGTTTTTGAAAGGATCTGGAGTGATGCCCTTACTATAGAAAAAAATTCTAATTCCAAGCCGTTATCCAATACACCACCCGCACATCCAATCTTAAAGCATCTGGTATTTCCAAGCGGTAGGTACTGACCAGGCTCGATGTAGCTTAACTTTGGTGACCGCATGAAGGTATACTATACTTATCAGTAGAAATGCTCAGTATTAGAGACAGAGCATAAAAGTGGACGCTGAGGTCAATACAGGGCGGTGACACTTTGTCTCCAGTTTGAATACAACCTTCAGGCCATGAATATTACGTTCAAGCATGAAACAGGCTGTCACCGCTCAGTATTGATCTCAGTGTACCCTTTTATCCTCACTTAGCATCTCGACTCCAGTCACTTTTTCACTGACGTGACGTGGCTAACCTCTGACTGTTCTACAAACATTTTTAAGGCAACTACTCTGCGGATCTTTTTTCCCTTGTATCCCGATCAGGGTGTGCGTTGTGGTACAGTGGATATCGGCTCGGAACGAGAAATCGGGGAGCCGAGTTCGAATTCCAGCTGAATCCATTGTGTTCACTTACGCGCAAATACCCTTGGGAAAGGTATTAATCCGTCTCTTCCTTCCAGTTATGGGTTAAATAGCAGGACAGATTGGGTTTTATAGCCTTGGTCGGCAGCCAGTCTACCGCAGAAAGGAATGGCAACCTACTGCGGGATAATCTTCTGCCCAGTGAAAGACATGATCGCCCAAGCGTGTATCACGCATGGCACTTAACTGACTGACTGATCCCGATCACATGAATTTATGCACGCTACTAGATTGACATCTACATCCTACCCTTTTACCGTTAAAATAGTTAAATGTAAACGTCACTTCTACTCTAATAGTTTCTTTTCTCGCACTTCCTGCCTATTCTTCCGTTTACTTGCATACCTGGTAGCTACACCCCCACAAAAATTTAAATGCAACGTCAATTGCTATTTTCGGTCTTCTTGTATCCCATTCATATTTTATATTTTCCTCAATGGCCCCTGTAACCAGTCTTTGCTCTTACTATAACCCCCTGCACAATAGTGGCAGTCCTGTCTTGCTTGTGGTGAAATTATATATTGTTTTAGTGCAAAGAATTTATCATTTTATCTGAGCAAGTTCATGCCGACTTCGACGTTTGTAAGGACACCGTTTTGATGTCTTTACTCATCGAAGCTGGAATCTGCTCAGTTAAAGTCACAAATTCTTTGCACTAAAACTATCAACGCTCTATCTCAACCCTGGTATTGATAAATCGCGATAAAAATACCTGCTAGACAAATTAACTTTTATCAGTAAACTTAATATTAAAGCAACAATCTTGGCGCCCAAAACTATCACAACTCAGCACTATATATATATATATATATATATATATATATGGACGCGCTTTATTGACACACTCCGACGATGTTAGTGTGAAAAATTATTAGAATAATGAAAGTATTTTTACACTAGAGTAGCAAATATGCCCATCCTTTTTTAATCAGTGGACGATTTTTGACGCCTTCAGTAAAGAGCAAATGGAAATGAAGTCAATCTCTACGGAGAACTTAAGCAGCCAAAGTGGGTATGACTCTTAAAAGCGGAATAGACTGCTGTCAAAAACACTTCGCAATTAACTAAAATAAATATTAGCTTAGTGTACGTTAAAACTGGGCTGAAATTAGACAAAGACTGACCTTTACTTGTACACTTTCGTACCATTCTCTAAACTCGTTGAGAGGCAAAACTTGATTTGTTTCTGAGACAAGAGAAATTATTGGTAATATACATAATCAGTTCCCTAAATATATCGTTTAATTTTAGTTTAAGTGCTACCAGTAACAGTGAAAATCATTCTTAACTATCGTTACATCTCAGTGACGAGTACTTTGTCAAGATGTCTGCTAATGGAATTAAGATCATGGAGATATATGTTTATAATTCAACATTTTTTACCCAATAATATATATTTCAACTATTGGTCCGGCAATATATGAAACAAGAGTTATTCAATGTAAAGATTTATTGAATAGGGTTGTTTTATGGATGCAAGAATTGTAGATTATGAAGTTACCTGGGATGGGCAACGGTTGACTCTAGAGTTGAAGCAGTTAAGTTTGTAGCGATCGGAGAAATATCCTCTCGGGAGTATCATGAAGAAGCCATCCTAAGGGAACTTCGCTCTTAACAAATGTAATTATGATAATTAATTCCAGAATATGTGAAAGTTTATCTGTGAATGTCTGAACTGGAATGTACCTCGTTAGAACATTTGCAATGGAAAGAGGTTTGCCATGTACATTTCGCCTCTGGGAAAGGGGTTGTAGACTGGAAAATAATTTATTATCCACAAGACTGAACAGATGCTTTTGAACTCTGTTATAGCTGGAAAATGGGGACTGTGTAATTGCTGTGCTGGTATAGTGGTAGGACTTCATAGCAGGAGGATTCAGGTACTTATTGGAGTGGATGAATATCGGTTTGAAATGAGAAATCGGAGAGCTGAGTTCGAATATCAGTTGAATTCCTTGCGTTCACATACGCACAAATACTAATGGAAAAGGTATGAATCCATCTCTTCTCCCTTTAATTATGGATTAAATAGCAGGAGAGATTGGGTTCTATAGCCTTCTTTGGCAACCGGTCTACCGCAGAGAGAAATGATGTTTTTGTGCGGGAAAACTTTCTACCTAGTCAGTCATGTATCGAAAGAGACATGATGTCCAAGTATGTATCAAGTATGGCACATAACTGACTGACTGACTGACTGACTGACTGAAAAGGAACCGACAATTTTAACTGCATTTTTAACAATACATTGTTCTTATGTGTACCACTTCAGATGAATCTGAATCCCAATAGACGTTCAAAACAAATAACCTCCTTAAGAGTACAAAATATTTATCGAGATGGAAGAAAATACAGAGTCTTGTTGGCGAAGAGGAAACATTATTGCTTTGGTTTTGGAGGCATTCAATATTACAAGCCAAGGTTTGGAAGATCCTAAGCAAAAAACAAAACAAAAAAAAAACAACAACTTTCTCCTTCCTAATAGAATATAAATGGAATAGATATTATTCCTTCTTAGCATTTTACTTGCATCTTTAAGAATAGACCGTTCTTCTGAGTTTCACTCAAGGTCTGGGGGGAAATTGAGTGCCAATAGACATCAAAAGCAAACGAATCTCTTTGAGAGTACAAAACATTTATTAGGGCAGGAGAAAATATAGAGTCTTCTTTCTGTGGATGAAATATTACTAGCTTTTGTTTTGGAGGCATTGAATATTACAAGTAAAGGCTGATTGGATCCTGACCAAACAAAACTTCCTACTTACAAATGGAATATAATTGGAATAGGTATTATCCTTTTTGTCCATTTTACCCGTATCTTTAAAAATCGACCTTTCTTATGAGTTCCATTTGAGATCTAAGCTGAACTTTAGTCTCAGTAGATGTTCAAAGCAAATGAACCTCCTCGAGAGTGCAAGAAATTTATCAAGACTGGAGAAAAATACAGAATCTTCTTAGTGATGTTAAAATATTAAAACCTTTGTTTTCAGAGATATGAAATATTAGAAGCCAAGATTTAGAGGAACCTGACGAAAAAGAACATCTTCCTTACTAATTGAATACAAATGGAATAGGGATTATTTCTTCTGATCATTTCACCTGCATCTTTAACAATAGGCCGTTTTCATGAGTTTCAGGTCTTCTGTGGACTTGAGCCCCAGTAGATGCCCAAAGAAATGAACCTCCTTGAGAGTACAAAACATTTATCAGGAGAGGAGAAAATACAAAGTCTTTTTTGTGATGATGAAACATTATTAGCTTTGGTTATAGAGGAGTTCCATATTACAAGCCAAGATTGAGGGGATCCTGTCCAAAGAGAACTTCGTCCTTACTAACGGAATAAAAATAAAACAGGGGTGATTTATTTAGAGTATTTTACCTGTATCTTTAATCATAGAACGTTTCTTACGAGTGCCACTTGAGGTCCGGGGTGAACTTGAATCCCAATAGACCTCTAAAGCAACGAACATCCATGAGAGTACAAAATTTTATCAGGACAGGAGAAAATACAGAGTCTTTTTGGTGATGCTGAAAAGTTACTAGCTTTGGTTTTGGAGGCATTGAATATTACAAGCTAAGATTTTGAGTTCACTGACAAAAGAGAACTTCGTCCTTACTAATGGTATACAAATGGAATAGGTATTGTTCCTTCTGATCATTTTACCTGCATCTTTACTATTACAACATTCTTATCACTTTCATTTAAGATCAGAGATAAACGTGAATCCCAGTAGACGTCCAAAGCAACGAAACTCCCTGAGAGTATAGATCTTTTATCAGGACAGAGTCGACTTGGTGATGTTTGATACATCACTAGCTTTGTTTTTTAGAGGTATTGAATATTACAAGCCAAAATTGAGAGGGCCCTGACCAATGAGAGCTTCCTCCTTAAGAACGAAATAGAAATGTAACAGGGATTATTCCTTCAGACCATCTTACCTTCATCTTATTACCTGTTTGTATGAGTTCCACTTGAAATTTGAGGTGAACTTGAGTCCACAATGAACATCCAATGCAACGAACCTCTTTAAGAGTACAAAATACTTATCAGGACAGGAGGAAATACAGAGTCTTCTTGGTGATGATGTAACATTACGAGTTTTCATTTTAGAGGCATTGAATATTATAAGCGAATATTGAGAGGTCCCTGACAAAAGAGAACTTCATCCTTACTAATGGAATCATAATGGAATAGAGATGATTCCTTTTGACCATTTTACCAGCCTCTTTAAACATAGTTCATTTTTTCGTTCTACTTAAGATCCTGTGTGAAGTTGAGTCCAAATGAACGAACCTCCTTGAGGGTACATAACATATACCAGAACAGGAGAAAATATTTAGTCTTCTTGGTGATGATGATTAATTACTATCTTTGGTTTTAGAAGCATCGAATATTACAAGCCATGTTTGAGGGGATCCTGACCAAAGCAAAGTTCCTCCTTACTAATGGAATACAAATGGAATAGGGTTTATTTTTTTCCATTTTACATGACATAGATGTAAATGTCTGGACTTGTGTAACTAATGAATAAAGCTCGTCATGGAAATAATGATTGAGTAGCAAGATGCTGGCGACATTTTGACTCTGAGGAAATGGCTTCTAGAGTAAAGTTGTAGAATATATATATATATATATATATATATATATATATATATATATATATATAAAGTAAATTACAAACATTATGTCTGCTTATTGTCAATAAAATCCGTTCGTACTCACGTGTATAATAATTGAAAGATGTACGAAATGCGTTGTAATTTTGACAGCTGATTTTATTATTCAATTTTTGATGTTCCTATGTACTTTCAATCTCCTTCCAAGATCATCTACAGGAATGTGAATTGTGGTAACAAAAAATAACCGCAAAACTGTGCTGCTAAAAATTACTGTGCATTTTCTTCTTGCTTCAAATGTAATGGTTGACAAATTGCTTAGTGTTCATTAGAACGTGAACATTATCAACAATGGAATTTTTTATTAAAAAAAGATAACAATGTTTGCAATTTATTTAATATGACATGCCTGAAAGAAAATTTGCTGCTAAAATACACAAAATGTGAATCTATCTATCTATCTATTGGATGTCTAACCGTACTGAGTATCTGGGATACAGCGAAAGAGATCTGCCTGTGGATGACTATTTACGCTCTAACACCCTGATTGAGCACTCTGGAAGAATGGTAGACTTCGAAAAAACAGTAGGTACTCTAACATCGACGCATCATTCATTCAGTAATGAATTATAAACGGAAACTCCTCGAGCGGGTTTTATTTATAGTGCTTTGTGTAAACCATGACAGGATTAAATGTGTTTCCGTGTTGTGTTGATTTGACCTAGTCTATAAACGCTTTATTTCGTGATATTGAGCACTATTTCTCTATAAATATAAAACATTATAACAAAATATATATATATATATATATATATATATATATATTGTTATAATGTTTTATATTTAAATAGTGAAATAGTGCTCAATATCGCAGTACAATATTTCAATATAAATGAAGAAGAACAAAGAATGAAATTTCAACGTTCAAAACATTAATTTTATATAGTGCTCAATATAAAAATAGAGCAATTAATATTATTAATTATTACGTTGGAACAAGTGAAAACTACTACAAAATTGTACATTTTGTTTCGACATTGAAAGAATAATGTCTCATAAGGTAGTTATCAATGATGGTAATAATCGCTTTTTATTTATATTTTCTTATTTTATGAAAGCGACAATTATACGGAAATTTTTCCGAAAATGAAAGACAAGTGTTGTTTTCATAAAATAAAAAAAGCGTCTATTTATATCATATACAAAAATTCTACATAATTCATATTATCGGAAATATATCGGTATTATAGAAATACTGTATATTAAACAGATCCCTCCTGCTCCCAGTTTCACATTATTTAACAGTGGAAATGGAATGTTAAAAAATTAATAAAAAATAAATCTTTTTTGTCTGCCATATTTAATAAAAAGACAAGAATTTTTACCGGTGGGACATTTATATAGTGAAGTACTAAAAGTAGTAAAAAAAAAAACTGGTGCTTTATAAATACTTTTCTTGTCACCTTAATTTTACTAGTCAATGTCCTCTTAGATATAGAATTGGTGTTATTAAACATTTCCCCACGAAAGCGTCCGAGAATTCATCATCTCACTCGCTTTTCTCCAAAGAACTTCATAACTTGAAATAAGCACTTGTTAACAACGGATTTCCAATGTATATATATATATATATATATATATAATGATTTGTACCCATAGAAAACACTAATAGCCTTAAAAAGAATAGACGTCATAATTATCCCAAACCCGAGGAACCTTTCGGCCAACACTTATCAAGGGCTTCGTTGGCTTAATTGTAAAGGGTCAAGAAGAAGGACAAAACCAAAAGGATTACTCACAATTCTAGGAGAAGATGGAACTCGTTTAAAAGTAAACTTTAATGAAAAAAATGTTAAAATGTAAGGGTGTGTGTATACATATATTTCCACAAGAGTGAAATAAAAGAGAAAAATGTTACACTCACAAACTCTCCAGTAATTGTAAGGAGCGAAGAAAATGCTCTTTCTGCCTGCACAGGCTCGGCTGCTGGATCTTTAGGCAAATAGCCGCCAAAACACGAAGATGATATGCCGATCGAGCACTGTGCAAAACAGAAACCCAATTGTCCTCATACGAGGAGGCAAATGCTTGATTGTCCAGCAGGCGTGGGCCAATTGCTGAATCCAGAACTGCTTGGGTTGTTCTTACAGTTCTGAGAGGGCTACCTGAACGTATATTCGCGGGGACGTGATGCGCAACCCGCGCCGCTAACCTCAGATTGGTTCGTCCTATATATGCCGCATCGCAGCAGCACTTAAATTTGTAAACAACAGAGCTTTTCCGAAAATATCCTTACTGAAGGATGGAAACACAGGTCTTGCCTGAAAAACAACACGAAACTGCACTGAAAAATAACCGAACGAAACGCATGACGAAACTTTATCAGTAACAGTTTGACATTTTCTTCCAAGCGAGGGTAATTTTAAGTACAAGGGACAGCGACTAGGTCCTTCAACTTTTGGTTCTTTAAAACGTTTGACCTTACGATCAATCACCCGTTTTATTACATTAGTTGGGTACCCATTCCCTTCGAAAATATTTTGCAAGTGAATTAATTCGCTGCTCAAATGCTCCGGAGAACAAATGTTAAGGGCACGGGGAACCAAAGTTTCTATTAGACCAATTTTACGGGACTTAGGAACAAATGAGTTCCAATTAGTGTACAAACCGGTAAAAGTGGGTTTGCGAAATACCGATGTCACGAAAACCCCGTCCCGTCGCTGAACACAGGCATCCAAGAATGGGAGACATCCATCCTTCTCTATCTGAAGTAAACTGAAGAGAGGGATGTAAAGAATTCAACTGAACTAGAAAGCGTTCAGCGCCAGAAGCGTTATCAAATAAAGAGAAGGTGTCATCGACATAACGTCGATTTATTAAAGGCTAATCAACCTTCTCAAATAACACACGCTCATGATATCCCACAAAAATATTTGCAAGAACAGGACCCAAAGGACTACTCATCGCAACCCCATCAGTCTGTGCATACATCGTCTCGTCAAAACTAAATTCGACTCCCTCAGTTGCCAGCCGCATACACTCTAAGAATAACTCCTTGGGAATCACTGCGGGGCCCAAATTTCCTCTATACAACATGTCTACACAAATGTTTATGGTATCAGTTAACGGAACATTTGTGTACAAACTGACTATGTCGTAAGAGACCATACATTTTTTTCTCTTGAGGAAAAATCTAAGTTTCTGACGAAACTAGAAAAACTGAAAGAGTCGAGAACATTGTAGGTAGACAGTGCATCAGACAAAGGTTGGAGAATCTCAGCCAACCACTTAGCCAACTCATGCTGTACAGATCCCACCATAGACAAAATAGGTCTAAGTGGGACTCCTTCCTTATGAACTTTTGGAAGGCCGTACATCCTAGGGCGTTGCGAGCCTACGGGCCTCATCCTGCTGTAGATGTCTTTGGAAATTAAATTTTTCTTATACAAGGACAATAGCCAACGTTGAATTTTGGCTTCTATCTTACCAGTGTTATCAAATATATCTGCAGGACTGATAAAAGTAAACTTAGAAGGATCATTCAAAATATTGTGCATTTTAGATAGATAATCCTGTCTATTTAATATCACAACACCAGAACCCTTATCTGGCTTGGTAATATAAATGTCTTCCGAGAACGTAAGGACTTAATTGTTCGATAATGAACACTACGCCAGTCAAGAGAATCTTTCTCGCAACCTAGCGAAGTATATTCAGTGGCAAACCCAAACAACCCAGCTTTAACCTCAGAACACTTTTCAGAAGATCTAGGAACATGATGAATAATTTGCGAGTACAATAACTCGAATTCAGAATAAACTTGTTCCTTATTGATCTTAGAAGGCGGAACGCGAAAGTCTAAACCACGAGAGAGAACTGATAGTTCAATCCCAGTGAGACTTATATTAGGATAATTGAAAATATATTGGTGTAAATCACCGGAAACAGAATCATACGTTCTAGTAATCAGGTAATCCAAATACTTACTATTTCTCTCGTTGGCAGATTTTTTGAGACGTAATCTGCAATTTACTAAATATCGAGAGAAACGGAAATAATCAAAAAAGCTTATTTCTGCTTTAATGTCATTCAAAATAGAACGAAAAGAACGTAAGAACTTAGCTGTGCAATCAAGTAATTTATTTAACTCATACCTTCGGTGGAGGTACCAGTGGTTTTAATTCTGGTCAGTCGCCTCTGAATGAAAGAAGGAACAACACCACATGACAAACAAGATTTGAGAAAAGATCTTCTCATTCTCAGATTATTAACCCTATACCAAAGTCTTCTAGCCTGATTAAATTGGCCAATAAATTGTCTGGGGTACCTTTGATGGAAATATATAAATAATGATTTGTACCCATAGAAAACACTAATAGCCTTAAAAAGAATAGACGTCATAATTATCCCAAACCCGAGGAACCTTTCGGCCAACACTTATCAAGGGCTTCGTTGGCTTAATTGTAAAGGGTCAAGAAGAAGGACAAAACCAAAAGGATTACTCACAATACTGGGAGAAGATGGAACTCGTTTAAAAATAAACTTTAATGAAAAAAATATTAAAATGTAAGGGTGTGTGTATACATATATTTCCACAAGAGTGAAATAAAAGAAAAATGTTACACTCACAAACTCTCCAGTAATTGTAAGGAGCGAAGGAAATGCCTTTTCTGCCTGCACAGGCTCGGCTGCTGGATCTTTAGGCAAATAGCCTCCAAAACACGAAGATGATATGCCGATCGAGCACTGTGCAAAACAGAAACCCAATTGTCCTCATACGAGGAGGCAAATGCTTGATTGTCCAGCAGGTGTTGGCCAATTGCTGAATCCAGAACTGCTTGGGTTGTTCTTATAGTTCTGAGAGAGCTACCTGAACGTATATTCACGGGGATTAATTTACCCTAGGTATATATATATATATATATATAGGGTAATTTAATCAATCTTTTATCGAGTTTTTCCGCTATTTTAACATTTTCCGATTTTTAGAAAAAAAATCAAAATCAAATTTGCAAATGAACTAAATATTAGTGATAGAATTTGTAAAATTTCTACCAAAGAAGCTTATATTTTATTTAAAGACCACAAGCCAAACTTACAAAATAAATTACAAACTAGACTAATTAATCCCACCAAAAGTGAATTAGGCATAATTTCTAGGGAAGTTCTGAAGAACCTAATAGAGAAGTTACAATCTAATTTACAACCAAATCTTTGGAAGAGTTCCTTAGATACCATAAAATGGTTTGATAATATCAATGACAAATCTAAATCCACTTTCCTTAAATTTGATATTGTGGATTTCTATTCCTCTATATCAAAAAAACTTCTTGTGGATTGTTTAGACTTTGCTAGAGATTATGTTAATATTTCGGATAGTGACTATAGGATTATACTGGGAGCTAGAAAATCCATTCTCACCTTTGATAATTCTACTTGGACAAAAGGGCCTGAAGATAGTTTTGATGTCCCTATGGGAGCCTATGATTCTGCCCAGGTAGCAGATCTAATAGGTATTTATATTTTAGATATTTTAAGTAGATTTTTAGACCCTAAACTAATAGGTCTATATTGGGATGATGGACTGATATGTATTCCCAATTCCAATGGGCCTTACACTAATAGAATACATAAGAAAATTATCAGAGCCCTAAATTTTCTAGGTTTTAAGGTTGAGGTTACTTCCAATCTCAAAATTGTAAACTATCTAGATATCACCCTTAACTTAAATGATGGTTCCTACCAACCCTTTCTCAAAGAAAATAGTTCTCCCACCTATATAAATAGTTTATCCAACCACCCCAAAAATATTATAAGACGAATACCCAAGATAGTAAATAATAGGGTTAACCAATTATCATCCAATATAAAAATTTTCAACGCAAGTAAAGAAATTTACGATAAGGCCCTTCAGAAAAGCGGTTTTATTAACAAGTTAACGTATGATAAGCCTGCTATAAACCCAGAATCATCAAAAACTAAAAACACCCGAAAATGTAGAAAAAGGAAGAAAATTTGGTTTAACCCTCCTTATCGTAAGCTAACTAATATAAATATTGGCAAGTATTTTCTCAGATTAATCAATAAACATTTTAATAATAATAATAATAATAATCCCTTAAATAAAACTTTTAATAAATTCACCCTAAAAATCAGTTACTTTTGCACCTCAAATATAGATGATATAATTAATTCCCATAATAGGCATATTTTAATGAACCTAAATAATACAGACGTTAAATGCGGAATTGTTGATAAATGTAATTGTAATTCTGTGGATACCTGCCCGGTGCAGGGCAAATGTAAATCCACCCAAGTAATTTATGAAGCCCGTATTTCTCCATCTAACAACAAAGACAATTACCGGACTTATATTGGCATGTCCGCGGGCCCTTTCAAACAGAGACTTTACAACCACAAGTACTCGTTTTCGAACCCTAACCAAAGATTCCAGACGGCACTATCACGTAGATTCTGGAAAATGAAGGAGGAAGGGCAGGACCCTATAATCAGCTGGAAATTAATAGGCTCAGCTTGTACCCCTAAAAATTTTCGTGATAGGTGCCGTCTATGTTTATTGGAGAAGATTCTGATTTTGAAGTATCCTCATCAGGACTTACTTTTGAATCTAAGGAAGGAATTCATTAATAAGTGCCGCCATAGGGCGGATTTTAAAATTTAAATTTTAAATTTTTAAAAAATAATTTTTAAATATTAAGTTTTTTAATTTTTTTAATTTTTAATTTTTAAATTTTAAATTTTAAATTTTTCTTTTTATAATTTTTATGTATATGTGTATGTTTGTGTGTGTATGTGCATATTTGTATATATGTGTGTATATATGTATATATGTATGTGTGTATATGTGTATTTATGTGTGAAAATTTTTTTAGCTATTTAAATGCTCTTTTTTATAATATTCATTAATTTTTTATAATTTTTATATGTATGTGTGTGTGCATATGTATAATGTATATATGTGTGTGTGTGTATGTATATGTGTGCATGGGTGTGTGTACACATATATATTGTGTGTGTGAATTTTTGTATATGTGTGTACACATATATATATGTGTATGCACATGTATGTGTATATACGTCTATAAGTATGTATGGAATTGAATGTATGTGTGTGTGTGTATGTGTATGTATGTATATATGTATTCATAATCGAAGAATTGTGTGTGTGTATGTGTATGTATGTATATGTGTACTTCTATATATATGTATAATTGTAAATGAATTTTTTTTTACCTAGCGATGACTTTATTTAGTTTAAATCAAATGACCTAATTTTTTTTTTTTAATTTATTTTAAATCCTATATCTTTTTATTCTCTTTAAAAATAATTATGCCTTTTTAAGTAAAGGCTTTTTTCTAATACTTCAACATTTTTGGGAAGTTAGGTTTTTGAATATGTCCAGCGTCTGTAATATATAAAATTTTTTCTTTCTTTTCTTTTCTTTTTCCCTCCCTTCCTTCCTTTATCTCTCTTATCTCCCACCTTTTTTCCGTGTTGCTTAACCTTACATCAATTCAACACGGCCGTCCGTTAATTTTTAAGTTACAATTCTCTTTCCTTTTTTTACGAACCCAGACGATGTCAATTTTTTCTTTTCTTGTTTATTTGATTTTATTTTGTCTTATCTTTTTCTTTTTTCTTTTTCTTTTTTCTTTTATTTTTTAATTTCTTTGCAAATCTATTTAAAAAGGAAAATTACACTGATTTTTCTCCAGTTTCTGAAAGGATTTTTCTGTTGCTGAGGTGATGTGTCATCTCCCGTGGGGATTTCCATATCGAAATGATCATCCAACATCATCGAATTAATCCTTTTTTAATTTATATTTGCTCTGTAATATTTTATTACATGGAGCTCTCTTCCTGTATCATTTTTTAATATTAAAATAAAATTTTTAATATTAATTAGGATCGGGTTTTTGGAATTTACCTTCCTGCTTTTTCCGCTTGGATTAAAGTATCTGAATTCATATATATATATATATATATATATATATATATATATATATATATATGTATTTCAAACAGTTAAGTGCCATAGGTGATACACGCATGGGCGAACATCTCTCAAACAGACATGACTGAATGGGCAGAATATTTTTTGCAGTAGATTACCATTATTTTCTGCGGTAGACTGGTTGCTAGCCAAGGCTATAGAATCTAATCTATGCTGCTGTTTTACCCAGATCTGGAGAGAGAAAGACGAATTGATAACTTTACCAAGTATATTTGCGTGTAAGTAAATGCAACGAATTTAACCGAAATTAGACCTCGGCTCTCAGATTTCTCGCTACAAGCCGATATCCACTGCACCACAATATATATATATATATATATAAGAGAAAAAACTGTTTTTAGCCGACGTGCTTCGTCCTCTGGGATACTTTATCAAAGCAAAATTCCCCCAGAAGACGACACTCGTCGGCTAAGAATAGCTGTTCTTCTTGTCTTTATATAGATCTTTTTCTTTTACAAATAAACTCTACCTGAAAATAATTTACAAACACAATGCCAAAACTCGTGTGTTTTTTCTTCTAAATCTGTTTTTCCTTATTTATGGAAGGATGTTCTCCCCCTAAACCATTGCTCATTGATTTATATGTTTAAATATAGTTGTAGATCGAACTACATAGGGACAACTACACAAAGTGTAGATTTTAAAATTAAACAGTACGTCCCCACAAAAATTTGGAATTTGGACTATTCCTTATCTGATATGCTGACCAATACATACGGGTCTTCTGTTGCTGGGCACCTTAATAATAGCCATAATTGTGGCCCTAGCCTTAGTGTAGACAAATTTTCTATCTTAAGCAGGTCCCACTAAAGTTATCACTTCAAAGTTTTGGAGACCATCTACATTCAATCTTTAAAGCCCTCTTTGTGTAAACAGAGAGAGCATATACTTAGCCTCCAACGCATATCCTTTCAGTTTTTTTTTCGCTCTCTACATCTTCTCCATTTCTTTTTAAAACGTTAATTTCTTTACTCACCTCGATTTGGGTCTGTTGAGCGAGGTGCGAAATCGGTTGACCAGCCCGTTTTTCTATTTCATTTTTTAAAATATACCATAATTATGGGGTGTAACAAATATATGTTTGTCTGTTTATAGCGATAATTAAGTTTTGTAACATTAAACATATTTTCATATATATATATATATATATATATATATATATATATATATATATATATTATAAGGAAGTGAAATAATAGATAAATTAAAACTCAGTGTTCAAGCATTGACTTTTCTAAAGCGTGCTCGATACAAATGTTATAAATAAAGGCAAAAGGAAAATCAGTCTTAGCCGATGCGTTTCGTCCTCTAATGACAAAAGCGGGGATTTTAATTTTAAGTAAGTATTTATAAGCAAAAATAAAAATGTTTATAAATACTTGTTGCAAAATAAAATTCCAGCATTTGTCTTGGCAAAGTCCATCAGAAGACGAAACGCGTTAGTTGAGATGAATTTTCCCTTTGTCTTTATTCATACTGTCCTTTAACAGAAATATTGTAACTATATTCTAATTTTTTACGCACACTCATATATATATATATATATATATATATATATATATATATATATATATATATATAGTACTGTGCAAAAGTATTAGGACAAGAACTATTTTATCTTTTATTAGGTATATTGACAGAAAATAAACAATTTAATTAAATTTGATTTACTCAACAAATGCTTTAACAAGAAAAATACTTGTTGCAAAACAAATTTAACATTTATGTATAATAGCTTTTTGCTTTGATCACAGCCTTCATTATGTCAGGTATTGACATCAGAAGCTTTTTCAATGTATCTAATATTATCTCCTGCCAAGCAGCTTGTATTTGTTCCCAAAGTGTGTCTTGCAAAGTAACATTAGATTTATCAATTTTTTTATCCAGAATATTCCATAGATGTTCAATAGGATTGAGATCAGGGATTTGTGGGGGCCAATTCAAATTCCGAAGCCTTCCTTTCTCTTCCGTTAAGTTAAATTATTCTTACAAAGGTTTGAAGTATGTTTAGAGCCGTTGTCTTGTTGATAAATGAATCCTTGTCCTATTAATAGTATCCTAGATGGCAGATAAGAATCTGGTGAAACATTTTTTATACAAGAACATTTCAACCTCCATGCTTCATTGTTGGCACAATGCATCTTACAAGGTACCTTTCATTTGATCTCCGCCTAATATACTATCTCCTTTTAGAGCCAAAAACTTCAAATTTTTACTTGTCTTTCCAGTGTACTTCCGTCCACTGATCTACCGTCCAATCCTTGTGTTTTTTGGGGAATTCTAAGCGCTTTCTTACGTTTACTTTACGCAACAATGGTTTCCTAACCGCTACTCTCCCATACAATCCATTTTCATAAAGCCTTCTGTTAACTGTGTACCTAGAAACCTATTCATTTTTAGAAAGCACTCGTCCTTCAATTCACGGGCCGTCTTCTTTTGGTCTCTCAGCCTAGCTAATTACAGATATTTTACCTTTTTATCAGATAGTTAATTCCTTTGGGTTTTTTTTTTTGTTTCAAAGTTTTCAGTTTCTTTTTCTCTGTCCAGGGTGAATTTCCCTGTATTTAGGGAACATTTGATGTCAGCTGCAATACTTCTAAGCGTCCAACCAACGTCTCTTAAAGCCTTTATTCTGCCCCTTTGCGCAATTGTTAGCTCTGCTACCTTTGGCACTGTGGGCTGCTTAAAAAATAAAATATTTGTCAAATTCAAAATAAATAGCACCTGCATGAACTACTCGAGATCATACAGCTAACTATTCAAAATAAAGTTTAAAAAGGAACCTTTAAACTATTTTGACACTATTTACAGCTCAATTTGAGAGGGAGGAATGAGAAAAAAGTCAGTCATATCCAAGGATAATAGAATAATGAGTACTTTCAAAATAACTTGTTTAATAGAAAATAGGAAAAATTAAATATAACATCTTTTTAATACATTTCTTTATACCTAGTTTTAAATAATCAATATTTATTAGCAATTTACTTGGCTTTTCACACTGTATTTAAATGTCAGTGAGGTTTTTAGAAAAATGACCCCTGTCCTAATATTTTGCACACTACCGGTCGTGTGCAAAAGTGTTAGGACAGGGGTGATTTTAAAATTTATTTTGATGCCTCATAAAAGATAAAATAGTTTTTAGTATAGTATAGTATAGTGTATATATATATATATATATATATATATATATATATATATATATATAAATTTAGGTAGACACGTTATTTCATGGTAAATCGGAAGTTTAGGCCTATTTCAGGCGAACCATCATCAGCTTCCGTCTTTATTGTACAGAAGATTTTACACGAATGAAATTCACAAACAAAGACCCCCCCCACCAAAAAAAAACAAAAAACACCCGAATAAAATCGCTCCCTTAAAAGAGAAAATTTCAGCAAAAATACATCATTAACAATGAAAATAAAATCCATTAAAATGACGCCATGAAAATGTCCTTTGAAAGGAAAAAGTCACAAACAATACAACCCTATCAAAATACATATGGAACCAAAAAGAAAACTATATCCTTACCAAAATCAAATGTGTGTGTACGTGTGCGCAAACGTATAAATATAAGCACAGAAATTCAAAGAATATTAAATAAAAAATTAATTATACACCCAACCTCCTACAATTAATACTTTAATAGTATTTAACTTAAGATACTACCAAACCAAGTAAGAAAACGCAATAAAAAACATATATATATATATATATATATATATATATATATATATATATATATATATATATATATATATATTCACTTCTGTAAGTTATATATATTATATTAGGTTGTTACAAAAATAATTAGCCGCTGGAAGTGTTGTATTTCTAAAATACCATTTCAACATAGTATTCACGGTATTAGGTGAATTTTGGTATACATAATAATTAATGCGTACTCTATAAAACATTTTTTTACCTATTTCCAGACAAAAATATTCTTGAAGCATAGAAGCCCTTAATTATGAACATTAAGAACATGATCTTCTTTTACTTATCTTGCATGAGTTAAAACTTTGTCAAATTTTCTCCAAAACTTCTTCCAATATCAGCAGAGAATGGAAAAATGGGCCCACAAGTGATTGGACAGTAGGAAGGTGTTTCCCGAAATTCCGTACTGGTGATGAAAGCTTTGAAGATGAAGAAGGTAGAGGACGGTCATGCAAGCAGCTGTTAAGCAAGACCAACGTCAAAATCCCAGAGAAATGTCTCAGACGCTTAGTGTCAGCACTGCAACAGTCTCACGCCTTTTGCAGAGTATTGGCAAGGTGAAAAATCTCGATAAACAGGTTTCTCATGATTTCACCAAAAATCAAAAACTTTGGCGTTTTGAAGTGTGCTTGGTGCTCTTTCTGCGTAGCACCAATGATCCCTTTCTTGGCCGAATAGTCATTTTTGATGAAAAGTGGATCTTTTATTTTAACCGTAAACGATCAGAGCAATGGTTTGATCGTGATGAGTCCCCCAAACATTTCCCAAAATCAAAATTGCGTCAGCAAAAGATTACGGTGATTGCCTGGTGGTCTGCAATTCGTGTTATCCACTACAGCTTTCTGGAAGCCAATCAAAATATTAACGCAGAGCATTACAACAATCGACTTACTGAAATGGATGCACGTCTGCCAAAAATGAGACCTGCATTGGTAAATCGACATAGTCTAATTCTGTTCTACGATAATGCGCTGCCACATGTTGCAAGGATTATGTTACAAAACTTCAAACTTGGGATGCGATATTTTACTACATCCGCCATATTCTCCTGATCTTTCACCCACTATTATTTTTAAGCACTTTAGTAGATTTTTAAATGGTAAAATTTTTGTTGCACCACAGCCAATAACTTTTCATCAATGACGAATAAGTATTCTCGTCGATTGATGGCAGAGATGCCTAGCTGCTCAAGGCACGTATTTTGACTAATTTCAACATATCTACAGTTAAATTTTCAAGAATATAATTATGTTTCTGAAATCGACCATTATTTTTGTAACAAGCTAATACTGATATATATTATATATAAAATATGTTATCCTTGTGGCTTCTTTCTTTCTATTTAAGGTTGACATTCAAAAAATCGAAATGCAATGTTAAACGTTAACGCTTTTTTAAATATCTATTCTTTTATTGTCCTTAATGTCTTCTTTTTCTTTTTCTCTTATTTTTTTCGGATCAAAAAATTCCTCGCGTCTTAGTGGTATTTTGCCTTGCTTGGGGTGACATGATCACAAAAACTTTCCTTTTGCATTCTCTTTCACGCTTATCAAAGTTCCTTCATTATGACAATTTTAATAATAACTCATTACCTTAAGTGGTTCTTGAGCCTTGTATTGGGTGAACTTCTAATATAAAGATGCAGTTGAAAATCGGTTTTTCACAGGAAACTTAGGCATGCTTTTGAAAAAAACAAATTGACTAAATTTAGTTTTGGTGATGAAATTGAACTCAAATGACTGAATTATAAATTGAGTCTGGAAAAAGAATTACTTTTCTTTCTTTTTTTCTTTCTTTTTGCCTTTCTGTCTTTTTTCTTTCTTGTTATTGTTTCTTTTTTTCTTTTCTTTATTGCATTTTATCTTTCTTTTGTTGTTATTTTACTTTCTTTCATTTGTCCTTTCTATTTGTCTTTTTTATTTATTTCTTTTTATTTTCTTTTTCTTGTTTCTTCATTTTTCTTTTTTCTTTCTTTCTTTTTCTTTTTTCTTTCTTTCTTTCTCTTATTTTCTTTCTTTCTTTTCATCTATCTTTCGTTGTTTTCTTTCTTCCATTTTTCTTTTCTTTTTCTTTTACTTTCTTTATTTTTTCTTCTTTTCTATTCTTTTACTTTACTTATTTTCTTTCTTTGATTTTCCTTTCTTTTTCTGTTTCTTCTTTCTTTCTTTCTTTTCTGAATCAAACTCTGGCATTTCCCCACTAATTGATAAGGTTTGTTGATTTAGTTTCCCTTATCACAGTTATTTAAGAAGCTCTGCTAGTGCTATGAAAAGGCTCCAATCATTTACGAAAATTAAGATAAGACAAGGTGGGCCTTAAGCAACCGATTCCATAACCGAACACATGGCCCGACATTTTCACCAATCACTAACCACGTAACGTGTGATATGACCGCCATCAGCAAAAGTAGATTATCTCATCATGAAGGCATCTAAGTGTGCTTTTTCATGAATGTTTCATTATCCGATTCAATTACTGAAGAGTATAGGTTAACGAACCCATCGAGATGACTATTAACAGCGAGTTGTGAATTCAGTGTTGTGGTACAGTGGATATCGGCTCGGAACGAGAAATCGAAGACGGAGAAATACCCCCCTAAGGGTATTTGCGCGCAAGTGTATGCAACGAATTCAACTGGAATGCTAACTCGGCTCTCCGATTTCTCATTCACAGCCTTTATCAACTGTTCCCACAAGGCACACCCAAATAAGTAAGTAGCCTTAAAAAATCATTATGAGGGAATGATGAGTTCAATCCTCATTACCGACCCATGTTAAGAAATAATTATTTGTGGCTATAATTTATTACTAGTATTGTTCTCATTTTTTATTAGAAAAATATGCGTCTCCCATTTCCTAACAAAATTCTCGATTATCCAGGCCGGTAGATATATATAAATATACTGTTTAATTATCAAAACAATAAAGTTCAACAAATTAAAAATATGCTGGAGTTAAACCATTTCCTGAATATATATTTTTCTATCTCTTTCATTTCCTCGTCCTCCATATCTACTACTGATAATAATAATATATAGACAAACGACACAAACTTTTCCCTAAACGCCCGAAAACGCAAACGACACTTGAAAATGAAGAATCCAACGACATATCACAAGATAGGTGACGACAGGCAAGAGTGCACGGATATTGGGCAATGTATATATAATTATGTACATGAAACCAAGAAATGTAAAAAGGATACTTTAAAAATTACACTTAATAGCGGTTGTTGGGCTATTATATTGTTTAAAACAATTGATCGCATAGTCTATAATAACCCAACAAGCGCTAAACAAAATTCTCTACAAAAAACCAATGTAGTGTACCAATTTACATGCCCATTCAGAGATTGCATCTCAGATACTAATAAAAAACCTAGTACATATATTGGTTTTACTACAACCACGCTCTCCCGTAGACTTACATGTCATCTTTCTGATCAGAGTACTACTAAACAACATTTCTCTGAAAAACATAAACATGTAGGTAATATCAGACAGATTTTGGTCAACAATACGGTGATCCTTACTCATACACACAGTAAGAGGAACCTGCAGATATTGGAGGCCATGTACATCAAATCTAAACAACCAACGCTCAATAAAATCAACTTTAAAACAGGAAATAACAAATTACGTTGCATTTGACTACATGGTTTTGTTGTCATTTCGCGCTATCCCGCGGTGTGACGTCATAAAACCGCATCGCAAATTTGAGAACTGCGTTTATTATTTTTGGTAACTATTGCCGTTGCCAAGCGGAGTTTTATGTCAACACAAAATAAAATCGTCGGTGATGGTGGATGTTATAATATTTCAGTCTAAACAACCTCTCTGAAGATGGCTCATATGAGCCGAAAGCTTAGAAGAAAATCAATAAATAATTATCAAAATGTTGGAGAATTTTTGTCTTTATTTTCAAATGAAATTAAAGCAAAAATACGACGTTTACAACGGCTCCTGATTAAACATAATAGACATTCATTGTCTCTTATATTTAACAGCATATGTTTAGAATATATATATATATATATATATATATATATATTGTTACGAGGATGCAATTATAAAAATAATGTTAACAATGTCTAAAAAGTTGTAGTAAGGGACTCTTTATTACAAAAAAGGTTTGAATTCATGAAGTAATCGTAAAAATAGAGAAATTAGGAATAGAACGTTTTGGAAGATGCCAGAATGTTCCCCTAAAATCGAAAGATTTCTGAAACTATCTAGAATATGCAAATTAGGTGTTAGCCCCTATAAAAAGAGATTTTAGGAAGAGGGTAGTTAGTTGTTAACAGGATTTGCTGGCATTATCAACTCCTGCTTTGAGTCAAGGATTTGACTGGTTTAGTTTTTTTCTTGAGATATGGTTGTTCATATTTTTTGTTGGAAAGAAGAGACCTCGAGTAGAGGAAGCAGACGCTCATTAACTGCGATATGCGCTGGAAGGGAACTGGCGCGGGCTGCGGCAAAGTGTTGCACACCGAAAGCGCTTGCAGGAACACCTATCCATGCGCGACATGGCACTACAAGAATCCCGATATTATGCAACTGTTGATCAGAGCAGCCGCTCTGGACACTATGCAAGAGTTAGGGCCCCTAACTACCAGTCGGAAGCAGCGACCAGAAAAATCCCAACCCAGTACCCTCACAATGAAGAGACGTTGCCACCGACCACACACGTCACAGGAAAATCACGGTTGCACCAATACTGAGGTCTGAGGAAAGAAAAAAGAAGTCACTTCATAAACAGGGGACAAGGGATAAGCCTCCATGCCTGTTTAATTGAGGCAGGAGAAGTGTGAACCGGTCGATAGTAGGGTCTACCTACTCCAACTAAAAAAAAAAAAAGGAATAGGATAAAGAATTACTAAGTTTTAACTTAGTTAAAGTCTAACAGCCACAGAATTTTCTAGCAAGTTAAAAAAAAGAAAAAACATATCTCGGCAAACATTCAATTAAGCATAAAAGACATGAAAGTAAGGAAAATAAATATATACATCAGGAAATGCAAAGACGCATGATAAATTACTTCTAATTCAAGCTTATGTGACACGGGCGAAAAGGTGATTGCGGATTATTAATTTGGTTGTATTAAATTTAGCATTGTATATAATTAGTTTTATTTTTTACTGAGATAAGAGGGGTATATATTAGTACTTACGCGATTTTTTAGGATTTTTCATTTTATTTGTAGTTCGAGTGTATTTGATTTGTAGGTTAGTATGTTTAGGGTTATTTGATGCAGTATTGTGTTCTTTTTTTATTTGTGTTATTATTTCTAATAGCTCGTCTAATTTGTTCATTAACAATGTAATTAGGAAAGTCATTATTGATAAGAGTTTATTTGATGTTTTTAATTTAGTTTAGAAAACCTTTTTCATGGAATAGATAAAATTTGCACTGTATATAAAATTTTGCATAATAAATAGATGAAAAATTTTTTTAGTTGTGTTATATATTTCATTTTTAAGGTTAGCTATGTAGAAGTTACTAAATGTTGGTCCCAGAACTGAACCCATAGAAAAAACAATTACGTTGACTGTAGATATTACTTTGATGGTCATAGAAGATAATCTCGGTGGTACAAGTCAGAATTAATTAGCGTAATATGTTAGATTTAATTTTTAATAAAGAGAGAGATGGATTTTTGTAAATATTCTTTATAATTATATCAATCGTTTCTATAACTGGGACATGAGTAAATAAACTTTCAACATCAAGTGAGGCTATGGTTTCATTATTAAGTTTTGTGTTTTTAAGATTTGGATTAGTTTGTGATTTGATTTAATACTGTATTTGCTAGGTAGGTAAGGTTTACGTATTTTTATAGTTCCATACATGTATCCTGGTTTGTAGTCACCAACTGTTTTTGGAATGTTTTAAGTACCTTGTTCCGCGTTGTTGGCTGCAACCAGTTTGTTAATTTTCAATTTCAGTTGTATAACAGATACGGAAAGGAAAATACAGGACCTCCCACAGAAGGTAGCAAAGAAAAATAAGGAGAAATGGTTAAACATAAACTTACAAGAAATCCGAATGCATGGTCATCAGTAAAAAGAGGAGCCCAAAATATCAACTACAAGTCGGGAACACTAAAATCAAACAGGTACAGATATTTGAATATCTGGGAAACATTCTGACAAAGGATGAAAAGTGTTACACTGAGATCCGAAGGCGGATTGGCATGGCCGAGGAAGCATTCCAAAAGCTAAGCAGAGTATTGAGAGACAGGAAAACTTCGTTGGGGACAAAGAAAACTGTTCTGTCCTCCTATATGACAGTAAAATTTCCTCAAAGATAAAGGAAAGACTTGAAGCAACAGAAATTTGGTTCTACAGAAGGATGCTGAGGATACCATGGACCGAACATGTGAACAACGACGAGGTTTTGGAGAGGATGCAAACAAAAAGGAAACTTATACTTGGTATCAGGAAGAGCCAGCTAAGGTTTCTGGGACACGTAATGATGAAGGAGGGCTTGGAAAACCTAATACTCACAAGACGGACAAAGAGAAAGAGAGACAGGGAAAGCAGCAAGAGACTTACTTGATGGGCTTGAGCAAGTGGATGATGGAGTGGGGTTTGGGAGAGATACCAGGAAGAAAAAGGATAAGAACAACAAGGGATAGGGGCAAATGAAAGTTCATGATCGGAAAGAACACGTTACATGAAGAAGAAGATATATATATATATATATATATATATATATATATATATATATATATATAGATAGATAGAAAGAGAGAGAGAGGGGAGAGAGGTTGCAATAGATAAATTGACGTTTAGATTACGCAAATATGAAAATAATACTAACATCTCATTATAACAGATATATTTAGCAAAACTATATAAAAATATCTTGAAATATTAAAGAGTAAATTTAGTCAATGAAACTGCATATTGGCTTTGACTACGGCCTCAAGACGACTTCGGAATCTTCTACAACTCTTCTATAAGGTTTCCTTTTTTTAAGTTGAGGAATGCTGCCACAATCCTTGCCTTCGGTTCATCTTTGGTATTACAAGGAGATTTATCCCACACATAATAATCAAGGGGTTACGGTCTGGGGAATTAGATGGCCATATGTAAGGGGAGATGTGCTCGCAGAAATTGTCTGACAGTCATGACTGGGTTCTCTTGTTTGTGTGGCATAGTGTATAAGCATAACGTCACCATCACTACTGATCGCTCAAACACCTTCGTAATCACCATTAAACTTATCCACCTCTTTCCGAATCCTCTGCACTGTTCTCAGATTGATGCATAAATACTCTGAAATATTCGGATTGGAGCTTCCGGTGCGAATACAAAATAGTACAGCATGTCGTTTCCAAATTTCTGGCGGAGTGAATTGCGTCATGATGGTCTTTTCCTCACGGACGGCCTCCTAATTAACCCTATAATGAGCAGTCAACAAAAGCAAAAACAACCAACGCGCATGCGTGACATTAAGAATAAAAGATAGCTGGTAATGTTTTTCTTTTTTGGTACAATCTGCAGACATCACCACCGCTGCAAGGTCTGGCCTTTCTTAATGTACTTGAGTGCTTTCTAAAAAACACTTCTTTTCAAAAACACAAAAAATTACGTTACAATCAAAACATGAGGATAAAATATTAACATCGGAAAAATAACATCCTTGAAGATAGCCAGTAAATGGTTGAAAACGCTTGGAAAGTAAAAAAAATATGGAACATTTTTACACTCCTTATCTCCGACAAAAAGGAAACATGAAAAAAATTAATGAAATCTTCCTACTCGGTCGTTTTTAACGAAACATGTTGAAATGAAATGTTGCTGACCGACAGTCCTGTTTCGCTGTATCTCTGTTCGTCAGTATGGTTTGACATAGTCAGGATTGAAACCTAACGAAGTGACATCAGTCGGCGATTCTACCAAATTTTAGTGTGTTATAAACGGAAAATTCCGGAGATTAACGAAATGGAATTAATAATATTTAATTTATTTGTTTGAACATTATTTTTAATGAATTAATAATTTATTTGTTTGATCACTATTTTTAATAGATACTGGTATTTGAGTAAATATTCTGTTTTTAAATAAACAGTGTATCCATATATATATTTCTACCGGCCTGATTATTCATGAGAAATTTTTGTTAGTAAAATGTGTTTCATTCGGCATGATTCGAACATGCCATCCCTAACACACACACACACACACACACACACACACACACACACACACACACACACACACACACACGAGATAGAACTGTGTTAACTGTGTGAACTGGATACATTATATTCTCTGACCATTTGAGTAATCAGTTTTAACTTTCAGAGTACTGGAAAACAGCTATTTGGAAAGCTCTTGCTCATGTGCACTGACATACAAAGACGGACACGCAACCATGCGCGCGCGTGTACACCCGGAGATAAATGAGAGAATGAGATGGGGTTGTGTTATTAAGAAAGAGTATCTTGTATGCAACGTTGGATGGATGAATAACATGATTGTATTTCAAAAGTCTACAGGCAAAGATCATATCAGTAAAATGATTGTGGACTGCGACTGACTATAGTCTGGATGCAAGTGCAGTCGCCATGATGTCAAAGGCTCCAAACAAAAACTTTTATGCATATTAATAATCAATGGCGTTAAGCAACCTAATCTGCAAAGATCAACATTATCCGATATGGCAACAAAAGAAAGAGATCATCCTCTCTTAATGAAACGCATAGAACAGCGGGATACTAAAATATCTAGTAACCAACATAAAAGAAGGAAGAATAGTTTCATTGTTCGAGATGAAATTTATTGATTCATTTGTACACGCTGAGGGAAAACACTCGTGATTAACGATTCCTGAGAAGCCGCTAAAAGTAACTGTTTACGTGGGATGTTAATCGATTCATGCCCTTTCTTCCCTCTCGGAATAAAGCTAATTGTTTTTTCATTGGTTTCCTCCGTTTGGTTGCAGAAATGATAAATAAAAAAGAAACCTCTATTCCATCGGAAGTCACATGGTTCTTTAAGACAGGAAATAAAAAAGAAATAAAAAATGTTTACCACGATAGCGTTGCGCCTCACGACCAGACACTAAATTCGTTCTAAGTAGATACCTCACCTCATTTTTGATATTTAACTTTTAAACTGAATTTTTTAAAATGAAAAAGTTTACTTGAAACTTTTATTTTAGTTTTAATTGAAAGCTAAATGATTAAATTTACTATTTCCAGTAAGCAAAATACTCTGGTTTATTTTAACGAAAAAATTGATTGGAATATAAAAATTTGAGAGTTTTTTTAATTTTTGAATTTTGCCGCCATTTCTGAGCGATTGACACATTTGTAAACAGAAGTTAATTCTTGATTTTAAAAATATTGCAAAAATATTCTTCCCAAAACCTCTTTTTATAGGGGCTAACACCTAATTTGCATATTCTAGATTGTTTCAGAATTCTTTCGATTTTACTGGAACATTCTGGCATCTTTCAAAACGTTCTATTCCTAATTTCTCTATTTTATTTTTTGTAATAACAAGTAGGAATAAAATCCCTTACTATCCCTTTTTAGACATTATTAATATTATTTTTATATATAAATGCATCCTCGTAACATTCCCCCACTTGAAAGTAAAAGTTTTTTTTTTGTAAAACAATAAACCATAATATCATAATTTTTTTTAAAGTTATGCTCTAGATAAAGCATCTGCAATAAGATTGTTATTTCCTTGCAGGAGAAGACTCCATCTTGTAAGTCTTTGATTTTTGTTAGTCATTTTTTGAAGGAAAGTTAGTAGATTATGGTCAGTATAAATCATAACAGGATAAACAGTAACATTGAGGTAAAAGTCAAAATGTTGTAGCGCTGATAACAACGTCAAGCATTCTTTTACAATAGTGGAATATTTCTTCTGGTAGATGTTGAACTTTTTTGAAAAATATCCAATGGCTCTATCGACGCCTTCATCATCTTCTTGAATTAAGACGCCACCCATTCCGACATCATTGGTATCGATTTGCAATTTAAATTGTTTTGAGAAAACTGGAGTTGCAAGAGCTGCGCCACCAATGAGAGTTGACTTGATTCTGGTTGAAAGCCTCATTACAGGTTTCACTCCACTTGTATTTTACATCCTTTTTCTGGAGGTCGGTGAGAGGACTTGACATTGATGAGAAAGTTTTACTAAATTTTCTATAGAATCCAACCATACCGAGAAATCTCATTAGTTGTTTTTTGTTAGTTGGAATAGGAAACTTTAAGATATCATCCACTTTTGCTGTAATAGGCTTAATATGTCCCTGGCCAACTCAAATAGTTTACTCTTGCATGACAGAATTCGCTCTTGTTTAGGTTCACACATAGGTTTGCTTAAGAAACAATTGCTAGATGGTGCGTTCATCCCAAGTCATGCTGTACACAATTACATCATCAATGTAGACCTCACATCCCTGGATTTCGTGTAGAAGGGAATGCAACATCCTTTGAAATGTTGCCGGCTCATTTTTCATCCCGAATGCCATAAACTTATATTGGTATAAACCATCTGGAGTCACAAATGCTGAAATTTCTTTGGCATTGTCAGTTAAGGGCACTTGTCAATAACCTTTCATTAAATCAAATTTACTGACATATTTCGCCTTGTCGATGTTGTCAATACAGTCATCAATTCTAGGATTTGGAAACGAGTCACTTTTGGTTATTGCATTTACTTTTCAAATCGGTAGGTTCCATCAGGTTTTGGTATAAGAATACAAGGATAACTGCACTGATTTGTAGCTTGGTTCAATGATGTCAATATCCAGCATATATTTAATCTCTGCTCTCAACTGTTGAAGCTTGATTGGATTTACCCGGTAAAAATGTTTGATGGGCTTTTCATCTCCAACTAAAACATCATGTACTGCAATCATTGTTTTTCTAGGAACATCAGGAAAAATATTTTTGAAATCATTGACCAAACTATGAATTTCTTTTCTTTTCTCATTTGATAAATGTTCAAATTTTACATTTAAATTAGATAAGAATTCCGAGTTTTTTTAAATGACTACTCCGACCTTATGTCTTTCTCTTTAATAACTATATCTTCATTATTGTCTAAATAACAAATTGATTTGTATTATCAATGTTTTTTAATGTTGAAACTGGTTTAATACTAGTTATATAATTTCTGTCGATATAACTTTTTAACATATTAATATGGCAAATTCTTTTGTTTTTCCTTCGATCTGGGATGCAGATGATGTAATTTACATCATTAACTTTCTTTTCTATTTCATAAGGACCAAAATATCTTTGTAGAGAATTGTTAGGAATACTAAAACTTTGTCACCACTTTCAAATTTACGATCTTTAATATTTTTATCGTATCTAGATTTCATTTTAATTTGGGAGTTTTTCAAATTTTCTGTGCCATTTCTTTTTTGGGGAGGTGGTTTATTTATTTTTTTATCCGAATTATTGTTCTGTTCTAAATGATGAGATATAAAGGTTTCATTCAATTGTAACTGATTAGCTGGTGTTGATGAATCTTCCTTTTCTGAAATTTGTTTCTTTGCTTTTGCCCTAGTAATAACAAAGTCAATAACAATTCATTGTTTTCTTCGACATCGAATTCATCGTTTATTTCTATTTTATTACAGACGATTAGTTCTGCTACTTCCCTGTCACCTGCTAAGTCGTTGCCTAACAGTAAGGAAATCCCTTGAACTGGCAGGGTTGGTTGTACACCGACTACAGCATCAAATTCGATTTTATATAAATTTTATGAAGGGGAACCATAATTACACCTAATTCAACACCTTGCAATAAAACAAAATCGCCAGTGAAGGACGATTCCGATCGCTCTAGTATGCCTTCTAATAATAAGGTTTGAGACGCACCGGTGTCTCGCAAGATTTGGATGGGCCTAGCTTTCTCAGGGTCGTCGATGTAAACAGAGCCCTTGGGTAAAAATGGTTTATAATTTTACATACATGAGTTTTTTATTTTTATTTTTTCTAACATCTAGTTTAGAGAAAGAAGAACGAGAAAAGGAGTTACTTGTTCTCTGTTTTATAGCAAAAGCATGAGGCTGAAGGGACATTTTTTTCTTCCTGTTTTCTTTTTAGGATACGGCAGTCGGATATTATATGATTATTCTTCTTCCAGTAGGAACAGGAAATTTTTGATTCTGTCCGAACAGAATTTTTAGGTGTATTTCTTATTTTTTTTTGTGCATGTAATTTCTATGAGGTACATTATGTGGGTGAAGTTTGGACAGTGTTTGTGTATTTGTGTGAAAGCCTGACTGGTTTTCGTTTATATCAGTTTTTTCAAAACTCTTCTTGCGAGTTAAACTATAGGTATCTGATACTACCGCGGCCTCGTTAATCTTTTCTACATTCTTATCTTCGAGATGTTTTCGAATCTCCTGTGAAACGCATTGCTTAAATTCTTCAATAAAAATCAGTTTGTATAACTTATTATAATTAGTTATTTATTTATTTCGCTCTAACCCATCTATCAAAGAGATCTTCTTTTTCCCTAGCGAACTCAACATATGTCTGTTGCACAAACTTTTTATGATTCCGAAATTTCTGCCTATATGCCTCTGGTACTAATTAATATGCATTTAAAATGGCATTTCTGATTTTTTTCATAATCTGTGGCCTCTTCAATACTGAGGGCCGAGTATATATCAGCAGCTCTGCCGACCAAAACCGTTTGTAGGAGTGTTGACCAGATTTCGTAAGACCATCCTAAATTTATTGCTATTTTTTCAAAATGAGGAAAATATTTTTCCACTTTTTCTCACAAAACTTAGGTACTAATTTAATATATCTTCTGGCATAAAATGCTGCACTTACGGAAGAATTCTCTGAATTTTGACTTCTATTTTCATGTTGTACTCAGCTTGGATTTTTAATCTTTCCATTTCTATTCTTTCTGGCATCTCTAATTTCTTTATTTCTAAGTAAAGACGTAAACTACTTTGGTCGTCATTTTCGTCTATATTACATGAGTCTAAGAAATTTCTGTTTATTAGTTCTTTTTTCACAATGCTTTTAATTTCTGTCCTTTTCATAGACGGTTTTATATTTAATTTGAAATAGTTCGCAATTTGTAATAAGTCCGATTTTTGTAAAACTTCAAATGATTCGCTAATATCGGCTAAAATTTAAAAAATTTCCACGGAAAAAGGCATGTTTTCTTTTTTTATTATTATTTTACGAAAGCTATTTAAATATAGTTACTTTCTTTTCGCGAATTACGTAGATTGAATTTATTTTGCTTGTTTTGTTTTCCCAATATTATCGAGTTAGACGAGCCTTTTAATTTTTGTTATTTATTTATGTATTTAGTTTATTTTATCAAGTTGGACGAGCTCCTAATCGTGTTTATTTATTTATTTTTTATATTATCGAGATGTACGAGTTTCTAATTTTTGATATTTATCGAAATGTATGAACTCCTAACTTTTGTTATTTATTTATTTTTTTAGTTTATTTTATCGAGTTAGACGAGCTCCTAATTTTTGTTATTTATTTATTTTTTATATTATCGAGATGTACAACCTCTTAATTTTTGTTATTTATTTGTATTTTATTATTATCGAAATGTATGAGCTTCTAATTTTTTGTTACGATATTATTGAGTCCGACGAGCCCCCAATTTTGTTACGTGTTAAGGGTAACAAAAGAAAACAATGATTGCCGAAAACTCAGAGTTAAAAATCACATACAAGTATTTAATTTACGATAAACACATAAAATAAAAATATTTACAAATATACAGTGTTTTGCATTCAAAACAGAAACGTAGAGTTTACTGCTGGCAAGCGAAGTGTTACGAAGGTGAAAGAAGGGCCAGTGTCTTTACCCAGTTAAGTTGGCAAAGAAGTTAAGTGCTATACTTTTAGGAAATCTTTAAATGCGTATATAAAGAATAATTTCCAGTAAGGTCAATGAAAAAGTCAAAAATATCTATTTACTCATATAGTTCCACTAGGTTTTCTTTCAGGTTTTAGTTGATCAGCGACTTTTCTTAGAGATTCTTTTGGCTGGATAGAAATCCTTGAATCAAAGACGGAGTGGATAATGTCAGCAACTCCTGTTAACAAGTAACTACTTTCTTCCCAAAACCTCTTTTTATAGGGGCTAACATCTAATTTGCATATTCTAGAATCTTTTAGAATTCTCTCGATTTTACTGGAACATTCTGGCATCTTCCAAAACATTCTATTCCTAATTTCTCTATTTTTACGACTACCTCATGAATTAAAACTTTTTTGTAATAACAAGTAGGACTTAATAGAATCCCTTACTACAACGTTTTAGACAATATTAATATTATTTATATATGTATATGCATCCTCGTAACACTGTCCTGTACTTTTTAGCGATTTAGTGGGGTACCTAGTTTTGAGGGTGTAGCTTCTAGTTGAACAATTGTGACTTAATGCATGGAAAATAATAGATCATCAACATATCTTAAAATACCACCAGTCACAATAAACGGAGCCTCCCTTTAGGGGACTCCGTGCCTGGAGAGAAAATTTGGCCTGAAACTCACAACCGACCTCAAGTAGAACTCATATACGATACATCGCTAAAGATGAGGGCAAAATGATTGGCTTCTTGTACCGCTCCACTGAGTACCCGGCTTTTCATGCTATCCTCTACCTATATAAAAAAAAAAATCAGTGCAGGCCCCAAATGGAGTACTGTTGCTATATTTGGGCGTGAGTTGCCCAGTCTTCACTTTTAAGCCTTTCAGTCAGTCAATCAGTCAGTCTGTTAAATACTATACGTGATATACGCTTGGGCGATCATGTCTCGAAAGAGACATGACTGACTGGGCAGAAGATTATCCCGCAGTAGGTTGCCAAAACATTCTGCGGTAGTCTGGTTGCCAATCAAGGCTATAGAACCCAATCTGTTCTGTTATTTAATCATTAACTGGAGGGAAGAGACGGATTAATACCTTTCCCAAGGGTATTTGTGCGTAAGTGAATGCAAATAATTCAACAAGAATTCGGACACTGTTCCCCGATTTCTAGTCTTTATATAGTCTAGAAGTGTCTTTGAGTTCTTGTAGAAGAGTTATTTCCCACTCTTCAACCTCTCTCTCTCTCTCTCTCTCTCTCTCTCAGACGAGATCTCGCTGCTCTATCGCTACTACCACGAAAAATGATCGGACGAACTACATTCCTTGGTTCTGCCAGGTTTAACTTTCAAGGCCAGAGCCCCTCATGCACACACTCCCTCCGTATTACATCAGCAAGAAGTAAGTTCCCCTAAACAGCTTCCCTCGCGAACCACTGCTCTGTACATTTGACTCCCAACAGGATGTTTCCCTGATCACTACAATCTTAACCTACAGTTAACTGTTATCTTCCCCTCCTATCCATATAAACTATTTCTTAACAAATCTTACTCTAAAATGAAAAATAAAAAGATCGTTATCCACAAAATAAAACCATGAATTGTTTCCATGGTAAATTGCATGGTATATTCTATTGCAACTTTCTTAAAGTTTCTTTCGGCTGTAGACAAGCGTGGCAGAGTGAGACGAGATGCGGGGGTGAATAATCTAACTGGCGTGTACTTACCTTTCCGCTCCTGAGCGAATGATTCTCCGTCTTAGGCTGTTAAGGACCAAGTGTTCCTTCTCCCGTCAGCTTTCGTCTAAAAAGTCATTCATCAAGTCCGCCCTAATCAGATGACCTACTTTGTCAGGTTCGTTTATCATGTTTCTTATGAGGTCCGCTCCAACAATTGACCGTCTTTGTCATGACGATAACTATCAAAGCGATTTCTGTAATATCCTGCAGATGTTTCCTTAAAATGAAATCAGTTGACATCTGATATCGATACAACTCAACGGAGCATTCTGACAGATGTTCGAATATAAATTCATATACGAATGCATCAAAATATAATTCGGTTTGAGAAATAACTCTGGTTTATTTCTTTTGTACTTAAAGACTCAGTGCCATATCACGTTTAAACACCAGTTCCCGTACAATTACCGAAGTTAAGCAACGTCGAGCCTGTCAGTATCTAGATGGGTGACAGTTTGGAAGTAACAGATGCTTGGATGCACAGATAACAGATAATGACTAGGAATTGTGAATCGGAGAGCCGTGTCTCGCTTCTATTCGGTTTCCTTCCATTCGTTTTCTTATTTTTAGTGAATTTCACTCTGTACAAGGCCCAGTAGTCACTCAAAGTAGAGAGTAAAGAGTTTACACAGTTTATGAGGATATGTGGGAGGAAAACAGTTAACCTTAGGCTTGAACTGTTAAGATTGTAGTGATCGAGGAAGTATCCTCTTGGGAGTCGGTTTCTACAAAGTAGTGATCCCCGTAAAGTGCTGCTCAAGTGAAATACGAAAGAAATGAGGGTGGTTCGCTACAGTGCGCAAACCAGGATGATTCCTAGCCGTGAAAGTTAGAACTGGTAAAACTAACGAATGTAGTCCATCTGAGCACTTTTCACAGAAGTAGAGGTAGCGAACTGACAGACGAAATATCGCAAGCCTTTCACGGCTTGCAACATTTCGTCTGTGATAGAGGCGTTGTAGGCGAGAAATAATTTTTCAGCCAAATATTTTGTAGAAAAGACATAGGGAAGTTAAATCACGTCGGTGACAAAGTGACTGCAGTCGAGATGCCAAGTCAGGACCGATTACAGTGCAGATTCTTCTTTGGATTTTGTTGTGAATCTCGAGATGAATAACAGGAGCACCTCACCAGATATGGCAACAGTATTTAATGCCCGGACAAATGGTGAATGGATTCTGTAAAAATAGAAACAAAAAACTTCCTGGCCCGACGCAGAGACCCAACCTTCCAAGCAGTAACTGCAGATCTAGATTCAAGATATTGGTTCCACTTCATGTCGGTTGGAAAAGTGAGGTCAAGGAGGCAAAATGTGTTGCTCTCCAGGAAACTTGCATCAGCCATGCTGATGGCTGGCAGGACAGTTTTTCTGTGGTGGTTAGAGAAGAGCAATTTTCTTTTGAAGGCATAAAAATCTACAAGCCATTTCCTACCTCAGTTAAAAACTGATTTTTTTTTATCATTTCACCCCAAGCAAGGCATTCCACCGCCACTATTGCGCTTGGAGCTACATAGGGGAAGGTAAATAGAAAGAGTGGTTATATATAGGAAATGTCAGAAGGGAGGTGATAGATAGGTGGGTGGGTGGGAAGAGTGTTTGAAAGAATGGAAGCGAGTTAGTTTGTTAGGAGGTGTCTATTGACCTTACATTTAAACTCCTGGAGATTGTAGCCGTCGGGGAAGCAGTCATGTGGAAGGGAATTCCATAGTCGGGAAGTGCGAGAAAAGAAACTGTTGGAGTAGAAGTTGCGGTTGCATTTTATCGGTTTCACTGTAAAAGGGTGGGATCTAGTTGCTAATCTAGTATCTCGTGCAAACTCGAACCTAGGGAGCATCAGTGATTTAAGTTCATCGAAGCAGAAGCCGTGAAAGTATTTACAGAAGAGACACAAGAAAGCCACGTCGCGCCGGTGAGAGAGAGATTGCAGGCGGTCTGCTAAGTCGGTATCGATCACATTACAGACCCTCCGCTGTACCTTGTCGAGAAGCCCAAGGAGAATAGCAGGGGCACCCGACCAGATATGGCAACAGTATTCAATGCACGGGCGGATGGTAGATTTATAAATGTGCAGGATAGATTCAGACGGAAATAACTTCCGGGTCCTGCACAGACAACCGACTTTCATAGCAGCGGATTTAGCAATGGATTCGATATAGTCATTCCACTTGAGGTCCGCTGAAAGTGTGAGACCAAGGAGGCGTAGTGTTTTACTCTCTGGGAGGCAAGCCTGGTCCATGCTAATAGGAGGTAGGTGCGATTGTTTATGATGATTAATTGATAGTAGCTTCGTTTTAGAAGCATTAAAATTTACGAGTCATTTCTTACCCCAGTCCACTCCGGATTGGAGGTCCTTTCCAAGCTCGGCTGCAAGGTTAGCTTTGTCGCCTACACCAGATTTTTGATCGAGGCGAGAATAAACTGTGGTGTCATCGGCGTACATACCTACTTGGGATCTTATGGTATCAGGGAGATCATTAATGTAGATCAGAAAGAGCGTAGAACCTAGGATAGAGCCTTGAGGGACACCCGCGTTCGAATGGTAGTTCTGGGAGGCATGTTCGTTTAATACCACTTTCAATGTGCGGTTAGATAGGAATGACTGGATTAGTTCAAACAATTGTCCAGCTATACCATAGCTCCGCAGTTTGCATAGAAGACCAGCATGCCAGACTCTGTCGAACGCTTTAGAGATATCCAAGGCAACGGTTCGGGCTTCACTATTCCTGTCGAGTGCCTGATATATGTACTCGGTGATGGTCGTTAGCATATCAGCAGTAGACCTTGTGAAGCGGAAACCATACTGCTTGTCCGAGAGGAGCCTGTGTGCTGTGAGATGCTGAACCACCTCGGCGTCGATAATAGCTTCGAATATTTTGCCAAAGATCGGAAGAAGGCTGATAGTTCGGTAATTTGCGGTGTCCGAGGGTTCTCCGGTGTTTTTAAATATAGGGACTGCAGAGGAAGATTTTGGAGGTTCATTTCAAAAGCAGCAGCCAGGTTTACTTTGTCAGCTTTGGCAGATTTCCTATTGAGATGGGAGTAAATGGTGGGGTCATCTGCATAGATGCCTACATGGGAAAGACTAGAAACAGCGTAGGATATCGCTGTTAATTTGTTTCCGATTTACAATCTGGAAAATTGGACATTTTGAAAATCAATTTTTATACCAAAATTCACCCAATACAAGGCTTGACAACTATTCAAGCTAGTGGGTTACTCTTAAATTCTAACGTTGAATGAGGTTTGTACTATGAGTGAAAGAGTAAGTGATCGAAGGTTAGAATGTCAAACATAAGTCTTATAGTTAGAATTTTAGCCCCAAAAGAAGGTTATCGTAATAGAGCAAAATGGCCTCTATTAGAAATCATCTACATAAACGTCGATTCATGTTACTCGTGTGCTTTATTCTTATTTTCCATTTGGCCAAGTACCAGAGAAAACGTTAGTAAATATCTCAAAACATACAAAATTAATAAATATTTTTTGTTAGCTATCACGTGACCTTCAAAGTCAGCCAATTAAAACGTTCTTTAAATTCGATTGGTCAATTTCTTTTTTCTGAGGAAAAGAAGATAAGATACAATTATAGTTGGCTCTTCTGTTAAGAATATTATCTTAAATAAAGGTGGATGGTTAGGTGAGGTTGTATGCTAGAAAAAGTTTACAGGATCCCCGATAAAATATTATGTACGTCATGCGTAAATCCGGAACTGCTAAAAATGCTGATCGCTTTTAAAGCCAACAAACGGCCATGACTTGCTTGATTTATTTTTTTTTTTAAATGGTTATCATTTACGACAAAGAAACTATTTTGACTTGGAACAAAAGTATATTTGCTTTTAAATCAAGTGCAATTTGCTATAAGTTTATCTAATGCTTCACATATGGTATCTTTCGATGACCGTAACTTTTCTGAATTGATTAAAATACTAATGATCGTATTACTATCTATTTTTTGTAGACCATCCATATAAAGCATCATTATACATAGCATTTTGGCTAGAAGTAGCTCAACAGACCAGGGCAGCAGTCTACCCAGGGCAGTGGTTCCCAAACAATGTGGCGTGCTTCATAGGTGCGATGGAAGACGATAGCAGGTGAGGTGGAATGATAGAAAGACAAACAAAAAGTTAGAAACAGTTTCAAAAATTAATTTGCCAAAAATAAATGATTTCAAAATTTAAAATATGATAATGGATAACTTGTAATAGCATGCATGAGTCCCAGTAGAAATAATTATAAAAAATTATTCACCGATTTTATCATTGTTATATTTTTGCAATAAGTATTAAGAATATAGTAACTGTGGTCTGCAAATTGGAGGAGAGAGTTATCAATGATAATGTTCTAACTTCAAATTGACGGTTATCTCTTTTTAACCCATTCTCTGGACATTCTTTTCTGTAGAGATACTTGTGACCTTTCACCGGGACTTTACTTTGATGAGGTTCGAGCATATTTTCATTCTGAAAAAAATGTTTGGGAACCACTGATGTAGGAGAAAGAAACCCCTGATTCTAAACGTTCAATGTCTTGACGTCATATACAAACGGCTATGGAAGTAAATTGAGGCAGAAAACCCGGAGTGGAGCTTCGAAAGCAGTTAGCCATCAACACTGACAACCTTTTGGCAACTCCTGCAGCCAATCCGGCACCCAAATGTAATGCGATTTATTCCTTTCGATCTTTCTGAACTTTTATATACCATCGTTCAGGCCTGGCTTCTGAATAGATCACTCTAGTTTTACAACCAAAGGAACTATTTTTGACCAAACAGGACCCTACATTTTATCTTGCGAGATTAACAGTTGCTTACTCTACGTAGAATTATAATTATAATTCAGTCTTCAGAATGAATACGTCAAATAAATAACGGATGTCTGGTTCCTGGGATTCTAATCATACCATATGGTGAGGTCACTACAGTCTCACCAGCAAAGGACTGAATTTTGACCAAACATGGTGCTACCTTTCCCTTGTGAGATAAACGGATGCCTACTATAGTATTATAATTATAATTCTGTTTTCGGACAAAACACGACAAATAAATGAGGGCTTCGTCTCTGGTGTTCCAATCCTGAACCCTGGAGGGTTCACTCCAATATCACTTCCAAAGGAATGATGCTTGACCAAACAGGTTGCTACGTTTTATCTTGCAAGATTAAAGATTACCTGCTATACATTGTATTAATTCTGTCTTCAGACAGAACACAACAAATAAATGAGTGGTATCTCGTCGTGGGCATTCCAACCATACTCCCCCTAGAGAGGTCACTTTAATATCATCACCAAAGGATTGAATTCTGACCAAATAATAATTTTAATGCTGTCTTTGGGCAGAACACAACAAATAAATGAGAGATGTCTGGTCTACGGGATTCTAACCATGCACCGTGAAGTGGTCACTCGAATCTTACTTCCAAAGTAATGTTGCGATATTAACAGTTGCTTACTATGAATAGCATTATAATTATAATTCTGTCTTTGAGGGATGTCTGGTCTCGGGAATTCCAACCATGGTCACGGAAAGATCACTTCAGTTTCACCACCAAAGGTCTGAACTTTGACCAAACAGGGTACTACATTTTATCTTGCGAGATTAACGGTTGGTTACTATGAATAGCAATAGTGTTCGGACAGAAGACGTTAAATACATGAGGGATATCTAATCTTGGGATTCCAACCATACCACCTGGATAGGTCACTCTAGTTTCAATAAAAAGATCTGAAATTTGATTAAACAGGGTGCTACCTTTATCTTGTGAGTTCAACGGTTCTTTACTATACATAGCATTATAATTATAATTTTTATTTTGGACAGAACATAAATAATTGAAGAAAGTCTGGTTTCGGGATTTCAACCATGCCACCCGAGCAGGTCACTTCAGTCTCATAAACCAAAGTACTGTATTTTGATTAAACAGGGTACTACACTGATGCTTACTATACATAGCATTATAATTATAATTCTGTCTTCGGACATGATTGATAGACGGTAATTAGATTTAATAACCCCCTATTAGTCATCAAATACATACCATATTCCATTGTAAATAGAATATGTAATAACTCTTCCAGTAAAGATATTTTTTATAAACACAGCAAGTTTTATATCACTGCCCTTAGAAACAATGACGAAAAATGCTCTGATATTAAATACACTAAACACAATAAAACTAACAATAATAATAGAAATAGAAAAATCATTTGCTATTTAACGAAATGGTTAGTACCAACTTAGGCTTGACTTCCTCAAATTAGTCGAGAAGCACCTTCATAGAAATAACCCCATCAGCAAGATTTTTAACAGAAATACTCTTAAATTAAATTATAGTTCTATATAATCAAAAAGCATAATAATAGAATTTAAAACCAATAGCAACATAAGTGATCAACATTATCCTAAAAAATTTAAAGATAATAATACCAATACTTGTAATTGTCGGAAATCAGTTGAGTGTCCATCACAAAAGATATGTCGAATTGACTCTCTAGTGACCAATGCTATTTCTATTTCTAGTATAGAAAATCCAACTGTAACTTTTTTTTACATCGGAAGTAGAAAGAATCTATTTACAACTCGTTATTATCAGTACATTTTATATTTTAATAATCAGGCGTACCGCAATAGCACATCACTTTCCACATACTATTGGCAATTAAAAGAAGTTAATAAAACCCCTACCATAAAATGGAAGATATTAAAAAAAGACTAGAACTTGTAAATCTTTACCTGAGCCATGCTTTCAGTGTTTATATTAATTTCCCGAAATATCGCCTTATGTATACCCTAAAGTATAGTTAATTTATTTTATACTATAACTAAATCCCACAATCAAAATCTTACCCATTGCACTAATATATTGATTTCCCCGATCCTCTAGTAATTCTTTGTTTCAACCCACTATGTCGTCTACATTATATTTCAATGCATTTCCGTTCTTAATAACAACAACACCCCTTGAAGTGACTAAAAACATATTATAATATTAATAAATATATTCGTAACCGTTCCATAAACACATTCAATACAATTGCTGACGTGTCAAAATACAATTGTATACATTCAAATGTTTCGTAACTGACATAAAAAATTAACTTTACACAACATCTTAATTCTCTACCCTCTTAATTCATTCTGCTACTCATCACTTTCTATTGGTTAACCTAGCACAAAACTCTGTATTCCGCAGCCCCCCCACTTAATTGACTGGAAATGGTTTCTAAATTTTTAAATTTCTATATATATATTAATTACTAACAGGAACATATTTCACTGCCAGATAAGGTACTAACAAATAGTACCGAAACACGATATATATATAGCCCTTAGCGAAAGGGGCAATGAAGTGATGGATTTATACATTTCCTAAGCGCATAAGTGAATATTGCAAATTCAACTGAAATTCGAACTCGGCTCTCCGATTTCTCTTTCTGAACCTCTGTCAATTACAACACCAACACATTTTCTCCCTCCCTCCTCCTCTGTCTGTCTGTCTGTCTCTCACTCTCTCTCTCTCTTTCTCTCTCTCTTTCATTCTCTCTCTCTATATATATGTATAGAAACAGAAACAGATAGAGAGAGAGAGAGAGAGAGAGAAAGAGAGTGAGAAATGTACGTCTCTTTGCTATCTTTCCTAATCCCTGTTCTACCAACAACATGTTCATTGTGCTGTTCACATGTTCAACACGTTTATTGAGCAGGTTACATGCCGCTTTCTTCCGCCCTTCTTGCCTTCAAGATGTCCTGTGAGTATCAAATTCTCCAAGCTCTTTTTCTCAATATGTTTCCCAGAAATGTTAGTTATTTTTAATTCAATGTCCTTTTTGTTTCCATTTTGTTAAAACTTCCTCATTGTTTGCATGTTCCGTCTGTGGCATCCTCAACATCGTTCTGTAGAACCACATTCCTATTGTCTAAAGTCTTATCATCTGGAAGCAAACTCTCCAGCCCAGTGTTTATTCTAAGTTTAACTTTGCCAGTAAATCGTTCATAACGAAAATTAATAGAACTGAAAGATTTCCTACAACTTTTTATCGTCTCATAGACACTCAAGCCGAATTCGTTGCATTCACTTACGCACAAATACACTTAGGAAAGGCATGAAACCATCTCTTTTCCTTCAAGCTATGGGTTAAATAGCAGGGCAGGTTGGGTTCTGTCTCCTTGATTGACCACCAATCTACCGCAGAAAGTAATGGTAACCTGTGGCGCAGTGGATATCGACTCGGAACGAGAAATCGGAGAGCAAAGTTCGAATTCCAGTTGAATTCCTTGCATTCACTTACGCGCAAATACCCTTGGGAAAGGTATTAATCCGTCTATTCCTTCCAGTTATAGGCTAAATAGCAGGACAGATTGGGTTCTATAGCCTTGGTCGGCAACCAGTCTACCGCAGAAAGCAATGGCAACCTACTGCGGGATAATCTTCTGCCCAGTCAGTCATATCTCTTTCGAGACATGATCGCCCAAGCGTGTATCACGTATGGCAATTAACTGACTGACTGACTGCGGGAAATCTTCTACCTAGTCAGTCATTTTCGAAAGAGACATGATCGCCCAAGTATGTATTACGTGTGGTGTGACACGATAACTAGGCATATATGTATTTTATTATAATAGATTAAAATAGAAAATAGATTAGAATAGAAAATAGTTTAAAAACATATTTAACAAAAGTGAAAAAGAAGAGGAAAAAATAAATAAATAAACGCTTTTTCTTTTATGAGGAAAATTGTGGAAGAGACAAGAGTATCCGATTACTGTTTTAAATCCTACCACTCTTTGACTCAGTGATTTAATGTGATAAAGAGATAAAGTTCAGAAAAGTTCAGGAGGTGCGTTTTTCGAATGACCCGGTCAAAGGCTGTCTTTTACTGTATCTTGACCACACATTAAGAATTTTCCAGCGGAAGCTTTATTAAGATAAAAAAAAAGATAACTGAAATTTCAGACTTACAGTCGCCAATGTTTATCACCGGTGGTATAAAGCATTTCCGGATTTCCGGATTTCCGGGTCAATTTTAAATAAATTCAGGTAATTTTTCCAAGTCAGTCAGTTAAGTGAAGGGGAGTTCCGCCGGGCGTGTGAGTGAAGTAGAATCTCCGTTCGTCTTGTTTCGGCCAGTACGGATTTGTTGATCTCCATTAAAGTTAGAGCTGTGTGTCACATTCGCCTGCCCCAACCGAAAAGGCTAACTCTAAACGAATAAAGCATCCTTTTCAACTCATTCAAGTTGTGGAAGTTCGTTCCTTATAGTTCAATCTTGTGCCCCCAGCTGTTCGGCCGACATTTTCCAACAAACTCCCGGCAAACATCACAGCGTGGAGAACGGCCGCCGGAGAAAATTGTTCGGACGGTCAATTGGGGTGTTACAGTGGCATTTAAATGACTGACTGAATATAATAGTTGGAAACATAATTAAAGCTTCTGCTGGGCATAAAGTGAGGAATCTGCTTTCTATTATCATGAAGTAATCAACTGTTCCCCTAGAATTAGTACAAATTAATATAATCGAAAACAAATACAATTAAAGCTTCTGTTGGACCTAAAACGTGGGATCTGTTTTCTACTGTAATGAAGCAATAAACTGATCCCCCACTAATTACTACTAATCAATATAATATAATCCGTCTCTTCGCTCTCAGCTATGGGTTTAATAGCAGGAAAGATTGGTTTTTATAGCCTTGGTTAGTCGCAGAAAGTATTAGCAACCTACTGTCGGATGTGCGTTGTGGTGCAGTGGATATCGGCTCAGAAAGAGAAATCGGGGAGTAGAGTTCGAATTCCAGCTGAATCCGTTGCATTCACTTACGCACAAATACCATTAGGAAAGGTATTAATCCGTCTCTTCCCTCCAGTTATGAGTTAAATAGCAGGACAGATTGGGTTCTATAGCCCTGGCTGGCAACCAGTCTACCTCAGAAAGCAATGGCAACCTACTGTTGGATAATCTTCTAAACAGTCAGTCATATCTCTTTCGAGACATGATCGCCCAAGCGTGTATCACGTATAGCACTTAACTGACTGGCTGTCGGAAAATCTTCTGCTTGCTCAGTCAATTCTCTTTCGAGACATGATCGCCCAAGCACTTAATTAACTGAGACACTCCTGAACAAAACAACTTATTATTCTTCGTCTGAACATTTTCTTCTATTAATTTACGGAAGATGATACCCACCAGACATTCGTAAAAGTCGACTTCCTTTCAATGCTTTATAGAGTGAAACAAACATTTTGGTATCGTTACGCGGACTCGTTGCATTCGAGTAACCGAAACATTTTCCTCGCCAGTCTCTTCCGTTCGTGACATTAATTAAGAATTCTTTATCTACAGTTTGTAATTATGTGGCTATGTCTGTCTGCTGAAAATGAATCATGCGCCTTCTGAGCCGGGAGGGGGTTGTGAAACACGAACTTGGAAGTTGGCCGTATTTCTTTTATTTATTTTTAGATAATTTTGTTTCATATTCTTTTAAAACTTATATTTAGAAATAGCTTCTTTATTTGACTTTTAACTCTACGCTAAATCGACTCCTAACTTGTTACTTTTGAAATTTATCTTTACACATGAGGAGCTTCGTTGTCCTGCCAACTAAACCTGAAATATTATTGAAAAATCAGATCGGATTTTTTACGATTTACGGTAATTCCAAACCTTAATACTTTATTTAATACTTCCGGTTCAATTGGCAGAACTGAGAAATAAGTGTTCTTCATTCAAATCGGCCAGACATTATTTTTTAATATATATTTTAATTGAAGTTCACCCTGTACAAGGCCCGAGAGTCACTCGAGGTAGTTACAAACTTTACGGTTTCTTTAATTCTTCTTCTTCTATGTGCCCTGTCCCTTCAGGACATAGGCGATCATGGCTTTCCACGTTTCCCTATCCTTGGTGGCTCTGAGCACGCCTTCTTCTGTTACACCATGAAACCCTCGTTTCGTCATCCACCTGATTGTCCTTCAAATATGTTATTCGTTGCTTTTTCCTGTCTCTTTCCCCTCTATCTGGCCTGTTAGTATCAGGTTCTCCAAGCCCTCCTTCCTCATTGCATGTCCCAGGAACTTCAGTTTTAAAATTCCTTTTTGTTTCCTTCATTTCTAAGACCTCATCATTGCTCACATGCTCGATTCATGATATTCGCAGCATCCTCCTGTTGAACCATATTTCAGTTGCTTCAAGTTTTTCCTTCATCTTTGATGGTATTGTCCAACATTCACTGCCATATTGAAGGACGGACATCACGTAGCAATCCAGTACTCTCTTCCTTGTTTCTAGCGAAATTGCCCTGTCCTTTAATACCTTACTCAACTTCTGGAATGCTTCCTTCGCCATGCCAATTCGCCTTCGGATCTCTGTGTCGCACTTGCCGTCTTCTGTTATAACGCTTCCTAGGTATTTAAATTTTTGTACCTGCTCGATTCTAGTATCCCCGACCTTTATTTGGCATATTAGGCTGTTCTTTTTACTGATGACCATGCATTCGGTTTTCTTGCAGTTTACTGAACTGAAACTCAGTACAGCTACTGATTAATTTGGTTTTTACATTCTAACCTTCTACCACACCCCCTTTCACATCCTGGGTATGACGATAAACTATATCTGGCAGCAAAGGCCTCTGATCGGGAAATTGTAGATCTTGAGGAGCGTGGACCCAACTTTTAATTAGTGTTGTTCACATGTCCACTTTGACCCGGGTTGGTAGTAACTGTTATTGTCCCAATTACGGGTAAATAATGTACCTGCCAAACGAGGGTCAAAACGCCATGAAATATAAGAATTCATTTTTATAGTAAAATTCTAGCAATAGAATTTCATAGTAAAAAATTTCTAGTAATTAATTTTTGTAAAAAAACTAACGAAGGCACCCAAGAAAATTAAATTTCTCCATTAAATGACTCATAAACAGTTGTTATGCCCCTAACAAACTGACAAACCTTCACTTTCATTCATGGTACACACCCCATTTAACGTTAGCATTTTAACAGTAACTCTCTAACTTAAGAGGCTCTGAGGCATTGTATTAGTTGAATTCATTTTCAAAATGGCTGATATTTACGATACCTAACGAAAATAAATTCACAGCGAAACAAGATTGGTTGACTAATTTTTTACAGCTTATCAACATTCTGCAGGTTATTTAAAGCCATCAAAGTTTGGGGAGATAATAATGAATTTTACTGATACAAGTCTTACTTATTAATCTCTAGCTTGGGTAAGAAGAGGTGGATTCGTACTTCTATCAAAGTTATTTGCGCCTAATTAACTCAACTTAAATTGGAACTCAGCTCTACAATTTTCAAATACCACCAGAATATGCAAGCTTACAGCAACCTGGTATTCTGAAGTGTTCACCCATTTAGATACTGATCAAACTCGACGTTGCTTAATTTCGGTGATCATACGAGAACCCATGTTTCAACGTAATATACCTGTAAGCCAGTCAGTCATAAGGATGTGCATTGTGTTGCAGGGGATATCGGCTCGAAACAGTTGAATTCGTTGTATTTACTTTAGTGAAAATCCCCTTGGGAAAAGTATTACACTTCTCACTCCCGCTATGGATTAAATAGCAGGGCAGATTGGGTTCTATAGCCTTGATTGGCAATCAAAAAGTAATGGCAAACTACTGCTGGAAAATCTTCTGTCCACTCAGTCACGTCTCTTCAAAACATAATCGCCAAATTGTTTATCACAAATGGCATTTAACTGACTGATGACATGAAAAGGAAATCGTAGAGAATTTAGCGAAAATGGTTTCATTTTGCAAATTCATCTTTTCAGAGTTCAGCTAAAATTTAACCCTAGAGAAAGAAAAAGAAAGTTACATTGAGTTCTTTAACTATTTTTCTGTGCGTCTGTAGGTCAAAGTTAAAAAAAATAAAATTAACCTCCTCCATCCCCAGCAAATATTTCAATAATGAACTTCTTCTTCATGTGCCATCTCCTTTCAGAACGTAGGAAATCATGGACTTCTACTCGTACGAGTTCTCTTCTCGTTTGCATCCTCTCCAACACCTCATCGTTGCTCACGTGCTCAGTCAGCATCCTTCTGCAGAACCACATTTCTGCTGCCTCAAGCCTCTCCTTCATCCTTGAGGAGATCGTCTAATATTCACTGACATAGCAGTCCAGCACTCTTTTCTTTGTTTCCAATGAGTTTTTCCTGTCTATCAGTACTCTGATTAGCTTTTGAAATGTATCCTTGGCCATGCCAATGCGTCTTCGGATCTATCGAGGTGTTAACATAGGCATAGCTATCGAGAGTCACCTTTTGTTGATGACAATCTCTTTGAAGTTTAACGTAGAAATTATTATTTGAGATGAACTGACAATCGCATTACAGCAGACTATTTTGCAGGCGAATTAATAACCCATTCTCCACTTAATATCGCCATTTTTTAAACAACAAAAATTCAAATTAACCTTCCTATTCCATATATTATCTGGTAGGATAATCTTTTCTAGCTAGATCAATAAAGACTGAATGGAAAGTTCGACTCTCCCTTTGTCGACCAATACTTATGACTTTGGGCCACAATTAGGCTTCTCTTAGAAAAACAACATTTGAACGGTTAGCAAACTTGTATTGTTAGATCAGTTACGACTGAATAATGCGTTTGATCCTCACTGGGTGACCCATACTTACGATCTTGCGTCTCCTCTAAGCTGCGCTTAGAAAACCACCACTTAGACACTTCGATGTGGTGTAATGTTAGTAAAATTGTCTCACTGGGTGCACTATACTTTCGGCCTTATGCTGCATCTAAACTACGCTTAAAAAAAACACAATATATTCTATAGTAGAATTGCACCCAATCTATAGTGTCGGGATAATTCAAACAGAACATTAAAATGACATACGCCCTTTTTGCATGTTTATTTAATTTTTTAAATGGGAAAACTGATCTTTGTTACATAACAGGCAAGATATTATATCTATTACATATCTATAGGCCTACCATTCGTCCATGCTTAGAATATTGCTGCCATATATGACCCGGTTTAACTGGTATTTATCTTGAGCTCCTTGATAAAATCTAAAGAAAAATCAGCAATATTATTGCTTCTGATCTGGTGGCTCGGCTTCGGTCACTTTCCCACCGCCGCAAAGTTGCCTTTTTTATAAAGACTTTCATGGCAATTGTTCGGATGAACTATGGATAAACTATAGTACCGAGTAGACTTTCGAATACCAGTTGAATTCGTTGCATTTACTTAGGCGCAAATACCCTTGGGAAAGGTATGAATCTATTTCTTCTGCTTCAAGCTACGGATTGAATAGCCGGACAGACTGGGTTATATAGCCTCCCGGCTCCATGCTTTCCAGCCAAATTTGATCTCCAAAAATTTAAATGCGATTATAATAGCTATCTACTGTCCTCTTGATTACTCTTTCCTCTTCCCGCTCATTATTAATAATTCTGTTCCTAATTTATCCATACCCACTAACTCCCTTGTGTCTTAGTGGCTTTACTGCCTTGCTTGGCGTAAAGACGATTAAATATAAATTTTGAGACGCTGATATTTTTAGGAATGTTCCGAGTCAATTTATACATTTTTAACCTGAATTATTATCAATAACTTGTTTTTTCTCATTTCACTTACACCGTTTTTGTATCATACCGACGATGTGGCGCATGCATTTTACATGCTAACCCGGTTTACGGCCGTATCACGACAAAACTGCGGTTCTCACCCGATCACTAAAGTTAAGCAACGTTGTACCTGGTCAATACATTGATAGGAATTCTAGGTACTGTAAGAAAAATCGAATAACCTACTACAAATTCCAGTTGAATTTATTACGTGCAAATATCCTTGGGGAAGGTACGAATCTAACTCTTCTCCTTGCAACTATGGGAAAATAGTAAAAAAAATAATTACTATTTACAAAAACTTCTTACAATCCTGAAGTATTACGTTTTTAAATAATATTAAAAAGTTTGACAAGCAATATAAAATCACATCAGCCAATCAAAAAACAGTATGTGACCCTGCCGGCCGGAGATAATAATTTTTTCCAAGAATTTTAGCTGTGGATATATATATATATATATATATATATATATATATATATATATATATATATATATATATAAAGATCTTGAGGTCTGAAGTGAACTTGTGTCCCAAGGGACATTCAAATCATGCCTTCAGACTGTAAGAATGACACGAGAATGCTCAAGGTTCAATTTGTTATGATTCAATTATAATGACTTGTCTTTAGAGGCATTGTAAGTTATAATCAAATTCCAACATTGCATCTGTAGAGACTGTGGAGACGAAATTAAGTCATCACACACAAGATCGCATAAATGCTTTTGAACCTGAAATTAGGGGACTAGGATAACGAATGAGGATCGAACCTACTATAACAATCTAATATAAAGCCATAACTGTGGAGTATCCTTGGGCACCTCGAGGTGATGTAATGGTTAGCAAGCTTGTCTTGCTAGAGACGTTACAGTTGTGTAGTGAGTTTGATCCTCGTTGAGTGTTCCATACTTTCGTCCTTGTGCCACATCTAAGCTGGGCTTAGAAAATCACCAACTGTGAGGTACCCAATGATGACTGAACTCACTATATGTGTCTGTCATAAAATAGTGATGTGGGGGAATACCCAACGAGGATAGAATTCACGATATCTGTCTGATAAAAAGTCGCAAGTATGTAGCACCTAATAAGGATTTAGATAAATTTGTTTACCATTTTTCAACATAAAAATACCTCATTTGCTGTTCACTTTAGGAGGGATCTTGAAGGTAAGCAATAAAAATATTTTCATTGATGGGAAAAGAGTGTTCTACTGACCTTAGAGAAATGAATAAACACACACACATATATATTGTTGACAATGCGTGTTTGTTTTCCCTTCCAAACAAGATACTTTTTAAAAGAGGAAAGCTTATCAAATCTTGTTTTGTCTAGTTAGGATATAGCACTTAAGAATACACTTCTTTCACAGGTTGAAGCCTTTTACTTAAAGTTTAATCTTCAATTAAATTTAGTTTCAGACGCTAAACGTTTCTGGCGATTTATTAATCATTTCTTTTTTTCTGAGATAAGATTCGTCGACATTCAACGAGAAGCTGCAAAGCTGTTTTTCTTTGCAAGTAGGTATATATAAGTAATTACTAAAAAGCGTATGTACATAATATATTGAAATACAGGACTATAAGGCTTAGCTTTGTTTATGCAATACTCAAGAGAGAGGGTTAGTATCTGCATTTACATTTTTGAAGATCAAAGTTGACTAAAAAACATAGAATCAGAAGAGAGTTCCACAAGAAGTGAAAAAAAGTTCTCAACACAGAACTTACGGCTACATCTAGCTATTTCAACCTTAAAATATTGAAAACTTGCCGCAAATATAGAAATTCGCTTAAATTCATAAAGTCTAGGTAACAGAGAGAAAAGTTCATTAGAATAGTTATCAAGAAAGTATTTATAGAAAAGTCATAAGGAAGCTACATTACGGTGGTGTGAAAATGACAGAAGCCGAGACGCCCGATCAAGACCAATAATATTGCTGATACTTGGATGTTATCAAGAATCTTTAAATATATAGCAGGAGCACCGGACTATATGTGCCAGCAATATTAAAAGCATAAACGAATGGCAGACTTATAAATACACAAGATAGATTCAAGAGAAAAAAATTATCTAGCACGACAAAGTGAACCAACTTTCTTAACAGCAGACCGAGCAATGGATTCATTATAATCATTTCATTTCGTGTCAGCCGAGAAAATAAATATAGTAAACTTTAAAACTGTATTTATCATATTTAGTTCCTGATAAAGAGTAAAGCAATTTCGCTACATTTATAATCCATCATGAACATAGAAGAGTTTAGCCTCGACTTCTCCCTAAAATCATTCCTACTCCATCACCACCCAGATACAAGTTAAAATTAATAAGAAAATAGAAAGCTTCATAAAAGAATGAGATGGAAAGCACGTTTCTTTTTAAACCAAGAACTTAACACAAATACTACACTCAAGGAGAAATACGGCTTTAAAACAAAAATGTCCCCAGCAACGCAAAGAACTAGATGACTTCGAGAAAGACTAACTTAATAAGAAACAAAATTCCATAAATAGCAAGTAAAAAATAATGAAGATATAAGTAAATAAACAATTTAACTAAAATATTTCTCGCAGCGGACAAAACTAAATAAAACCAAAAACAACGGAACGCGATATCAATCAGAAAGCTAAAACAATCGTCCAAAATTTAACCCTAGACGATCAAATGAATTGCATCGGTAAAGCATTTATCACACTAAAAGCCAACAAGTATAATTTCAGAACAAGCCAAAATGTAGAATCATTAACCCAACTAAATATGAACGAGGTAAGATAAGTAAAACAATACGAGAGAGGATTAGTTAAAAACTAAAGAAATTAGAAGCAAATTGGTAAAAAAAGACACAAAATCTGCTATAGACTGGCTCCGCAGTTGAAAAAACAATCATAATTGCCAATTTATACAACCAGATGTAAAAGGTGTATATATTTCTATAACAGAACCCATGCGAAATAAGGTCATCTCTTTAGCTCAAGAATATATAAAAATAAATACAAACGAAATAGAAATCATTAAACACATCCGAAAAATCATTACTATTCGACGAGGAAGATAGATGAATAAAGAAAGTAGAGACCTTTGACATTACAATAGGAAATTTTGACGGTACAGGAATCTGCGAACTCGTAGCTACGTATTTGCTACAGAAACTAAGTAAAATAAACGACAGAAATCATACAACAATCTACAGTAACGACGGTCTCATAAACTTAAGAAACTATAAGAAACATAATACTGACAAAATTCATAAAGATTTTTTTTAAATATGCGATTTGACATGAGCAAAAAAACTAACTTAAACAAAATAGGATTTCTAGATGACACTTTCAACCTAAAAAAAGTTAAAACCATACAGAAAACAGAAAAATAAGCCACTACACATACACATATTTTCCCAACCATCCGCCATCAATAATCAAGCCGATACCATAATCAATTAACCACAGGGTTTCTGATCATTTTTTTAGTGAAACCATATTCAACAAAGATAAAAATGACTATAAAACAACCCAAAAAGATAATTGATGACAGGCAACACTCACATTCACACCACAAAAAAGCCAACAGGAAGAAAAAAATCATATAGTTCAACCTATCGTACAATGAAAACGTAAAAACAAACGTAAGAAAAATATTTATTAACCTCATACACAAACACTTACCTGCATCAAACACTCTCAACAAGATATTCAGTAAAAACTCACGAAAATCAACTGTAGCTGCACCGATAACATGACACAAATAATAAATAAGCACAACAGGAAAACAATAAAAAAATCAACTGAACAAATTAAACCCACGTGTAACTTCAGCATAAAGAACTAATGTCCCTTAAAAGGCAATTAGTTTCAGAACGTGTAATATACTAAGACACTGTAAAATCAGCAAATAACGAAAACTTATACACAGAAGTGACTGAAGAACTCTGGATACAAAGAAATGGGGCACACAAAGTATCCTTTGCAAACAGTAAATACGTGAACAGCACAATACTTTCTAAACATATCTGGGAGATTAAAAAACAAAATCTAAATCATTCCAAAAAATATGACGAAAATGACATCAGCCTGCAACAATCAAATCCAAAACTGTAAACTCTGCCTAGAGGAAAAAATAGCTATAATTACTTTTCCAAACCAAAACAAACTACTAAATAAACGATCAGAACTCATCTCAAAATGCAGACACTAAAACAAATTTTTACAACGTTACATAAAAATCAAAACTAAAATGAACAAGAATAAATGAAAATAAATAAATAAAATAAAAAAACAAGTAAAATAAATTAACCCAAACAAATAAAAAAGTAAACAAACTAAGTAAATAATAAACAAATTAACAAACCACGTCCGCACAGATAAACACAAGAAAACGGAATAATAACAACAGACAATAAAATAATCAATAATAAATAAAAACGTTAACTAACAAAATTCAGTCAAAAAACTGCATTAGTATCCACAACTATTCCCACTCAACAGCCCCGAGAACAATTCTAAATACAACCGTTACTGTCAACTAAAATAACCATTAAAGTCATACAAACAGACTACCAACAATTCAACACAGGGGACAACTCACAATGCATCACTGACCTGTATATATAAATAACCGCGCAAAAACTTATGGCTCCAATATAATTTAAAAATTAAAAATTATTTGACAAAACTAAATGACCTCACAATACTCAATTAGTTTTCTTAAGTACAATGTACTTTAGTATACCATAATTATTTAATCCTAATTCAAACCTAAACATCCCAGCCCCTCTACTCTTTAAGTAGTAATAAAAAAAAATCCAACCCGCTGTTAAAAATTTTTGTTTACTTATTTAAATAATGTATGATCCCACTGTGTACCTTAGACAGATAAAATAATTTTCTTTATATTTAGTTAATTACAATGTTTAATTTATAACTTATACGCTTATAACTTAAAAAATAAAAATTATTTAAAAAAAATAAATAACCCACACAACACTTAATTGTTTTTTTTACTACAATACACCAAAGTATAGCATAATTATTTACTCCTAATTCTAACCTAAACATTCCACCCCCTTTACTCACGAATTAGTAATAAATCTATTAAAAAGCAACATCAACTAAAAATTAAACCTCCTCTTAAAAATTATTGTCTAACCATTTAAAAAATCTATGGTCCCATAATGTATCAAAAGTAAAAAGTGACATGTCTAGACACCAGGCCATCATGCTTCCTTTCGCGACCCAAATATTCAAACTCCATAGTTACCTAATTCTCATTTTTGATTGAATAATATTAATACACTTATAGCATTTTCTCCAACTATCACTACCTAATTTTTTAAATAACCATGAATTCATCTTATATTTTAAAAATAAATCACTTTCACTATTTATTTTAGCAGATCACCTGAAGAAGAACAACATTGTTTTGAAACATGAAAATTTCTATGTAGTGATATAATGCTTTTATAAAGCATTATAATAACAGAATTACAATATTAAGTTCTACTCTGTATTGAGCACTCTTTATAAAAGCAAATGCTTGAACAGTGGGTTTTATTGTACGTATTCTTTCACTTTCTGATAATATATATATATATATATATATATATATATATATATATATATATATATATTCCTACAAAATTTCTCAAAAATACTAAAGCCGGTAGAGTTATGTATATATAAATGTACTGTTTAATTAAAATCAGAATATCCACTCAAATACGAGTATCGATTAATGATAATGTTCAAACAAATAAATTAAATATATCGTTTGTTACTTCTTTAATCCTCGGAACTTTCCGTAATATTGTCTGTTTACATTTGTTTATATTATGATAATGTTTCGCACCAGAGATTGTTATTTACAAGAAATCGAAAAATTGTGTATATAAGGCTTGATTCGGCTTCGTTTATGCTGTGAAACCATTCGTGATCGAGCGGTCTACGACCAATCAGATCGATTGATGGGTTCTTCTATGTTGTTAGCGATCGCAGGTTCGTAGGTTCAATATATTGGAAAACGATATACGTATAAAAGAAAAATCTATGACAAAATAGAAAATCTCTTTTCGTCTAGGTCTTTCTCGGCACTTATGATGTCAATTTTTTACTGTATAATTTGCTTTTTCACTTACGACAGCATCGACTCGTATCGTAAAGCGTAATCACTAAATCTAAAAATATTTCCATGAATTCAGTCTAAAAATAATTTCACAGTAAACGCTTTTGGGGGAAACTGTTTTTAAACAACTTCTTTCTGGGGTATTCGCTCATCACGTCTTGATGATAAGACGGGATTTACATATCGTTTCGTTTCCTTATCAAAATTTGTGTTTTTTATTGTTCTTAAAAATAGCAGCGGCTTTGTTTTAACAGATTGTCTCTTTACGATTTACTTCAGACAAAACTTTAAGTAAGAGATTTTGCTTCTTTTAATCTAGTTGAACCTAAATGAAGGAAAATGGAAGGAAATCAATCAATAAAATAATAATAATAATGAATAATAAAAAAATACATTTTCCTATGATGCTCGTAGTAAAAGAACCGGAAATAAGATTATCCCACTTGGCTTTGTCAAACGTAGTTCGGTGGCGCTTGTTAAGTCTATAATCTAGTTAGCCTTGACAGAAAATAAAATTAAATCAATAAATAAAACAATAACGATAAAAAATTAAAGAAATACATTTTCCCCATGATGCTAGTAGTAAAAGAACTGGCAGTATGATTACCCCACTTGACTTCGTCAAATGCAGTTAGGTGGAGCTAGTTAAGAAAATTTATGACTTACGCTTTTTTTCTTCCTTTGTTCTAAGATAAAGCACCACGTTTCAATTAAGGCTCCCACCGACGAACGTTCGTTTCCCAGGTCTATTGACGGCTGAACTCAGTTCCCTATTTTTCGAAGACATTAGGCTCTTACGTGTTTTCCAAAACCTTAACATATGAAGTAAGTCAAATTTTTTCTTTGGTTATTCCAACTCGGCACAAGGCTGACTTGGACTCGACCATTAATACGATTTATACTTAGCCTCAATTCTAAACTAAAAAGTAAACGGATATGCCATAATGTTTGTTTAAACCTTCCAACGATAAAGTAAGTACAAACCTTTATTTGGTTGTTCCAACTCTGCGCAATGCTGACTCGAACTTGGCGTTAATACGATGCTTATACTTTGTTTTACTATAGTTTATATATAAAAAAGAGAGTTATGTACTTTTTATTTAACTGTTTAGATATGAATTGGCACCCGCGTAATACACACAATCAATCAAACTTTTAATTTACATCGGCCTTTTCAAGGCTTTTGGAGAGCGTTACATGTTGTGAATTATCGTCTCTTTGCAGTGACTAAAGCTCCGAGAAGTCATGTCCATTGACGCGACTTCCCATAAGGCAGCACTCTCGCTTCTATCTCTTCCAGCCAAAGCAAGGCAATGAAATCACTTCATTAAGACGCAAGGGTGGTACTGAATATAAAACAATAAGAGAAAAGGAAGAAACAGTGTTGAGAAGAGAGAACAATAAAAGAACAGGAATTAAGAAGACGAAACAATTATTGACATTGCACTCAAATTTTCGAAGATCAAAGTTGACTAGAAATTAAGAGACCGGAAAATTAAATTGTGCCAACATAACTTTACTTTTTTTTTTCTTTTTTTTTTCATCTCAACAAGTAAGAAGTGTGAGAGAAGAAACTGTTAGCACAGAACTTGCGGTTACACCTACTAATTGTGAACTGCAAGAAACATAAACTACAAGAAAACTGAATACATGGTCATCAGTAAAAAGAGAAGCCTAAAATCTTAATTACAGGTCGGGGATACTAAATTCAAGCAGGTATAGAAATTTAAATACCTGGGAAGTGGATGGAAAATGCGACACTGAGATCCGAAAGTGTATTCAGATGGCCAAAAACTAAACAGAGTATTGAGAGACAGGGAAATTTCATTGGAAACAAAGAAAAGAATACTGGATTGTTATGTGATGTCTGTCCTTCAATATGGCAGCGAATGCTGGACAATCTCATAAAAAATGAAGGAAAAACTTGAAGAAAACGAAATGAAGGATGCTGAGGATATCATGGACCAAACATGTGAGCAACAACGAGATTTTGGAAAGAACGGAAACGAAAAGGAAATTTATACTTAACATCAGGAAGCGACAGCTGAAGTTTCTGGGACACGTAATGAGGAAGGAAGGCTTAGAGAAACTGATGGACAGCAGAGCAGGGAAAATATCAAGAGAAAATGTATTAACAGCTACAAGGGATAGGGGGTAGTGTAGGAATCGTCTACGTCCTGAGGAGACACGGTACAAAAAAGAAGAAGAAGAAGAAGAAGAAGAAGAAGAAGAAGAAGAAGAAGAAGAAGAAGAAATAACGAGACTTAAATGCCTATCTAAAACTGCGTTTAAATTTGTAAATTTGAGGTATCAACGAGGAAATCTCATCAGAACAATAACCATGAAAGAATTTATAGAAAAGACAGAGGGAAGCTACGTTACGGCTGTGGAAAAGTGTTCGGAGCTGAAATAGCAGATCATAAACGATAAAATTCCAGATTCTTCTTCGGATTTAATTATCAATCTCTAAGTATGGAAAAAAACACAATCTGATACAGCCGTACAACCTCGTTTCCACTAACATTCGGCCGGTCGTATGTATGCAAGAATTTTGTCTGCCTGATCACGATATGAATAACCTGCCATTGTTAAACGAATATTCCTCAGTTAACTCCCTACTGCACACATTAAACGTAAAAGACAAAGTAACGAAAAATGTACACGAATGACAAATGTACCCTAATGTAAGACTATAGAGGGCTAACTGCGAGATGAGCCTTTAATTTCAAGAACTTTGTCTGTAGTTGGACAGATCAGGAAGGATAACATTATAGATTCTTTGGATTTAATTAAGAATCTCTAAATATGAAAGAAATCTGATACAGCCGTGCAGCCTCGTGAGCATTAACATTCGTGTGGCCATTTGTGAGAATGATATCTGCCTGCTCACGATATCAATATCCTGCCATTGTTAAACGAAAACTTTTCAGTTAACTTTCTACCGCACACAGTAAACGTAGAAGACGAAGTATCTACAAATGTACACGAATAACAAATGTAACCTAATGTAATGACAATAGAGGGCCATCTGCAAGACGAGCCTTTACTTTGAAGAAGTTTGTCTATAATTTGACAGCTCCTGAATAATAGCATTACAAATTTTTCTTTGGATTTAATTAAGAATCTCTATATATGGAATAAACGCAATCTGATACAGTCGTGCAGTCTTGTGTCCATTAACATTCGGCCGGACGTATAAAAGAATCATATCTGCCTGTTCACGATATGCCATTGTTAAACGAATGCTTTTCAGTCAACTCACTACTACACACGTTAAACGTTGACGAGGGAGTAGCCACAAATGTACACGAATGACAAATGTAACCTAATGTACGCGACAAATGAGAGCCATCTGCAAGACGAGCCTTTAATTTGGAGAAGTTTGGCAGCAGTTTGACAAATCAGGAGCGACAACATTACAGATTTTTCTTTAGATTTAAGAATCACTAAATACGACATAGAAGAAGTACTGGAACAGATGGAATAGAAATATTAACAGCATGAACGGATGGAAGATTTATAAATGAGTAAGATAAATTTTAGAGATAAAAGTTATTTAGCTCGACACCAGAACTAACTTTCCTAACAGAAGACATAGCAATGGATTCAATATAATGTTTCCAGTTCATGCCAGGCAAGAATCTAAGCAGGAGAATGCGCAACGAGACACTCTCCTGGAAGTTAGTGTCAGACATGCTAAGGTGAAGAAAGAGCAGTAATATTCAAAGCATGAATAGACTTTCCTAACAGAAGATCTGGCAGTGGATATGACCTCTTCATTTCATGTCAGCCGAGAATCTAAACCCGAAAAGTTACGAGTCACTCTCTCCAAGGTTAGCATCAGTCATACTGTTGGAAGGTATGAAAAAGTGGTTCTCGAATATTAAAACGGATATTCTTCTTCCGGTTGGGTAAAAACTGCGATGTTATTTTCGTCTTATGCCCTGCGCTGTTGTCCCACTTGTCTCGATACGTGGTTTTCATTTTATTTTTTTTTCTTCGTGTATATGAAAAGAAAATTAGACGACAGAGAACTTATTGTCGGAAGAACAAGCTGCATATGTTCGTTCATCTTTTTTCTCTGGCGCCAGGCACTTTAGGATTTAGATCACAATTTTTCCCAAGAACGAACAGACATTCCGTTCGACGCATTGACCTTTTAGCCTTCGTTAAAGCGTTTACAATACTTGTAAACAAGCTGTGTATTGAGTGTCACTTGAATCTTTTCAGGAATTACATGCCCACATATATATCCACAGCCAATTTGCACTAGAAAATAAATAATCCAAAGTAAACAGAAAAATATAATTAACTTATTGCAAGTTTAGAAATCCCTCCACGCCAAAAAACAAAACATTGTAAGCTGGCCCATACTGATAATCAAGTGCATATTTATGAAATTATTTGTGGGCCACACACACATGCGTGTACCGATACAAGAAACAACACCTGCATTTCCGATTTGGGGAATTACAAAATCAGTCTCATTAAATCTTTTTTCATTCTGCAAACGTAACATTCAATATTGATACACGAATACGAGAAAAAATAATAAAGTTATTAAATTTTGATGCTGAAAAATGTGTAAGCCTTAAAAAGAAATATAATACGTTACTATATTAAAAGAAATATGAATGAATCCGGTAACGAAAACTTGTACCCGATTGCAAGAGAATTTCGCTTCATTTACTGGCAACTTCAAAGAACCATCTTCCATCGTCTATCACAATTTTATCGACAAATTCTACAACTCTCTGCATATAAATGCCATCTCTCTTTTCATAGACACAAAGAATCTTACTTCGATTCAGACACTAGACATGAACATTTATTCCGCATAATTTTTCCATTAACCAAATTTAAATTGCATCAACATAATTTCCAATTTTTCCATTTCAGTTCTTTTGTTCGAACAATGCAAACGCATTATTATTATTATTATTATTATTATTATTATTATTATTATTATTATTATTAATGTATGAGTTGAATAAAGTAATTTAAAATGGCAAAATATTTAGCGAAATCTGTTAAGGGATACACGGAAAATTTAAATGATATTTCAAATAGACTTCAAATTGATTGTGGCCTCGCTATAGCTTACTCAAATTCTGCACTGAACATCTAACCGTTAAACTGCAGATATTTATTTATTGATCCAAGTTTAGCCACCTGCAGTGGTGATTGTGGAACTCTGAAAGTGGGTGGGGGGGACTTAGGAGCCGAGATTTTTCTAAGAAGGAGGAGGCAAACTGCTGAATATCAAATTTTATCCAAATCAGGGACTGATCAGTTTCATAAATTTTTGAGGCTTATAAAAGTGGAGGGGGCACCCACAGGACCAGTCAAAATTCTGGGTGGGTGGGGGGGGGGGCTTTCGTCCCTTCTGGCCCTTCTGTAGAATCACCACTGGCTGGCTGTTTTTTATTATTTTGTTTTGTAAGGCATTTTTAAATTATTAAACCTAAAAGATGACATCCGAAAGTTAAGCAAAGTATGAAGAAACCAGAAAGTTTCGTTAGCAGCAAAACAAAAAGTGACTATTTTATTAAATATTGCTGTATGACACGTTTCGAAGTACTTTGTCTCTGGCGTTTTAAAATAAATAAAGAAAAGATAGGAATCGTTGACATAACTTTACATAAGGCCATTCTTCGAGTACCACTGATACCATGCAAACCAGTACTACCTGCCACATTTTTGGTGAGGAGCGTGAGCGAGGGGGGTTCTAGACAGCTAGCGGGCTTAAGAACCAAAGCTATCAAAGGGCAGGTGAACTCTTTTGCAGTGTTAACGATCATTTAACACAATGAGGTAGACTGGGTGCTATAGCTGTGAATGCAACCAATGCTGATAAAGATTTACTGAGCAGAAAGCTCCTACACTGAATAGTTGAAGGGCTCTTTCATTGGAAGTAACGGCCACATGTCCGTGTGCAAACCAAGCCATCAAGTTGGAGAACTTTGGCTGTAGTTTGACAGAAAGGAACGATAAAATTACAGATTCTTCTTTTAATCAAGAATCTTTAAATAATACATAGAAGAAGTACTAGATTAGATGTGACAGAAATATTCACCACATAGACGAATGATAGATTTATAAATGTGTAAGATAGATTCTGTCGAGAAAAATTGTCTAACACGACATTGTGAACCAACTTTCCTAGCAGCAGACCTAGCAATATAATCTTTTCATGTCAGCGGAAAACATTTTCCCGAGAAGGCGCAATGAGTCACTCTCTGTATGTTAGCATCAGCCATACTTGCTGGACGGTATGAAAAGGTTTATCGAAAACTGAAACGAATATTCTTCTTCCGGCTGGTCTAAAAACTGCGATATTATTTTCCCCTAAACTCCGCCCTGTCGTCACCCATAACTCGATACGGTTTTTTTATCAACTATATGAAAATGAAATTAGATGACAGAGAACTTATTATCGGAAGAACGAGCCTCATATGTTTGTCCATCTCTTTTCTTTTTCGGATAGGTTTCACTTGATCTCCTTGCTCCCTATGCATAAATTAATATTTCTTTGTCTTTCAAATCGGAAATGTGGCGTGTGCTAGTGAGGTGCCTAGTTGCGCAGCAATTCTATGACCATATGGGGCCGATCCTACTGATGATGATGATGATGATGATGATGTCTAAAACCTACTAAAATCCTTTGTTTGTATTATTGATATTTAAGAAAGCAGTAACAAGCGGTATCTAAGATGACGAAAAATACAGTCTTGGCATATCGCAGGCCTGACAACCTGAGTCTGGGACAAATAAAACATTAAATCTTGAGGGCGTATGCAACAAATGCTTACAAAGTGAGATGAGCAAGTATTACAAAAATTTCTTGCCTTTCTTAATTGTACCCCTGTTTTTAATGATCGTGTTCTTATCCAAAATAACACATAAATAAAAATCAATAAATAAATAATGAAAAAATAACCAGTGCTTCTACTAGCACTCAATTTTTTTGACAAACAGGTAAACAACTTAAATATAGACAATACAATTTTGCACAAAACATTATCAAGTACGACATAATAACGGGACAGATGCCAACCACACCATGAAGAAGACGAACTATTAAAAGGTTTTGCAGTTTCTTTTCTTAATCGTATTTTAAGCTTTCATTTGAATTCCACATTTGCAGCTTGTCAACAAATACTGCTTCTTAAGGTTCAAGTTTCCTTCTAAACTGTTCCTGTTTACGAGAATTTCGCCTGTGAAAAAGTTTTGCATAGTATAAATCATTCGAGGATTCCGTACAGAAGTAAGCTTTTATTGCGGATATATTAACTGTAGAATTCTCCCCTACTGATAATGAATTTTGATTGGCTGAGATCTAAAAAGGAACCAACCATTTTGAATGTATATAGTTTTTTAAACGATAATGATGTCGTTTAAAATTTTAAACAAAAAAGATATGTATTTTTTTAATGTTCATATTTATTTACATTATTTGCATTGTTCGGGCTATTGTCCTCATCTTTATTGCCATGTTTACGACGTTTCAGCCGTTGTACGCTCCGGCTTTCTTCATGAGCTAGGGATTTTGAACCGAACACTTTGTCTTTATTCCGAGATGAGGTAGTATAGCATTATTTATATTGTTTGGACTATTTTCCTCATCTTTATTGCCAAGTTTATCACATTTAGGCCGTTGTACGCTCCGGCCTTTTCAGGTGCTAGGAATTTTAAACCGAAGATTTTATTTGTCTATACCTCTGAGATGACGTAGTATTTACATTATCTACATTGTTCGAACTGTTGTGCTCAACTTTATTGCCATATTTACAACGTTTCAGCCCTGTTACGCTCCGGCCTTCTTCAGGTGTAACGAGTTTTGAGCCAAAACCTTTATTTCATTCTCATTTCACGTGCGATGCCACTTCCTCAAGAACACATGTCCCAGTGGATATAGTCGTTGGTTAGTTCCAGTGACTTGGCCCAAAGAGTTGTGAGTACAATACCAGTCTACAACAGTGGTGAATAAATAACTTAGAGACTTAAGTTAAAGGGGGATAAATACATAGCTACCAGAAGTGGCATCGCACATGAAATGAGAATGAAATACCCCAGTGAACGAAATAAAGGGTTCAGTTCGACATTCCTAGCATCTGAAGAAGGCCGGAGCGGACAACGGCCGAAACGTTGTAAACATGTCAATAAATATGCAGACAACAGTCCAAACAAAGTAAATAATGAGTAATCTGAAAAAAGATAATTTTATATTATGGTTTAAAATCTAGATATAGGATTAGAATATTTGGTAAAAATGTTAAAACTTTGAATGCTTTTGTCACATTTAAAATAATCCGTACAAAAAAGACAAGCCAGAAATGAATACGCTGATTATATATGCAGGGTGAATCAAAAATACTTTTACAAACTTTGATGTGGGCTCCTGACACCAAAACAAGGTCAAATGTTCATATAAACATATGTCTAAATGGTCATCGATGACAACAGCAACTCATAAGAAATGTTCAAAATGTCTTTCTCTTGCTTCTACACATTCTTGTACCTGTTGGACTAGCAGGCCCTTTCTGATAATCTCCATAATGACTCGCTGATAAAGCGTCTCTGTATTATTAATGTTTGCTGAATAAGCCAATTGCTTTAGGGGGCCCCACAGATAAAAATCCAAAGAACTGAGGTTAGGGGAATGTGCAGGCTATGGAACAGGTCTTCTCCTACATATCCATCTTCAATGGTGGATGTCAGTCAATGCACCGTGTACATTGTGACTAAAATGTGCTAGAGCCCCATTGTACATGAACCAAATGCATCTTTGTATTAGCAGGGGTACGTCCTCTAGCAGGTTTGGAAGTGTGTTAAAAATAAAATCCCTGTAGACATCTACTGTAATACATGTTGGGAGAATATATGAACCTACCAGACAGTTACCTACAGTTCTAGCCAAAACTTTAATTGTAAACTGATGCTGGTATCTAGCCTGTATTGCAACCATGGGAATTCCTATCTACCCATAAATGTTGGTTGTGTAAATTAGTTATTGCATCGCTTCCAAATGTTGCCTCATCCGTGAACAAGACTAAAGAGACAAACAACGGATCGACAGTTTGTGCAATAAATCATCGACAAAAGTTCTCCTGTGGTGAGTGATTAGAGGGTGAAATGCCCTACACTCGTTGCACATGACACGGTTACAGGAGCTACTCTTGAAGTACACCCCATGCTGTACTATGAGATGTACGATAAGATAGATGTGTGCTGATAGTTGCATTTTCACCAACAGCCTGTTGAGTGTGTTCTTCGTGGTCAGGCGTACGAGCGGATCTCGATGCTTCTTGGGTTCATAGTTAGTAGTGCCAGCAACGCGACGTTAAACACCATCAAATGTTGGATGACTGGTCTGCCTTCGGTCTGGAAACACAATCTGATATAGCCGTGTAGAATCGCATCCATTACCATTCGCGCAGCCGTATATAAGAATCATATCTGCCAGCTGATATGAATATTATGCCATTGGTAAATGTAACACCACTTCTCAGTTAACTCCCTACCGTACGGTAAACACTGAAAACAGACTAGCAACAAAGATACACGAATGACAAAGGTAACCTCGTCAGTATAGCAACACAGTGACATCTACCCTAAACTTATTGAAACTTAATAACTCAAAAACGAAAAATATGCGAACATACGTTTATGTGAACATTTGTCCTTGTTTTGATGTGAGGAAACCACATCATGCATATATATATATTAGAACATATACATTTTTTTTATCCACGACAAATTGTACATTTTGTTTCGACATTGAAATTACAATGTCTCATCAGGTGGTGTGGAAATGAATGGAAAGCCTGTTTTCTTATATTTGACGAGTTGTGTGTGGGATGTTGGCGGGGGTTAGCGATAAGGGAATAAGTCTTATAAATTGTCCGTTAGAATTTTGAAGAAAGTGGGGTGGGCAGTGAATATAGTTGATCAATGAGTGTCGGGGAATTTTGTAGACAGATTTAGCATTAGAAGATGGGATGTAAATTTTATGGCCTCATGACTAGACTATTCTTTTGATTTATTTGATGAGCAGAGTAGGGAAGTGTAAAGAGTGGGAAGGGATGGGATTGGACCGATCTTTAATGTTTATTTGTACAACTATAGAATATTTTTTATTTAAGCAAAATTTTTATAATTAATGTAATTTTGTATATTTAACCTTAATTTTGAATTTAAAAAATCGATTTTTTTATTAAATTTTAAATTAGATCACAGTGTGTGGTGTGTAATAGGTAAAATTTAATGTAAGAGGTAAAATTTAATGTTTGTATGGATAAAATTTAATGTTTGTAATGGATAAATAGGTAATAGGTATGTTTGTATTTAAGGTAATAGGTAAAATTTAATGTTTGTATTTAAGCACAGTTTTTTATAATTAATGTAATTTTGTATATAACCTTAATTTTGAATTTAGGAAATCGATTTTTTCTATAAAATTTTAAATTTTAAATTCGATCACAGTTTGTTGTTAGTACTATGATGGTTTATCATCTCTAAGGGGACCTAGCTCTGGCTTTTGTAGTATTTTTGAGCATGATTGTAAGGTTAATTCTTTAATGTGTTTGCGATTTACTGTGGTTTCATGTCTCTGGTTTAAATGTTTGTTGCTATTCATATATTTAATGATTTCAATTTTTTTAAGACAAAGAAAACATGGTTCCTTTATTGATTTAGCTGTTTTTGTTTGATTGAGGGTTTTCCATTTAACTTTAGGTGTTTTATTTTCGTCTTTATTTTCCAAAAGTATTTGGAGAGAGACGTCATGTTTTGTTTTTCTTTGTTATTGAAGGATGAGAGGTGATTGTAAAATCGCTTTTTAAATACGTTCCTGGTGTTTCCGATATATATTTTTTCATCTTTAGGATTCTCCATGGATGAAATCGAACACATATATACCAGGAATTTATTTAAACATTTATTAGTCATGGGGCATTGGTTTGGTTTTCTATAGTTACAGAGTGTTGGAGTTAATTTTGTTGTGTGCTTTTAATATTTTGCTGTAATATACTTTAATTGTTTTTTCTAGATTGTTGGAGTAGCTATTGCTTAGTTTTATTGTATTCCTATTGAAGATTGTGCTTATATATATATATATATATATATATATATATATATATATATATATTGTTACGAACCCGTTTGGGTCAGCAACACATAAAAATACAATTTCAGTTGGAATAATGCTGAAGGGAGTGAATTAAACTATAACGCAAGATAATTTTATATGGAAGGGAAATTAATTATAACACGCAAAAATATTCAGCAAACACACAGGAATAAGGTGATAGAACTATAATATACCGGTATGACACTTTCATTCAAGTGTCAAAAAGTTGACTGGTGAAATTAATTAAATAATAATTAATTAAATCATTATAATAGTTATTTTATTAAGCCATTATGAAAATAAGTTCATTCTGGATATCCAACATTTTTAAGAACCAGGTGCAGTAAATCGCGGTCATTGAGTATAAAGATATCTAGACCCAAGCGGAAGGTTGACCTATAAACTGTCACTAAAACAAAACACTCTGCAAGTGTAATGGCATGTCAAAAATTACTTCAGTTTCAAAATATAAACATATTTTGAGCGTGGCAAACAAGTGGGTTGCTTCACCCGGGGATTGAGTGCAAGTATGGCACAAGGTAATAGATCATTGATCAACCAACCACAGCGCCTGCTTCTTGTTAGCCCACCGCTATGACTGCGACTAATTGGCTGATTATCTAAACCAATCGGATGCAACCCAGGGGTGTTGTTACGACGATAGCCATTGGCCGGTGATCCCTATTGGCTGACCAATCAGGAGCTAATTATTCGGGATTCGGGCCCATAAATAGAGAACACCCAGAGCAAAAAATGGAGTCGGTCATTCTTCGCTGCCCAGAACCGAATCCGTTGCCACTGCATGCTCCATCAATGACACTGCCTAATTGCAGTTAAGATTTCTTCGAGTTAAAGAAACTTTTTCCGCCAGTCATCTACATTCACCCCTCACTTCGCGGTGTTAGTTTTAACTTGATAAGAAATTATTGTATACCAGTGTAAATAAATGTTTGTTACTGTTTATAGCAAACGCTTTTCTTCATTTCTTTGATGGTGTGGCAGCTATTCTTCTACTCCGACGCCAAATTCAACACTCAATCGACTGAATTGTATCCATCCCCCCTTTCGCGGATCTTAAGAAACAACGTGGGCGCGGAAGGGATCAGAGAACATCCAGTCTGGAACATGTTGTAATCACGAAACCATCAGCCAACCCGGTATCGTGAAGTTATAGTACCACTCCGGACACTAGAACGAGTTCAACTTCGTACTAGTTTCACACAATATTCACTGGAAAATAAGAGGTGAGTCTAACGAAGAAGATATTTGGAGGAAGGTTAGGCGGAATGGAAAAAGGTCATTCAACTTGGCTAAAGATTATATATAACTATACACAGCTAGGGTTCGGTCAGAATGATTAACAAAACAATCTTTACCTTTCACGGCAGCGCGTGGCGTATTCACTGGATGTTGAAGGTCTTCGGGTGAAGAATTTCGGCTGGTAGCTTGGTGGAAAGTTCTTTTGACGTCTTGAACGAATAGCCGGAGAGAGGTCTATGTCTGGCCGGTAACCCAACAACTCTCTGGTTTTTCTACTATTTCTTCCCTTTTATATAGAAACAGGGGCCTGGTCTTTTCCTTCTTTTCACTGTAACCATAGTTACCAGGCTATTTAATCTCTTTTTAGGAAGGGTAGAACCTGACCCAGTGACTTAATTCATACTACCCTCCTTTCTAGAGTGGTAGAATCCCGACCGAATGACCCGTTACTACTACTGTTACTAAGGTGACTATTTTTGTCACGACCCACGGCATTTGGGGCGTAAAAATGATTCTAACTTCCTCGTTACAATATATATATATATATAGCCGTGTTCTCATGTTTCCTCTTTCTTTTGAACTTTAGAACTAGATTAGAGGGTTTGTCCCTTGTTTTCTCTTTAGGCTTGGGTTTCCGGTTCCTTCTAAAGACTTGTCATTGCCTTTCACACACAGTAACCTCTTGCCTGGGGGTGAATTGATTATATATATATATACACCAAATTGAATTTATTCATGTTTGTGTGTATATGTAAAAATTCAGACATAAATAAATTTTATCTGTCTATGATAAAACAAAAACTTTTCCTTACCAACATGTTTACCTCAATAAAGTCCCTCATAGGACGAAATGCGTTGGTAAATATTCTTTTATTTTTGTCTTGATTCTTACCGTTATTCAGCATAGAATTGAACACTCTTGGCTACTGGAGTTTATTTATATTGTGTATATAAACGCTAAAACTATCCCTTTCTTCGCTGTGCGCCGATAGATTAGGGGTAGAAGCTTTGGTTGATGTCAAATCGCTCGAGTTTCAATCCCGACTGGAAGCAATCGGATGTCTAGCTGTAATGATGAGCTGTGATACAGCGAAATAAATAGGACTGTCTACGGATGAATATATATATATATATATATATATATATATATAGTGTTGCGTTGTGATAGTGCTTAGCGCCAAGTTTGTGGTTTTACTGATAGTTTTTTATTATTGATATTATGATATATATATATATATATATATATATATATATATATATATATGTGTGTGTGTGTGTGTGTGTGTGTGTGTGTTGTGTATGGCCGCTCTTGTGTATTTGCCTATGTGTACTTTTGTACTGTAATGAGTGTAACCGGATATTGGTTTTAAATCGGTGTAAGTAAATGTATTAGTTTTACGTCTGTTATATTTGTTAGAGAGTTCGGTGGAGGGAACTAAGTATTTGATTTAACTGACTTTTTATAATTAAACGGTATATTTTCCTAACAAGTTTTCTCGATTATATAGGCTGGTAGAAATAAACAAATATACTGTTTAATTATAATAAAAAATCAGACCATCTACTAAAATACGAGTATCCATTTAAATTATATCTAAACAAATAAATTAAAATATGTCTGAGTTAATCCATCTCGTTATGGATTTCTTAAAATTGCGTTATATAATGTTTGTATTTCGTTACACGTATATGCATATATCGATTTATAAAAATAGTTTAAGGCGTCGTATATTTATGGGTTAAAGTGCTCAATGTCAGGAATAGAGTCTATGTAAACATGAAAGTGGGCATCGAATTTAAAACCCAGAAGCGACAGTCTGTTACATGCTTAAATATAATCGTCAAGCTGCCGACTGTATTTAAACATGAAACAGGTTCTATCAAATTTCTTTTTTCTCAGTAAAAATAACTGACATTTGTTTTTTACATCATTCGATGAAATTGTGTGAATTTAAATAGATAGTTAATCTAGGGCATCTGATGCATAGCATTGATTAACAATGCCAACTGATTTGACAGTGTGTTTTGCATTTGATCCTCACTGTGTGCACACAGAATAAAATAATCATGAAAAAAGAACGATTGGGAAATGTCCCACCCACGGGACTTACTAAATTTAAGAGAGATAGAAGGAAGGAGCGAGAAAATACCTTAAATGCATAGCAGAACCAAAGAGTGGGCGGGATGACAAAAAGGCAAATACTTCTAGGAGTGACAAAGGAAAGGAAATTGCGGAACGCCATAATTATTTACCTAGACATTTACAGTTAGTATACACCATGCTGCTTCCACAGAGTCGAATCACCTTCATTTCTTCTGTATTCCATATGTAAGAAGTTTAACTCAGCTTTTAACAAATAGCTGTCACGTTGTGGATCAGACTCTCACCTGGGTATTTTCTGAACTCTACAATATTAACCTCATCAAGTCATCGGTTGGTCGTTATCTAATCTACTTATAATTGTCACATTTTACCAACTTCTCTTTTATTCATATTACACAATGTATTTATAACTATTGTAACAGGAATCTTATCTCTTGAAGAAATGGCTTTAGAAACGGTGCCACTGAATCTAACAGTATAGCTGAGATAATATAGATGGCATCTTCATACTTTAGCCTCACCAGAAAACAGTTTGTGAAAATGATCCGAAGGGTTCCCACCCATAGCAATCGGACGGTAAGGTTGGATGGGGAAATTCTCTTCATTAGAGTTTCTATAGATGAGGTAACGAAAGAGAAAATCACCTACCTCGAAAAAGAGTTTGTGTTTGTGCGTGGTCTGCTAAAGAAGAAATACAGAAAATTATTAGTGCAAAAGGAGCAGTAATGCTAGTTTTCTTTTCTCCCTGTCTTGCGTGGTTAATCAGAAAAAATGGCTCAGTGAATAAAAGCCGTTGCTTTTGCTTACTGGATGAGAATTACGATTTTTGAGATTGGTTAGCGAAAGTGTGTTTTCGCTGTTGCGAGGGAAAGGTTAGATTTCTAGCCCCGTTGTCGTTATTACGTTGTCTGCCTGTCTGTTCACATCAGATCTACGATTGAACTTAATGTTGACTCACGGAGTTTTTCTATTTCTATTACAGTTAGTGATTCGAAACTCATTGAAAATAGACAACTCACTTGAAGAATGTACTAGCATTTCAATGCATAACCCGATGGAAGTAGCACTGGCTGCTCTGTCATTGAATTACGAATATTTCCTTATAAGGAGATGACAAATATTACCATTACCTTTAGAGATGAGGAAAGCAGATACAACCCTCTGATTCCATCTCGATAGCCAGAGAGTTAAAAAAAAGCCTAAGTGAAGTAGTACTGGTTGTTCGGTCACTGAATACCAAATGTTTTCTTATACGACTAATATCGCCATTAACATGAGAGGTGAGAACAGACGCTATACTTTGATCCCATTGCGATAGCCAGAGAATAAAGAAAATCATAACTGATGTAACATAGGCAGGTTTCTTGGTCAATGTATATCAAATGTTTCTTTATAAGGAAACACCTACTTTTACCATACTTCTTTATTTTTTTCTTGGACAGTCTTTACATAAATTAAAGCTCGCAAAAATGTTCTTATTTTCTCTTAAATGCAGGAGAAGTGGGTTCATGCTTTTCTCATTAGCATTAACTAGAAGTGAACGCCAGCGATATCTAGTGAAATTTGAACTCGGTTTACTGACTCTGTTTTTTGCTTCGATAACTGTTACACCAAGTTGCACCTCCAAATCAAATGCTATACGCCAACTTTTCTGGTTTTGCTTAAAGCTTTATATTTTATGCTTGTTTGGTGTAACGTCTTCCAATTTGTAACTATAAGAAATATAGCATTTGCCTGCAATAATTGTTTATCGAATAAAGAGAAATGTTTTGAAGAAACATCTTTAGTTTTATCTGCCAGTAACTCACAAACGCCATGCTTGGTTGGGTAGAAATCATGAGAACATAATTTCTAGCTTTTTCCTTTTTCTAATATCTTTGAACTTGAGATTTTTTCGACTCGGAAGACTAAGACGTTTGCAAAAGCGCTACTTAAGTGCAAACTGAGCGAGGTAACAAAATAAACAATGTCCATTTGAGTCATTGCCAGAAAATCGGTAAACGACACTGATTGGGTTATACAGACGGAAGTGTTCTGAGGGCGCATGCGTGTACATCAAGCCGCTCGTATTAAAGCCGTTGTTTTTCTTATTTTTTTCTTTTTTCCCTTTTCTTACTTGAAATGATGTGTTTATCAGTTTAGCCTCGGCGAATCTGGTTTCTCATTTGTCCACACTGGCGATGATTCAATGCCTTTAAAGAATCGGCAAACTGATTTTCTTTCCGCGCATGTTATCGTTCTAGGGACTTGGTTCGCAACAAATACGCTGTTTAAGGCATCATCAACAGAAGAGATTTCTTTGATGAGACGTAAATGAAAACAAATCGTTTTTTAAAGTAATTATTTTCCCTTTTCAACTGAAGAGTGAAGAATAAAACTCAGAAAACATTAAAAATAAAAGCTATATTTTATTGTAAAAGGGATTTCATAAGGTTACTTATAATAATTGTAATCCACAACATAAAGGCGTCAAAAGACGCATAATCAATCTTGATTTATTCAAATTTTTTATAAATCATTTCACCACTAGAAAGGCAATAAAGTTACTAAGACACAAAGGGCTTACTAGGTGTTAGAGAACATGACAAAATATACTCTTTATAAAAGAACAAATATTAAGAGGATAACGATTGGTATTGCGTTTAAATTTTTGAAGATCAAGTTCAATGAATAAATGTACATAAAACAGAAAACCAGATGCATCATTGTAGACACACAACTTCTATGTCATATATATATATATATATATATATATATATATATATATATATGTATGTATGTATATATTTGTTTAAATGTTATTTTAATGGATACACATATTTGAGTAAAAATGTTTTTTTAATTATTTTAAAAAAAGTATATTTGTTTATTTACATCTACCGACCTGAGTATTCGAGAAAATCTTGTAAAAATAATATGCATCCTCCGGCAGTATATATATAATTACTACAACTGAATGTTTTGTCACTTTGATGATTGATGTTACATTCAGCATTGCGATTCCAGAGTTTCGGAAGCAGACCCATCCATCCACTCGTCTGTGGGGGACCAGAAAATGACTGTTTATACGCATTATTATTTTGCGCAGATCTGTGTTCATCTGCATTCGTCCACGCGTCTGTGTGCTCAGATATGCGCCTGCCCGGGCACATTTATATAGCCGTCTGTGCGTTAGCTCGTGTGCACCAATGAGCCTGTCCTCGCGGTTAAGCTTTCGCCTAAATGCGCCCATACGTCCGTGTACACGTATGTAAGTCTTCCCTCGTGCGCCACTACATCCGTTGAGCGGATGTTGTTTCACCCACAGGACTTATACGCACGTCTTTGAGTATGTGCACTACCCAGTGTGCAAAAATTCGTCTAACGGGTGCTCATACGTACTTCTGCGCCCATATGTCCTTTTTCGGGTACTTGCGTTCGCCAGTGTGCACTCATACATCCGTCTGCATGATATATATTTGTCCATACATCCATCTTCGTGGATCTGTTTTCATCTGCGTGCCCTATACGCCTGTCTTCGCCAATGTGCGTCCGCCCACTTTCGTCCATGTGCCGGTCTGCACGGATGTGCGTTGGCCTGCGTGCACTTGTCTGGTTGAATATGCGTACGTGTAGAATGTCATTGTTTCTCTTTCTTTTTTTTATTACGTCATAGCAATAGAAAACAGGTACCTCACTTTCGGTCAAACAGAAGCTTTAATTGTATTAGTTTCCGATTATATTAATTTGTACTAATTCTAGGGTGGGAGGGTTCAGTTTATTACGATTTTCCTGCACTAGGTTGCCATTACTTTCTGTGACTGGTTATAAAACCCAATTTCTGCTGCTATTTAACCCATAGCTGGAGAGAGAAGAGATGAATTAATACCTTTGCCAGGGGTATTTCTGCGTAAGTGAATAAACGAATCCGAGTGGATTTCGAACTCGGCTCTCCGATTTCTCATTTCAAACCAATATTCATTAGTTCGAAAGGAGAAATAGAAGAACCAAGTTCGAATATAAAAATGTGCTGAAAAGGTTTTGTTTCTGCGATAGTTTGTATCACTTAAATGTTTGATTGTTGTTTTTTTTTTTGTTATTTATTGTTATTTCATTTATACTATTTTTTTGCAGATGCCCACATCTCAGTAGACCCTCCGTTTATTTATTAAACAGCATATTTATTTATTTTCGCCTACTGGCCTGAATTTTCAAATAATCCTATTAAATCAAAGATGCGCTTTCCAGCAGGATTTGAACCTGCTTCACCCTTTGCAGAAGAAAACGTATAATTGGGAAACAAAAGTTAGATATTTTTACAAATTCATTGGTAATAATATATTTCGCGGCCGGTTCCGCCGCTCGTCAGACCAAATTCATACAACAATAAATGTTTCAAATTTATCCAGTCGAAGTCAAGTGAAATAGAAAAAAAGAAAAAGAAAATATAAATATTAAAAAGAGAAAACAAAGGACAAGAGAAGAATAAGGTGAAAGGGGGTTTAACTTAGCGTATTGAGCTTAGTTTCGTGCAGCGTCTTTGACCTAGATTCACAAAAGACTTTCGTTAGTGAAAAAAAATGAACTTTGACCTGAGCTGACAGTTGTCTGTTTTAGATGTATGACATTGAAATTTTAAATTTAAAACTTCGCGGTTGAATTTATGCTCGAAGAATTAATTGTTATTTTTTAGATTTAATTTTAATCGTAATAATAATAGCAATATCATATTATATTTGTAGTAATAATAACGTGGCAATAAAGAAATTAAAATCTAGAAACTTAAAATTAATATTAAATAAAAAATTAAGAAATTAAAAAATAAAAATAAAAGATTCGAAAAAGATAAGAAATAATAATTAAAAATAATTAAAAAATAAAAAAAATAAAAAAATTATGATGAAAATAAGTAATTAAAGATATGTAAACCATAATAGAAAAATTACTACTAATAATAATAAAAAAATAAATAATAAATAATAAAAATAATAATAAATAATAAAGATAAATATAAAAATAAAAATACTAAAAATTATAATAATGAAGATAACATACGGCGATAAGTGAATATAAATTAATAATAATTGTTTATAATATAGAAACTAATCTAAAAAATAAAATATAATATACATATATACTTATATTTAAATAAATTTAATATATAACTACTCTTAATAACAGTGAAAATAATAATAATAATAATAATAATAACAACATAGTATTAGTGTAACTATGATAGCAATAAGGATATAAAAAATGTTTGAGGGTTTAAAGTCTTAATTGGGACATTCTAGATTATTTTCAAAAACAAACTTTTAAGTTTAATTTTGATTTGTTAAGTGATCGTATACCTATTTTTATGTCTACATTTAAAAATCATTTCGTTTCTCTGGTTCGAAAGTTTATTTGGATCTCTATATTTGATAATAGCTTCTTCAAATATAGATTACATCTGTCCCTGAAGTTGTTGGGAGTATGAGCGTATTTAATGATCCTTTATTTAACCTGCGGGGTGAGTTCTCCGTCCTTCAATTTCCAGTAGTATTTTGAAAGGGCTGTTTGGTGTTTCAAGGAGGCGTTGGAAAATGAGTGTTTGTGATTATAAAATCTTTGTTTCCAACTATCTGCGGATATCCCTATGTATACTCTTTTTTTTTTTTTTTGTTGAGGTCCTCTTCCGGAAAAATGGTGACTTCTTAAATTACTTTGTCCGAATTACACCTGCCATCAACAGAGCAGTTGGTTCTGTTGATTCAGTTGCAAGGAGGTTTGCGTTCTTGAGGTATGTTGTGGAAATTTTTAAGTAATTTATTGTTGTGTGAATTAATTATATTTTGAATGTTTTTGGTTGTCGAATAGCTTATTTTTAGAGTTTTTCTGTTGAATAATTTATTTAGAGGGTTATTTTGGTGGAAGTTTTTGTTAAGTAAGTTGAGAAAGTATTTACCGATATTTAAATTGGACAAATTACATAATGGAGGGTTTAATCATATTATTTTTCTTTTTCTATTGTTGCCCTTGTTTCTACTTTTTAGTTTTTCCCTTAACTTTTCTCGATATATTAATTCTTCTTTGAAACTACTCTTTCTGGGTGCTTCATTGTATATTGATTTGTTCTCATTAAATATTTTTTTATTGGATGATAATTTGTTAATTCTAATATACAAGTCAACCATCCGGCCGTGCATGGAGTACTGCTGCCATTTATGGTCAGGCGCACCTGCCGTTCTCCTCAGTGTTCTTGACAGGCTCCAAAGGAGAGTCTGTAATGTGATAGATACTGATCTGGTGGCTCGACTGCAGCCACTTCCCCACCGTCGAAATGTGGCCTCCTTTTGTCTGTTCTATAAATACTTTCATAGCTTCTGCTCCAACGAACTTAAGTCACTGGTGCCTCCTCAACAGGTGTTTACTCGTGCAACCAGACTGGCAACTGGGTCCCACCCATTCACAGTCAGGTTAGCCAAATGCAGACTACAATTCTACTCCTTCAGCTTCTTCTCTCGCACTTCCCGCTTGTGGAACTCGCTCCCATATTCTTGCTTTCCTGACGGCTACAACCTCCAGAAATTTAAATGCAAAGTCAATACTCATCTACTAACCACTGGACTATAGCTCTCTCCACCCCCCGTATGACCTTCCCTTTCTTTCCACCTATGTATCTGTCATCGCACCTGCATTCTCAGCTTTCTATTTCTCCTTTCTAACTAGTTTGTACTCCCCACTCTTTTCTAATTAATCTTTTTACAGTTATGTAGCACCCCGCACATCAGTGGCACTTCTGCCTTGCTCGGGGTGAAATGATTAAAAAAAATACTGCGTTAAGGATGTGTTTAATGATTGATTTAGGGTGATTAGAATTGACATTAATATAAATTGGGGGTTGACTTCCTTTATGGCATGGTTTAAATGTGCTGTTGGAGAGGTTGAAATTAATGTCTAAAAAATTAACAATTTTAAGATTAGATGATATCTTGATGTTGAAACCTAGAAATTGGAAGGCTTTTATTACTTTTTTCTGAATTTTAGATGTTATAGGGCCATTGCTCTTATGGATATACATAAATCCATCATCTCGGTAAATACCTACTGGACTTGGATCAGTAGTTCTACTAAGAGTATATAATATGTATATCCCTATCAGATCAGCGATTTGGGCTAAATTATACACTACCATTAGGACGTCAAAGCTATTGTTGAGATTTTTTGTCCAAATTGAATTGTTATATACTAGTAAGAATTGTCTAGATGCTAAAATGATTTCAATTTCATTATCTGAAATGTTTATGAATTTTTTAGCATAATTAAAACTATTAATTAACGGGTCGTAAGAAATAGAGGGGTAAAAGTCTATGCTATCAAATTGTATAAATGAAGCTTTATTTTTGTTTTTAATTTGTTGGAACCAAGTAATGGTATCTGTGGAATGTTTCCATAGATTATTCTGGTGGTTTTCCTGTATAGTGAGTAATCCTAGTTCTGTTTTAGAAAGATTTATTAATCTAAATTGAAGGTTAGATTTGTGGTATTTAAAAAGTAAGTATGCATTTTTGGTATAGGTCTTTCCCATTCTATCTGCAATATCAATTTTATTGGCCAATGTAACGGTTTTTTCATTAATTGTTGAAATCGTGTTATTACTAGTATCTTTTTTATATGTGCTAGTGATTTTATTGAGGATGATTTTGTGATACTCATCGGGTTCGATTTTATAAATGTTTTTAGATTTATCCGCATTAATCCACATCTTGTTGGAGTTTTTAATCCTATTAATAATCCTTTTAGAGAATAAGCTGGAATTTGTTAGATGGCTTCTTAAATTTGATTTTTTTTTAATTAAATTAAACATGTCAGTTTCGAAAGGTTCAAGAAATTTATTACTTGGTGGGGTTTTCTGAGATTTTTTATATTTTCCTTATTTTTATCTGGTTTATTTCGTGACTTTAGGTGAAAGTAAGTTTTCGATCTTAGCCTTTTAATGAATTCAATTATTTTTTCTGCAAGTCCAAGAGTGAAAGAATGTAAAGACAGATAAAGAATGTTTTTCAGGGAATATTCTGGTGTAAATTTATCCATCCTGTTGGAGAGAATTTTAGATTTATAATAAAATCCAGAGAGAGCTCGACTTATGGCTGAAAATTTTAAAATTGTGTTCATTTAAAGTATTAAAAACAGTTTCAAAGCCTTTTTATGAGAAATCTCATCATTGCTGAAAATTAAAATGTCATCAATATATATAAAAACAATCAATGTCTTCAAACATTTTGTCCATATACCGTTGAAATGTAGCTGGCGCATTTTTTAATCCAAACGGCATATAATTATATTCATAAAGACCAAATGGAGTGGTGAGTACAGTTTTTGCTACATCGTCCGGATGCATTTTAATTTAGTGGTAGGCTGAAATCAAATCGATTTTGGAGAATCGTCGTTTGTTCGCAAGTTTTGCTGAAAAAGAGCTTATATTTGGTATAGGGTACCTGTCAGTCTTGGTTATGCTATTGAGAGAACGATAGTCTCCACATCTAAATCCTCCGCTTTGTTTAGATACTATATGTAGTGGGCTAGACCACTCGCTTTTGAAAAGGGAGATCACTCCGTCTTTTTGTAGGGTTTTAAATTCGCTACGCGCGGCTTCCAGTTTTTCTACATTAAGCCACCTGGGTTTTGCAAATACTGGCGTATGGCTTGCTGTGTCAGTTCTGTGGTAGACGTCGCAGTGTTTTTTATTACTGTTCTTATGTGGTGTAATCAGGTTCGGATATTTTTCTTTAATCATGTTCCGTATGAATGACGGGAGCTCCGTTTCATTTACGACTAGATTCACTGCTGATGCAGATATTTTTAATGTCTTTCTCTAGGTAGGATTTTAATGTCTTTCTCTAGGATCGTAAATGGTTTTGTTACTGCAGTCTACTATTAGACCAAACTTGTTGAGGAAATCCAGTCCAAGGAGTGGGTTGGTGATATCAGCGATCACGAATGTCCAAGTAAAAGATCTCCTTAAACTGGGTATTCCAATTTCCAAACGCGCTTGTCCGTAGCGTTTTATTTTCTCCCCATTTTCAGTGGATAGTGATATGAGAGTCGGTTTTAATGTAATACCATTTACTGCAGAAGTTGGTAATATTGAGATACTTGCGCCACTATCTACAATAAATTTTAATTTGGTAGCCCCTAATTTTGCGGTAATTTCTAATAGCGGCGAACCTCGTAGGACTGAACTTGTTAGCCCTATTAGTTTTCCGAATCACTTCCCGTAGGTGTTGCTGGTCGGAAACTAGGCAACATTTGTAGATTGTTCTTTTTGGGGCCATTTACACCAAGGTTTACATGTTCTTGCTTCATTGGCGAAATAAATATGTGCTCTGCAAATTTTTGTTGGTTATTCCGAAACGGCCTGACATTTAGTGGCACTGAAGTGTCATGGCTGTATTTTCCTTTAAAATTTGTTTGTGAGTTATTCTTAGTAGATAAGGGTCGCTGAACAACAAATGCCTTATCGTTATTCAATAATGGCATCAGTTCATCTGCTAACCTGCCAAGTTGGGTATGGTTTAAATCTTTTTGCGAGGCTATTACTGGAGCTATTGTTGACGGTAATGCCTGCAGGAATTTGTGTCTCACAATGTCGTCACTAATACCTATCCGTTTAGCTACGGATAGCATTTCGTGCAAATATGTCGACGGTCGTCCTGAAATAGTCGTAGCCGACATTAATTTTTCTAGAAGTTCCGGTTTTGTTTGTTCGTGAGCTTCTATCAGAGTCCGTTTTAATTCCTCGTAGTCCTGTGATGCGAGAGTAACATTTGGTAGTTTACCCACTTCTTCGGCTGGTAACGACGATATTACTGTATAAAACTTTGTTTGCGACGCTGTCATATGTCGCAAGTGAAATTGGGCTTCTAATATCGTAAACCATCCATTTACAGCAGTTTTCATGAATTCCGTTGCCTTGATATTGACTTGATGAGTCCTCTCCTCTCCTGTCTGCTCCATTTATCCTTATATATATATATATATATATATATATATATATATATATATACGAGGTTACTTTCTGTTCGTATGTCGAGGTCACCACTGTTGTGTTGCTTCGTTTTGGTATAATTAGAAGATAACAAACTTGAATTAATGATTTTCATTTTTGGTATAAAACTTTAGGTTTTTACATCAAGTTACAACCTTTAAATTTTGTGTGGATACAGGAACAGACTAGCTAAATTCTCTTCACTGTGGGATGCTAGTAGTAAACGAGCTCATCCCTTCTGGACTCTAGTGGTCAACTGACTAGCGTCTTCCCCTTTTCAAATCTCCTACACAAAACTACTGTCCTTAACTCCTACTTCTTACTCCTACTCTTACTCCTACTCCTACCAAAAGAAACGGTTCCTTATTTTGCCGCCCAATTTTGAATTCTTGGCGTCAGTGTGTCTATCTTTTTCTATTTTTAGAACACTTGTCATTTTATAAAACAGAACAATATATACGCATCGCTCATTCGATAATGAATTGGAGCAATCTAGCTATTGGGCGTGTTTATACGCGCTAAAAAGCCTGCCTTCTTCTAGCGGACGCTCGTGGCCTAGGGATAGAATCGCCGACTGACGCCGATTCGGTCGGGTTTCAATCCTGGGTTAGGAAGCGAACGGAGTCTAAGCCGTACTGATGAGCTGCTAAATAGATCTGTCTGCGGATGACTATAGTATATATATATATATATATATATATATATATATATATATATATATATATATACACACACCTGTGGGTTTACAAAAATTTCTTATATAAATTGAAGACATCTGTAAAAGGTTCATATAAATAAAGACAGATAATGAAACGCTTTGTCTGACGGGTTTTATCAAGTCATTTATTTTAAAAATCTCTTTTATGGATACTTGTATTAGAGTGGATCATCTGTTTTGATGATTAAACAGTACATTCTTATAATTTCCCCCGGCCTAAATTGTTCGAGAAATCTTTTTTGGAAAATATCTATCTTCGGGCAGGAATTGAACCTGCATACTCTCAGTACCAGGTAAATGTCGGCATTAGATCAAACGGGTCTTGACTACAGAAGATTTCAAAGCAGACAATACTCAATTTAACCTTTAAATATATATTCTCCTGATTTCTTTTTATGGAACAATTGATATCTGCTTAAATTGTACGTAGCAAATGTAAACAAACGTAACCGAAGAAGTTTTACGGAAATTTATGAAATTGGCTTGTATCGACATATTTGAATTTTATTTGTTTTAACATTATTTTATATATATATATATATATATATATATATATATATATATATATATTATTTTTTATTTTATTAATTTTTAGATTTTTATCTTTTCGCCCTTGAAAATATTTTATGTGTGTATGTATTGTGTGTGTGTATATGTATATATGTGTGTGTGTGTGTATATATATATATATATAAAAAAATTTTATTTTATTAATTTTTAGATTTTTATGTTTTCGCCCTTGAAAATATTTTATGTGTGTATGTATTGTGTGTATGTATATGTATATATGTGTGTGTGTATATATATGTATATATATATCTTATTTATATATATTTGATTTTACGGGGGTGTGTGTGTGTGTGTGTGTGTGTGTGTTCGTATATATGTGTGTGCATGTGTGTGTACGTATATATGTGGTGCAATTGTGATTTCAACGGATTGATTAACTATTATATCTTAAATATTTTTAATTTTATTATTTTTTTTTAGATTCTAATTTCTTATCCTTTAACTGTTAATATGCAAAATTTACTTTTAAATTAAATAATTAAATTTAAACAATTAAATTTAAATGGATAATTAAATTATTTTTAAATTAAGTAATTTTTTGCATTATTAACTTTATATTGTATTATAATTGTTTTGTTGACTGAATAATTAGTATAATTTTGATTACATAGTGGTGTGGTGGTAATTGTGATTACAACGAATTGATTAAGACGGAAGGCGCTTACTTAGTTTGAAAGAATATAAAAAAAAGAAAACGGAGAAAAAGCAAATAAAGAACGGGATAACGGATAAAAAAGAGAGAAGATAATTATTGACATTTCGTTTATTTTTTTTAGGTTCAAGGTTGTCTGGAAAGCAAGAAGCCAAAAGAGAGTTCCACAAGTGCGAGAGAAGAAACTGTTAGCATTGAACTTGCGTTTCATTTATCCATTTCAACAGTAAAATAATGAGAACTTGCCACCAATCGAGTACTACACTTAAATTTATAAAATCAACGTACCAAAGAGGAAACAATTACCATGAAAATATTTATAGAAAAGGCACAGGGATGTTACATTACGACGGTGGAAAGAGACTGAAGCCGAGATACCAGTTCATGACCAATAGCACTGCAAATTCTTCATTGTTTTATATTTTCTTCTATGTGCCATGTCATTTCAAGACGTTGACCGTCACGGCCTTTACATCTCTCTATTCCTTGTAGATCTTAACACCCTTTCTCTTGTTACACCTCCCAAACCCTGCTCTACCATCCATCTGCCATCAAGTATGCTAAGCGTTGCTATTTCCTGTCTCCCTTTCCCTCTATCAGTCCGGTGAATATCAAATTCTCTAAGCCCTTCTTCCTGTTTACATGTTTTAGGAACTTCAGCTGTCTTTTCTTGATGTTAATCTGCTTACATTTCCGATTAGATCCCACTAAGCCTGACGGTTAAAGCTAAAACATCTCTCTTATCACGCTTTCTCCTGTCACCCCACTTACACGCCTGTCTACCATCCACCTGCTCAAGCCCTTCAAGTATGCTATGCCTTGCTTTCCCTTGTTCTGTCACATCTGTGAGTATCAGATTCTCCAAACCTTTCCTCCTCATTATATGTCCCAGAATGTTTAGCTGTCTTTTCCCGATGTTAAGTATCCTTTTCGTTTCTATCCACTCCAAAACCTCATCGTTGCTCACAGGTTCGGTCTATGGTATCCTCAGCATCCTACTGTAGATCCACATTTCGGTTGCTTTAAGTAGCTTCTGATGAGATTGTCCAGCATTTACTTTCATATTGAAGAACAGACATCACATAGCAATTCAGGACTCTCTTCTCTGTTTCTAGTGAAATTTTCCTGTTTTTCCATACTTTGTCACTATCTCTAAATACATGACAGAAGCCCCAGACCAAGGGGTGCAGCAATGTTCAATGCATGAACGAATGGTAGATTTATAAATATGTAATATCGATTCTGGTGGGAATGGAATTATCTAATACAGCTCAGTGAAACAAGTTTCCTAGCAGCAGATTTAGCATTTGATCCAATATGATCTTTCTACTTCACGCTAGCGGAAAACAGTTTGAGAAGGCGCTATGTGCTAATCTCCTAGAGGATAGTGTTAGTCTTGCTGATAAGAGGCCGGAAGAGGTCTTTTAAATAAGAATAATCCCAATTATATAGGTGGCGGTAATATTCAATATGCAGTACCATATCTAGCAATAATATTCAAATATGTGTCAGTCTCCTGGAGGTTAGCATCAGCCATACTGATGGAAGGCATATAACGTTCTCTCAGGCAATTAAAAATCTTTCTTTATATGATTTATTACTGACAAATAAATATATGTCTCTATATGTTTAAATTTGTTTTGTCCAGAAACACACTGATTGAGGTTCATTGGAAGATCATAGTAATTCAAGCCGGTGGCGAAACAAGTTTGGTAAGCAAATCTCTACAGCAGGAGCCCAATTCCCAGCTGGAGGGTAGCATAAATGGAAAGTGTAAAGACTTTCTCCATCTGTCACAATTAGATTGTCTTTGGAAAGTGGTTCTAATGCAACTGTTTGCTAAAAGATGAAGAACTTTGGTTTTATTTGTTACAAAACTCGTTCTCTCTTAAGAACATTTCTAAAAACCAGTCCTTTTAAATCTGAGGGGTTTGCCTTTACCCGATCCGTGCGAAATTACTGACCACCCTCAAAGATTATTCACCGAAATTAAGATCAATTACTTTGGGGCCTTGTTAATCTTTTATGCTGACTGAATGTCGCCCAGTCAAATAAATTCAGTTGATAAATGCAGCCTTTTTCAAATTCTTTTACAGATCGTAATGCGGATTACTACCCGACAAAGGATGGGAGAAGACAGGCTAAAAATATCAAAAAACCTCCTGATATATTTGGGATGAAATATTTCTTAATTCTAAAGTTAAAAGTAGACGCTAAACAAGAACCGAACCTGATGAAAAGAAACCTTCCACTGCTTGATGTCGCTGGAATCGTATAAAAGGAGACGGATTGAAGGGGCGTGGTTTCCGCAAACAAAATATTTTCCCAGAATCCCAAAGAGATAGCAGCAAGAATTTGCAAAAAAATGTCATATAAGAAAAATAAAAGGTAGGTATTAATCAAAAGCTATGTTTGGCACAAGGGCAGAATAATGGAGTGTCTAGGTATTTTTTTAAATCACTTCATCCCAAGAAAGGCAATAAAGCAATGTGTTACCAAGCGTGAATGAACATGAGAAAAAGAAAAACATTATTAACCTTGCGTTAATTTTCTTGGATTTCCGAAAACGGACAAGCTCCTGACATCTTCCTCCGACAACTAATGAACTAGAACTGCGCCATATCGCGTGCTACACACCCTTACTGTGTCAGGTTAGTAGTGTGATGGAGCAAAAGAAACAAGTTACGAACAAGGAACTACGAGTACTTGAATATCACTATCTTCCATCTAGCCCTCTCTCAATGAGAAATCTGCCTTGGCTGACAAAGTAGATGTAGTCTCTGCTCGTGGAAAGGTCTTTCAATCTGTGATGAATTGGAATAAGAAATGGCTTGTAAATTTTAATGCTTCCAAAACGAAGCTGCTCTCCTTTAATCACTATAGGGAAGCTTTCCTACCTTCCATTAATATGGATCACACTAGTCTCTCTAAAAGCAATAAAATGTGCCTCCTGGATCTCTCAGCCGATCTCAAGTGGAATGATTACATTAAATCAATAACTACATCTACTGCTAAAATTTTCGGTCGCTGTGCTGATCCAGGAATCCATTTGGCACATTTATAAATCTATCATTCTTCCTTGCATTGAAGACTGTTGCCATATCTGATCAGGTGATCCTGCTGTTCATCTCGGCGTTCTCGACAAAATCCAAAGAAGGATCTGCAATGTAACTGGTCCCAATCTGGCTGCTCGGTTTCAGCCACTTTGTCACCGATCTGAATGTATTTTCTCTCTCTTTTAAAGAAGTAATTTCACGGCTTCTACTTTGACGAGCTTTATTTCCTGGTGTCCCACCCTCATCAATTTACTCGTACAACTAGATTGACAACTAGGTCCCACCTTTTTACCATAAAAACAGGCAAATGTAATTTCCAATTCTACTCCATCAGTTTCTTTCCTAGCACTTTCCGCCTAGGGAACCCCCTTCTCCATGCTTGCTTCCCTGATAGCTGCAATCTCCAAAAATTTAAATGCAACGCCAGTTGCAATCTTCTATCTTCGTGACGCCCACTTTTCTCTTATCTTCTCTACAACATCATCGAAACTGTTTTCTTTTCTGTCATCTGTGTCCTCTGTGCACCAGTGGCAGTATTGCCTTGCTTGGGGTGAAACGATTATTAAAAAATGAGCTCTCCGCTATGGCACCTATATGCATTGTTCGTCAGGTGCTTCTCGATTAGCCTTCACAGAATTTCAAAGTGAATGCATCATTTAATCTATGAGAGTAGGTTTGTTCTCAGTCCGATTTTCATGTCTGGGAATATCGAAGTTTTTTTCTTATTTGGTACTGTTCTATTAGTGTTCACCCCGTTTACACTAAATCTAAGTCTACACTGCCCAGCCCAAATATTGAACTCACGATTATTAATTAACCCTATAATCAATTAATTATATTTTAGAAGTTATAACATATAGAACATTAAAATCACTGTCTTATAAAAATGTCTAGATTTAAACATTCTGAACTCGAATCAAACATGTTATCTCCTTGAAACACAATGACACAAACTAAAACATTCTTTGTCTTGCTTTGTTTCTGGCAAAGTCAAATAGTTTTTTAATCATTTCACCCCAAGCAAGGCAGTTTTACTGCCACTGGTGTGCAGGGAGTTACATAGGTGGAAAGTGATGGGAAAAAGGACAGGTTATAGGGAGTGTCAAGAAGTAGGTAAGAGAAGGATGAGAATACTGGTGTGATGAGAGTGGAGTGGACGAAGAAAAGAGCATGAGGGAAAAGATGCGAGTCAGAGAGACAGGAGATGACTGTTGACCTTACATTTAAATTCTTGGAGATTGTAGCTGTCGGAGAAACAAGTATACGGAAGGGAATTCCAAGGCGGGAAGTGCGAGAAAAGAAGCTAAGGGAGTAGAAGTTGCGGTTACATTTTATTGGTTTCGCTGTAAAAGGGTGGGACCTAATTGCTAGTTTAGTAGAGAAAGTAAATTCATATGTAGGAGGCACCAGTGAACTAAGTTCATTGAAGTGGAAGCCGTGAAAGTATTTGAAGAAGAGCCATATGGAAGCCACATTAAAGCGGGGAGAAAGAGACTGCGTCTGAACTGCCAAGTCGGGATCGATTGGATAACAGATTCTCTGTTGGATTTATCAAGAACCCCGAGGTGAATAGCAGGGGCACCCGACCAGATGTGGCAGCAGTATTCAATACAGGGGCGAATGGTAGATTTATATATGGGCAGGATGGATTCAGACGGATTCAGAAGATAGTGTAAATATGAAGTTGTCATATACTGAAAAACTCGATATGTATAAAATTACCACCAAATAAGATAATGTATGTTTATTTATTGAATACATAAACAGCAATTCCCATACGTTGCTTGGTTGATTTTATTTAGCGGCATATCAATCACTATGAGTTATTTACTGCCAAAATCTACATATTTTGACCATAGTTTTATGCTTTCAGCTACAGATAAAAAGTATTGTTGAACATTTTCTATAAAATTTATTGTTGATAATTCTACTATAAATATGTATAATTGGTAAATTTTTTATATATAAAGTGTACTTTTACACTCAATTATAATTTTTATGAATAACAAAAGTTGATGATTAGTAAATCTTTTTATTATAAACGAAAGATTTTTTATTTCTGTGATACCTTTTAAACACTCTGAACCTTCTGATCTATAAATTGTGGGGAGTTTGGTATGATGATTTGCTAAACATAATCCAGAGCCCGACAATTCAATATCATTTAAATAAATGGAAATGTTCGAAGCCTAAACAGTTATTTAAAAGAAAAAAAAAGAGGATCTAATTGGCTGATGAAATTGAACGCTGTAACTTCGCAAAAATGAAAGTCACGTATTAATTCGAATGGGCTTTGCATTTCTATACCGATAAAGAAAGATAATGTTGCTATTTCCTACGTTGAACGATAACGTTTCTATTTACAGACTGATGGCTTCAACACGGTGAGAAACCGTTAAAAAAAGATTTAAATAAAAAAAAATCTGAACACTAAAATGAACAAGCCCGAATTCCAATTCTTAATTAAAAAAAAGTTCACACAACGAAGCAACAGTAACATTTCACAAATATAAAGTTTTATTTAGTGAAACATTAAAACTAATTTCTTGATTTCTTTAGAGCAGCGTCCTCAACTGCTTTGCTTGGCACGTAAAATCGATTTCTTGTCTGCATACATAGAATGAAATCTCATCATTGCTAATATCCTCATCTAGATTGATTTAACATTTAAACATTCATCAAAACAAATTATATTTTCATCCATACTTACTATCAAGTTGTCTAACTCCAAATGATTTAATTAATTAGTCATGACTTCGAATGTTATTTAAATATGCACCAACTGACACCAGCATCTCGACACCCTGTAATCTTTGACTATCAAATAAGAATAATTCAGTTAGTTGTTATACGTGATACACGCTTAGGCGCTCATGTCTCGAAAGAGACATGACTGACTGGGCAGAATATTTTCCCGCGGTAAGCTGCCATTATTTTCTGCAGTAGACTGCCTGCCAACCAAGGATATAGAACCCAATTTGTCCTGCTATTTGCCCCATATCTGGAAGGAAAAGAGACGGATTAATACCATTCCAAAGGGTATTTGCTTGTAAGTAAATACAACGAATTCAACTGGAATTCGGACTTGGCTCTCAGATTTCTCGTTCCGAGCCAATATACACTACAGAACGCACAACATAATTACCTTTCCAGAAAAATCTAAGCGTATCCACAAAAGATAAGAGTTCATTTTCAAATGCAGGTTCAAAAGCAAGATCCTACTAAGCTGCCTACAATCGTATCACAACTCAAAAGACTAAACAAGTAAATATTCCATAACCCAAATCTAATAAACTTTTTTCAAATAACCAACTCTAGAACTTTCTTTCAAAACTCTCCGAAAACCGTGTGAGCATCTTTCTATTAAAAAAAACAACAAAATTTTCGATATTTCATTTCCACTATTAACTAATGTAAAGTTGATGGTAGGAGAGAATTTTTTGTAGATATAGTATCTCTCTAATATCAAGATACTTTTGATATTGCGATTTAAGAAATATATCCTTGTATTTTCAACCAGTCAGTCAGTTTAGGTGCCATACGTGATACACGCTTGGGCGATCATGTCTCGAAAGAGACATGACTGACTGGGCAGAAGATTATCCCGCAGTAGGTTGCCATTGCTTTCTGCGGTAGACTGGTTGCCGACCAAGGTTACAGAACCCAATCTGTCCTGCTATTCAACCCATAACTGGAAGGAATAGACGGATTAATACCTTTCCCAAGGGTATTTGCGTGTAAGTGAATACAATGGATTCAGCTGGAATTCGAACTCGGTTCCCCGGTTTCTCGTTCCGAGCCGATATCCACTGTACCACAACGCACATCCAGAACTTTCCTTAAAGCTTCCTGTAAATTATGGGTTTGAATGTTAATCTCAGCACATTTATACATCTACCATTCGTCTGTACACTGAATATTGCTGACATATGTATGAACTCGGTTTCATGATTTAAAATGTTAAAATAACTTCTTCAATTCTACTGAGTTAGTTTCTTTTTTCGCTTTTGAAATTCTCTTCCAGTTTCTTGTTTCCCGGCCTCCTACAATCTCGAAACGACAATGTCCACCGCCATCTTCCTGGATCCTATTCATTTATTGTTCCTCAATAAATTCGGCTCATTCTCTTTCAAACTCAGTAACTCCTGGCGTCTTAGCACATTCAACTTACATGGGATGAATATATATATAAGAGACAATGAATGTCTATTATGTTTAATCATGAGCCGTTCTAAACGTCGTATTTTTGCTTTAATTTCAGTTGAAAATAAAGACAAAAATTCTCCAACATTTGGATAATTATTTATTGGTTTTCTTCTAAGCTTTCGGCTCACATGAGCCATCTTCAGAGAGGTAGTTTAAACTGAAATATTATAAAATCCACCATCACCGACGATTTTATTTTGTGTTGACATAAAACTCCGCTTGGCAACGGCAATAGTTACCAAAAATAATAAACGCAGTTCTTAAGTTTGCGATGCGGTTTTATGACGTCACACCGCGGGATAGCGCGAAATGACAACAAAACCATGTACTCAAATGCAATGTAATATGTTATTTCCTGTTTTAAAGTTGATTTTATTGAGTGTTGGTTGTTTTGATTTGATGTACATGGCCTCCAATATCTGCAGGTTCCTCTTACTGTGTGTATGAGTAAGGATCACCGTATTGTTGACCAAAATCTGTCTGATATTACCTAGATGTTTATGTTTTTCAGAGAAATGTTGTTTAATAGTACTCTGATCAGAAAGATGACATGTAAGTCTACGGGAGAGCGTGGTTTTGGTAAAACCAATATATGTACTAGGTTTTTGATTAGTATCAGAGATGCAATCTCTGAATGGGCATGTAAATTGGTACACCACATTGGCTTTTTGTAAAGAATTTAGTTTAGTGCTTGTTGGGTTATTATAGACTATGAGGTCAATTGTTTTAAACTTTTAAAATGATTCCTTGATGTATTCATTGATTCTAGCACACATAAATTTACTACTTCTCTATATAGGAAACCAACTAGCATAAATTCGTGTCTTCTTAATTATAATAGTGAATGCCCCCAACGATATAAGTTAGCTGTTATAAAAAACTTACTTCAACGCACACAAATGATATCTTCTTCCAAATCTATATTTTATAAAGAATTACACAACATTAAGCAAACACTAGTCAATAATGGATTTCCTAACTCCGTTATTGATCAACAAATTAAAATGTATCTCAACAAAATTAACAATAGCTCTAACAATAATGATAATATTAATAATAATGGTTTACATCAAAATAAACATAACACTATTAACTTATACTATTGCAACCAAATACATAATAATTATAAACAAGATGAAAAAACTCTCAAAAACATAATACGTAGAAATATTAAACCAGTCGAAAGTAATAATCAAATTAAACTCATTATATATTATAAAAAGTTTAAAACAATTGACCTCATTATGCGATATTGACGGATTGTTTAGCGTAATGGTGCTTTAGCTTGCATTAAATACACACATATTTCATTTATCAGTGATTGGATTACTGACACATTTCCTAGAACTGAGTCAACCCTTCTAGACATATCCCGTTGCAAACAAAAACTTGGTAATTTCGTCGATAAACTGTTAGCATTCTTAATCGAGAAAAAGTTCACTCAATTTTATGAAAGTTGGTTAATAGAGTTTATCTAGCAAATTTCATGCAGCTATACCGTAATTCTTTGTGATTCTTTCTTAACTTCTAAAATCGCAGATAATAACCCGTAAGACAGACATTTTTCTTATATTCATAAGACTTAGGATAATGTTTAATCTATAAACTAGGCACAATAATAGATTAGCATAAACAACTAATAATAAAAAAGAATAATTCTAACAATATGTTCCAAGACGCTCATCAGATGGCGGAATCTGTGGATAATACCATACCATATATATATATATATATATATATATATATATATATATATATTATTTTATCTTTATTTAAAAATTATAGCATAAGCATGTTATAATATCACTAAAAAAGTAGCTATTTTGTTTCGACACTTCTTGTTTCTTAAGTGTTTTATCAAGTGATAAGACCTCTTGATAAAACACAAGAAGTGTTGAAACAAAATATCTACTTATGTAGTGATATTATAACATAGTTATGTTATAAATTCCAAATAAATGTTATTCGGTCTACTTTGTATTCAGAACTTTTTTTTTTCACAAAAGTGTCTTTTGGATATGGGATTTTATTTTATCCATACCTAACCTATATATATATATATATATATGTATATATATATATATATATATGTGTGTGTGTGTGTGTGTGTGTGTGTGTGCGTGTGCGTGTGTGTGTGTGTGTGTGTGACACCTTTTTGGGCAGCTCTAAGTGGTGTAATGATTAGCAAGCTGTCTCGCTAGAACTTATTACAACTGAGTCGTAAGTTCGATCTCACTGGGTACCGTATACTTTCTGTCTTGTGCCACATCTAAGCTTTCTGATAGCTATCATCTCCAAAAGTTTAAGTGCAACGTCAACTGTCATCTTCTATCTTCTTGCTTTCAAACTTTCTCTGTTCCATTCTTCGACATTTCCGGCAACTTGTTCCCTGTTTATTTTTCTTGTGACGTGTTTTTCCCCTGTCTTTTCTATAAATCTTTTTTGCAGCTGTTTGAATTGGTGCCTCGAATACACAAACTTAAGCCTACTACTAGATTGGCAACTAGGTCTCATATTTTACTCTTGAAATAACTAGATGTAACCTTAAGTTTTATTCTGATTGTTTCTTTTCTCGCCTGTGGAACTCTCTTTCGATTTCTTGCTTCCCTGCCACCTACAATCTGCAAAAATTAAAACTTTAAGCCTTCTACTAGATTGGCAAGTAGGTCTCATCATTAGCCTTAAGTTCTATTCTAATAGTTTTTTTCTACAATCTTAAAACTATCAAATTCATCATAAATCACCATCTTCTCTTTTCTTGAAATATGTTCTTTCATTGTCCTTTCTCCTCGCTAATCTCTTCTCATTCAAAAATTCCGACATGAATATGATATGACAATAAACTGCATATGGCAACAAGGTATGTGACTGGAACGTTTTGAGGAACGTGGTATAATTGGTGTTGTTTTAAAGTGCATGAGAGAGAGGATGTAACTTAGTGAGACAGGAGATGACTATTGACTTTACACTTAAATTCTTGGAGATTATAGCTGTCGGGAAAGCAAGTATGCAGAAGGGAATTTCACAGGCGGAAAGTGCGAGAAAAGAAGGTGAGGAGTAGAATTTGCATTTACAATTTATTGGTTTCACAGTAAAAGGGTGGGACCAAGTTGCTAACCTTGTGGCTCGAGTAAATTTATATATAGGAGGCACCGGTGAGATAAGTTAATCGGAGCAGAAGCCGTTAAAGTACTGTAGAAGAGACACAGGGAAGCCACATTGCGCCGGTGAGAAAGTGACTGAATCCTAGCTGCCAAGTTAGGATCGATTACATTACAGATTCTTCGTTAGATTTGGTCGAGGACACCGAGGTCGATAGCAGGAGCACCCGACCAGATATGGCAGCAATATTCAATGCACGGGCGGATTGTAGATTTGTATATGTGCAGGATTTTTTCGGACAGGAAAAACTTCCTGGCCCTACACAGAGTACCGACTTTCTTAGCAGCGGATTTAGCTATGGATTCTATATAGTTATTCCACTTGAGGTCTGATGTGAGAGTTAATCGGAGGAGACACAGTGTTTTACTTTCAGGGAGAGAAGCCTAATCCATGTTAATAGGCGGGAAGAACGATTGTCTGTGATGGTTAATAGATAGCAGCTTCGTTTTGGAAGCATTAAAATTTATGAGCAATTTCTTACCCCAGTCCACCACAGATTAGAGGTCCTTTTCAAGCTCAGCAGCATCGGCAGAATTTTGATCGAGACGAGAGTAAACCGTAGTGTCGTCAGCGTATATGCCCACTTGGGATCTTATTACATCAGGGAGATCGTTAATATAGATAGAGAATAGACCCTTGAGGGACACCCGCATTCGTGTGATAGTATTGGGAAGCTTGCCCGTTCAATACTACCTTCATTGTACGATTTGAAATAAATAACTGGATTAGGTCAAACAATTGTCCAGTTATACCATAGCCCTGCAACTTGCATAATTGGCCAGCATGCCAGACTCTGTGAAACGCTTTGGAGATGTTAATGACAACAGTTCAGGCTTCAACTTTTTGTCGAGGGCCTGGTGTATATACTCAGTGATGGTTGTGAGCATATCAGCAGTAGACGTGGTGAAGCGGAAGCCATACTGTTTGCCAAAGAAGTGTCTGTGGGTTGTGAGGTGTTGTACCACCTCGGTGTTGATGATGGCTTTGAACACTTTGCCAAAGATAGGTAGGAGGCTGATGGGGCGATAATTAGCGGAGTCAGAGGGTTCTCCAGTATTTTTATATATAGGAACCACGGAGGAGGATTTCCAGCAGGCAGGAAAGCAAAGCAATATATACAATCATATAATTACGAATTAATTATTTACATTGCAACACGGGTATTTCTATTTTTCGAGATTTCTATCTCATCATCAGGCAATGTTAGATGCTAGTTGTGAAAATGATTTATACATAAATAGCAAACGGATTGTTTCTTGTATTTAAATGTAAATCATTTTCACAACTAACCTCTAACATTGCCTGATGACGAGATAGAAATCTCGAAACAGAAATTTCCGTGTTACAATGTATTTTTAATTCATAATTATGTGATTATATTATGCTCTACAATAGTATCGAGAAGCCGTGAACTTTTTGTTTAAAGTGTAGATTTATTGTTGTTATTATTATTAATACACGCACGCATATGAACTTTCTGACCAGCTCACCACGACGTATTTATACACGATACCTTGGCCATCAGAAAAACAAACGGATCTCGATATGTGAAGTCACAAGTTTATTCGCCTGAACCTTCGACTTGAAACACGTATGTCGGCACAAATACCAATATGGACACTTAATATATCATATAAAAAGCAAGTAATAATGATAATAGCAACAATGAATCTACACTTTAAACAAAACGTTCACGGTTTCTCGCACTTTTTCTTATATATATATCAGGAATACATCTCTCCAAAAATACGTCAATGAAACCTGATCTACAAACTGATTTCTTACAAAGAATTCATATTCTATTCATACGAATCTATTGTAAAAATCTTATTGGTAAGAAATAACCCCTGGGGGTGTTGATATACCGTAAAACAAACCAAACAACCTTTAATTCAGTTGTTTGTATGCTTCAAATTCATACAAATATTCATCAAATTAATCGGTTTTAAGATCTGCATTATCTATTTCTAACTCAAAATCTTTTTTGAAATGTTGCGAGTCTTTTCCGAAACATGTTTGCACTTATTGCATATTTTTAGATCCATTTCCCCTCAGATAAAACAAAGAGAAAACACTCAAATGTGCAGTTTAAATTCAATTGTTTCCTTTTACTAAAATGATACGAAATATCAGATTGATTTAGATCAGCCTATTCGTGATGCTGAAAACTTTTTAGTAAAGTTAAATGGACACGTAAAGAATAAAGATTCGAGTAAATTTTAAAAACATTTCTAAGATTTCGATAATATTATGCAAATGATGGTGTTGGGATACTCTCTACCAATTAATAAATTGAAAATACTGGAGCCTACTATTCTACTGAGTATTTCTGTGTCGGGATTTTTATTGAGGGCTACATGCTTTCGACGAAATGGCATAAAAATTCGATGAAAATCTTTAAAATATCTTTTTCTTCTTATATTTATCTACCGTTGGTTTGGGATTGCCACTGAAGTGTCACCCTGTACCAAAAAGCGCGAACCAAAAATTCTTAAGTCTTTTGGAAACATAAGGAACTTGTCAAATATGTTATGTTTCTGATTCCATAGATATCCATTACACGCGAAATTTATCTCAACGTTTTGTTTTGACCAACGAACTTATTTACCCAAGATTTCAAACCATATTCCCCCACCCTCTTTCAACAGTTCATCGTCATTATCTGCCGTCTTGTTGAATACAGTTATACTTACTTGGCCCAACCGCGAAGTTTCAAATTTTTATTAACCCAAGCCCCAGGGAATATTCCCCGAAGCTGTACTTCTTCTTAGAGAGCGGGGATGGTAACATTACTTTGTGCCTAAGCGTCATCCAGTGTGGGGATTGCCGCAGGTGCCTCATCAAATTTTGAACGGCTTCTGAAATCCTATACTAAAGTTGACCTTATGTTCCTTTTCATCTGACGTGAGCGTGTGTATACGTACCTAAATGTTAATCATCTGACTGACGTTGCTGGAGAAGGCAACAATAAATTAACCCCATGCAAGTTAGAAAAGCCGTTAAGGTACAAAGAGTCCTGAGTGAATAAGAAAAGAAGAGAAATATTTCTAAGGAACGACAACATGGGAAGGGGAATCAAGAAGACAGTAGATAACAACTGGCATTGCATGATTAAATTTTGAAGATCAAAGTTGGTTTGGAAATGTTGTGTTGCAGAAACCAGGTTCATTGACAGTTTCTTTCAGTCAAATGGATATGGCATAAAAATTGCCCTTCTGCCATACTGTCACCCACGAGTGAAGAAAGAAACAAAAACAATATCTAGAAGTAAACCAGATTTTTTTTCTTAGTAAAATAACTTACTACTATATGCAAGCGAAGTAAGGTTGAGGTGTAAGTGAGGGGAGTGGTGCGCAGTTCAATGTCGGTTCTGCGAGGCCCATTTCGTTCCTTCTGTTTTCCTTTTCACGGAATCGTCAAATTTATAGATTTTCATTATCTTGTCATCTTTGTCTAAAAGATGACAAGATAATGAATTTCTCTCAGTCTGAGCCTCTTGCTCTTGTAGTTTAAAGTTGATTCCAATTACTGAAAGCAATCGGTAGAAAGTAAATGTATCGAGTTGTGCGACAAGGCATCACTATTTTTTTTTTGTTTTTTTTTTCATCTAACAAGATTCCTCTTGCTACATCCAGCCCGTTCTTAAAGAAAAAAAGTTGTTAAATACTTTTGTTTTCGTTCTCCTCTCAGACCTCGCTCGTTACAGCGATATTTAGGGTTTGCAACATACACCAAATCACCAACAAACAAATCAACAAATAGAAATTTCAACAATAAAAAGTAGAAATATCAATTCAAATAAGTGTCCCTTGAGAAAAAAACAGGAGTTAAAATAGCCTTACGTCCATTTGGTGATATGATGAAGTTTTTTTTTTCTATATCAGTAAATTGAGGAAAGATCTCGTTTCACATGTCGTAGAGCAATTTGACTGTACTTTTATGCACAGCTGTTGACTTATTTTATTTTCTAACCGACATTAATACTTCGGATCTATTTCTCACTTTCTGTTCAATTTAATTGATAGGAACATGAAGAAAGTTGAGAGGAACTCCTCTCAACTTCCTTTACGTTCCCATCACATTGTAAAAAAATTAAACTAAGCCCCTTATTTCGGGAAATCAATTATTCTCATCATACAGACTTTGATTTTTATTTTTTTTACAATTCTCTTCATTCTTAAACATAACATTTTCCTCTCTCTTCCTGATCACTTGTCGATTTTAGGAATACATAGTCGAGAAATTTACAAAAATGTCCTTAGCTACATGAATATTTTCACAGATACATATAATTCTGTATTATAATTGTTTTTGTCCTTTTTTAAATTGAGCTTCTTCTCTATCACAATACTAAGTTAAAACTTAGTAAATTTCAGTTACTCTTTTTTTTTAATTTGGAGTAGATAGTTCATACTATCGCCCGGTCTCACACTCCACCAACTTCTTTTTGAACAGGAGTAGAGGTGATCGCCTTGTTTCTTGTTTAGGAAGGGGTTACCGGTTCATACCACTTCTTCAGTCTTAGTGTTAGTTCAGCTGGAAGCTCTTTGCAGTTACTGAGTATGGTGGCAACGTCTTTTCATTCTGAAGGTACCGGGTTGGCAGTTTCCTGGTTGCTGCTTCCGACTGGTAGTTAGGAGCCCGAACTCTTGCGTAGCGTCTTGAGAGGCTGCTCTGATCAACAGTTGAATAATACTGGGGTTCTTGTAGTGCCATATCGCGCATGGACGGGCGTCCCTGCACGAACCTTCGGTGGGCAACCCCGAGGCCACATTATGTTGTAGGCCGCGCCAGTCTCCATCCTTCACATGCTGCAAACAAGTGACCGACTGATTCTACACTAGATTTCTCCTTAACTAAATCACTATGAAAAAAAAAGCGAACATAATAGCAAAACTAAACCAGTTAGTCAGAAAACGCCCAAACCCGTCTACATCTCTTTCACTAACATACGAGGTATCCGCACTAACTTTCACAGCGTAGAATCATTCCTTCACACTAATTCAACTGATATCTTAGCCCTATGTGAAACTAACCTTGACCTATCTATCCCCTCTTCTGAGTTATACGTTCCTGGTTACCTTCCCCTCTTCAGGAAGGCTTCCAATGTTCATATGCATGGGCTTGGTGTGTATGTCAGCGAACACCTCCCCCTAGCTAAGGTGACATCTCTTGAATCCCTGGATCCTTCTTTCATGTGCTTCCGTCTTTCACTTATAAGCTCTATTAGCTATCGCTTCTTTCTCTACCGCTCCCCCTTCCTCTGACTGTTCGTTACTTGACAGCATCTCTGACAATATCGATAAAGCCATTTCTTCCCATCCATCTGCCCATATATTTGTGTTTGGTGACTTTAACGCCCACCACACCAAGTGGCTGGAGAACTCTGTCACCGACCTTTCTGGTGTCCACACCATGAATTTTTCAATCACCGAATCCCTTACGCAAGTGGTGGACTTCTCCACGCGTTTCTCCAACAACCCCAACGGAAGGGACTCACTACTAGACCTCAGCTTCACTTTCATCCCAGACACTTGCACTGCCAGACAGCTCTGCCCTCTCGGAAACTCTGACCGCACCGTAGTTTTCGTCAACATTTCATTCCACTCCCACCCTACCCAAGAAACCCAGACCAGTAGAATATCCTACTGCTACCAAAGAGCAGACTGGGATTTGTTCCGAGACTTCCTCTGTGACATCCCATGGAACAACGTTTTTAGTCTTCTCATCGAAGACTATGTATCCGAAGTCTCCTCCTGGGTTAAGGCTGGCATCGATGCTTTCATCCCTGCCATGAAATTTCAGCTTAAATCTCATTCGTCTTCATGGTTTTCGCCCGCTTGCTTGGCAGCTATTGCCCACCGGAATCATTTCTTCCGGCTCTATTGTAGCTACGCATCGGACCAAAAACAGGCGCCTTTTCGCCTCAGCTCGAAGATACTTAACGAAGCTAAGATGTTGTTTGCTGCCAGACTGAAGCAACGCATAGCTTCCTCTAAATTCGGCGCCAAAGACTACTGGCGACTCTGTAAAAGAGTGCTTAACAAGTGCAAGTCCTCAATACCCGCACTAATCAATAAATCTGAGGTCCTCACCTTCTTTGCGGACAAGGCTGAATGCTTTGCTCGCAGATTCTCCACCAATTCGAGACTGGATTCGTCTGGAGTTTCTACACCCGACTTCCCACCTAGAACTGAGGCTCAATTGAATGACGTCCACATTACACCCTCGCTGGTCTCTAACATAATCTCAAAACTTGACCCTCACAGGGGACAGAATCCCAATCATAATCCTGAAGAAATGTGCTCCTGAACTCTCCTCTGTCCTTTCTAAGTTCTACAAATTTTGCCTACCTGCTTCCTGCTTTCCTGCCTGTTGGAAATCTTCCTCTGTAGTTCCTATATTTAAAAACACTGGAGAACCCTCGGACCCAGCAAATTACCGCCCTATAAGCCTTCTTCCGATCTTTGTCAAAGTGTTCGAAGCCATTATCAACGCCGAGGTGGTTCAATATCTCATAGCACACAGGCTCCTCTCGGACAAGCAGTATGGTTTCCGCTTCACCAGGTCTACTGCTGATATGCTAACGACCATCACCGAGTATATAAACCAGGCTCTCGACAGGAATGGTGAAGTCCGAACCGTTGCCTTGGATATCTCTAAAGGGTTCGATAGAGTTTGGCATGCTGGCCTTCTACGCAAACTACGGAGCTATGGCATAAATGGACATTTGTTTGACCTAATCCAGTCTTTCCTCTCTAACCGCACATTGAAAGTGGTTTTAAACGGACATGCCTCCCAGAACTACCATACGAATGCGGGCGTCTCTCAAGGCTCTATCCTAGGTCCTACGCCCTTTCTGATCTACATTAATGATCTCCCTGATACCATAAGATCCCAAGTAGGTATGTACGTCGACGACGCCACAGTTTACTATCGCCTTGATCGAACCTTGCAGCCGAGCTTGAAAAGGACCTCCAATCCGTAGTGGACTGAGGTAAGATAGAAGCTACTATCAATTAACCACCATAGACAATCGCACATACCTCCCATTAGCATGGACTAGGCTTGACTCCCAGAGAATAAAACACTACGCCTCCTTGGTCTCACAATTTCAGCGTACCTCAAATGGAATGACTATATCGAATCCATTGCTAAATCCGCTGCTATGAAAGTCAGTTCTCTGTGCAGAGCGCGGAAGTTTTTTCCGTCTGAATCTATCTTGCACATATATAAATCTACCATCCGCCCGTGCATTGAATACTGCTGCCACATCTGGTCGGGTGCCCCTGCTATTCTCCTCGGGCTTCTTGACAAAATACAATGGAGAGTCTGTAATGTGATCGATACCGACTTGGAAGACCGGCTGCAGTCTCTCTCTCACTGGCGTGAAGTGGCTTCCCTGTGTCTCTTCTATAAATACTTTCACGGATTCTGCTCCGATGAACACTGGTGCCCCCTAGGTGCGAATTTGCACGAGATATTAGATTAGTAACTAGGTCTCACCCTTTTACAGTGAAACCGATAAAATGTAACCGCAATTTCTCCTCCAATAGCTTCTTTTCTCGCACTTCCCGACTGTGGAATTCTCTTCCACATGATTGCTTCCCCGACAGCTACAATCTCCAGGAGTTTAAATGTAACTTCAATAGACACCTCCTGACACATTAATCGCATCCATTCTTTCAAACACTCTTCCCATCTACCCAACCCTCAGCCTTACCAGTCTATCATCCTCCTTCTGACATTTCCTATATCTAACCACTCTTTCTCTTTACCTTCCCCTATATAACCCCATGCGCAAAAGTGGCAGTGGAATGCCTTGCTTGGTGTGAAATGATTAGACAAAAAAAAAAAAAAACAGATGCCCATTCTTCTTGAGGGTTTTCACGCAACCTCCGAAACCTATCAATTATTTTGGGCGGCGAATCTACTATCATACCCAACTCTGAGTCATTGTCATTCATCGGTGCCGCTAAGATAACCTTTCGATTCGGTTTGTTTGTTCCTTAGCACTGCGAAGATCGACACCGTGTGCTTTTGTAGTTGCACCCGTCAACTGGTGCTTATTTCTATATGAGAATGGTCCTGTTCTTTCAAATACTATATGATATGGCTTCTAACATTTATCTAATTTATATTTTTCCGGTGGTTTTTAAAGTATACTGGTTCTTCTATTTCGAAGTTAATTTCTTTACTCTTATTTTCCACATATGCCTACTGATTTTTTTCTTGGCTTTAGACACGTTTGTTGTCATGCTAACAAAAGCTTTACGTTGTTCCTGGGAAACTCTTTGGTGATGTTCATCTCCAAAGCAAGGTCGTCTAGGTTGTAGAATCTTATCTACAGGCAACACTACGTCTCTATTAGTTTAAAAGTCGAAAACTTTGTTGTCTCATTTTCGTTGAGTTTGATCGCTGCTAGTGCCTGAATCAATTGCACATCCCAGGATCGTTCATTCTCGGCGACTCTCTTTGCTAAAATGTCGGGCATCGTGCAATAAAGACTCTCCACCCTACTGTCACTTTGAGAATGGTAAGACGAAGTAGTGACGGGATCAAATCCCCGATTTCTCGTTCAGAGCCGAAACCCACGCGGAGAGCCGCGTTCGAATTAATTGAGTTTGTTACATTCACTTACGCGAAAATATCTTTAGGAAAAAAAAAGGTATTCATTCGTCTCTTCTCCTTCCAGCTATGAGTTAAATAACAGGACAGATTAGATTCTATCGTCTTGGTTAGTAACCAGTCTACCGCAGAAAGTAATGGCAACCTACTGCAGGAAAATCCCAGTTTGTCATGTTTCTTTTGAGACATAATCACCCAAGCGTGTATCACGTATGACAGTTAACTTTTAAACAATAACAAACATTTTTTCTATAGCTGACCAGCGAGTTTACTTATCGCTTAATCAGTGAGGTAGGAACTAAAGAGGCTCTTCCTTGCTACATCGTCAAACTGAGTTCGCGTTAGGCACGCGCTAATAGTTGAATTTTATGTGCGTTGTGGTGCAGTGGATATCGACTAGGAAAGACAAAACGGGGAGCCGAGTTCGAATTCCAGTTAAATTCCTTGCATTCACTTACGCACAAATACCCTTGGGAAAGGTATTAATCCGTGTCTTCCCTCCAGTTATCGGTTAAATAATAGGACAGATTGGGTTCTATAGCCTTGGCTGGCAACCAGTTTAGTGTAGAAAGCAATGGCAACTTACTGCGAGGTAATCCTCTGCCCAGTTAGTCAAGTCTTTTCGAGACATGATCGCCCAAAGCGTGTATCACGTATAGCACTTAACTGACTGATAAAGGTGTAATATGGCTTATTCAGATCAGAGTTAGCGAGCCTAGATACTGAACTAAGTTTATCTGTTAAAAGATTAAAGGCTCGCTGACAACTCTCCGCCCATTTGAACCTGCTATCCTGTCTTGTTAACTGAATTAGTGGGTCTGCCAGTCCAGAAAATTCCTAACAAAGCACCTTAATACGAATGCATTCTAATAAGCCCACGAACCTGTCTAATTGTTTTGGGAATAGATAATATTTTTAGTGCCGTTCCTTTATCCTTATCAGGCTCACGCCCTCCCTATTTATGGCAAAACCTTAGTAATGCATCTCTTTTATTGAAAAATTCACATCTCGTTAGCTTTAACTTAAATTTATGTCTACGTCGCTCTTTAAATACATTTTGTTACACGCCTTAAATTAAATAGTCTTCCTCTGTCGTTAAGAAAATCAAAATATCTATATACGCATCCGCATACTTTTCCATCCCATCTAAAACAACGGATATTAATTCCTGGGAAATACTAGGCCCGTTTATTAATCCAAAAGGCGTGCAATTAAAATGAAACAATCCCCTGTGCGGAAAAAGGCTGCTTTCGCCTTATCTATTGCCATTTATCAATAACCCGATTCCAAATCTAATTTAGAAAAATACTTAGCGCTACATAAAGTTGCTAATATATCATCAATAACCAGTCACGGGTGTAGGTACCTCCACTCCATTTTCGATACCTAAATTTTAAATTGAATTTAAAAAAAAAAAAAAAAACTTTTTCTTGAAACTTTAATTTTAGCTTAATTGAAAGATAAATTTACTAATTCCAAAAAGCAAAATATTCTGGCTAGACATGATTGCCCAAGCGTGTATCACATATGGCACTTAACTGACTGACATTACAAATAATGTAGTTTTAATGCATTATTTTATTTTACTATTCGGAGCAGATTTTCGGAAAAATGGTCCCGTAAAAAAAAAAAAAAAAAAAATTACATGATTTACATTCCCCAATGTTTTGCATTTAACAAATAAAACACACGGTATAGATAAGGTATTTCTAGAAGTTTTATGCAATTAATAGAAGTGTAGGCAACAGATATAAAAAAAATATATATTTACCAAGATTTTCTAAAAACAATAATTGCATAAATAATTTCACTCATTTGTGAATATGTTCTGAAAGTTTCATTAAAATCAGACAATTTTGCAAGAATTTTCAAATAAATGTGCCTTTCAACGACAAAAAACGACTTGCGTAATATTACGTACTCCTTAATAGTCACATTACGTCAACACAGCTGGAATAGTTGACGAAAAACAAGGTAAATTTTAATTGAAATTTCGAACGTGTTAAAATGGATAAAAAAATAAAAAAAATAATGAGAACAAAATTTGATCTTTGCTCTTAATAATAGCATAAACATTTTGATGATAAAATTTTGTTTTTATTAAGTTCGGGCCTTTTTAACACCACACTATGCTGCTATTTTGGGCAATTGAGTGGAGTTGAGTGGAGGTATATATATATATATATATATATATATATATATATATATATATATATATATATAATTATTGAAAGTGTTTAGTAGATTAACTGAATGTGCTTGTAAAGAACATTTGGACAGTTTTGACACACCTTAGATGCAAAATAAGTAATCTCTTGTTCACACGAAAACAAGTACATATATAAGACTTAAGAAAAGTACCTTGTCAGAAAGGTCGGATTATGAATTTTGTTTACCCTAGGCTAATGAAATTATGCCCATACTCCTTATTCAGACGGAATTACTCTTTAACTTGCCCGACACCTTGAATATTTTACCTATGAGATATTTTAGCGACGTTTACATAGCTTGAAGTTAACTTACTGCAAATATTTTAAATAAACTAGAATATCTTTTGTTTGTTAGTAAAAATATTACATAAGAAATAACAATATTTTGCTATTTACTGCAAACCTAATTTGTGCATATTTCAATACGTAGTAAAAATAAAACAGATTTTTTTTCTAATTAGCATTATAACCAAACTTGAGGAGCTCGTGGATGCAGGTTATTTTAGCCTAATCCTACTCTGCTTGTTAATGAAACACGCATATATATATATATATATATATATATATATATATATATATAGTGGCCAGAAAACCATAGCACTCTACACGTCCGTCCAATAGACTCTGTCTTCTGGTGACGTTTGCGTTGTATGTCGAACTAATGCTTCTCATTATATTCTCCCTGGCAGAACTAGAAGGACGTTCATCTCTTGAACTCTTCCGGCTTCCTTCAGAGGAAGTTGCTCAACAGGAAGGAAGGAAATCACGTGATCATTTTAGTCTGTTTACAACTTTTTCCACTGAAGTTTAAAAGATCGACTCCATTTTTGCTTCTCTCGTATTTTTTCTCATTTATGTTCAATGCATTTAAATTCTAACAATTCTCAGACAAGTTTTTAAAGTATTCAAACATTGCGAATCACATCTGTACATTTTTATCTATCAAATGTCTACCGGGCTATTTACAAAGCTTAACTAAGTCTGGCACAAGACCACAATTATGAGGCACTCTGTAACAATGGATCTTACTATACAGTCCTAATGATTGGCTAAACAAAGTCGCAACCCTGAAATGTTTTATTAAATATATGTTGGAATTAGGTTTCTAACACCTTTCTTCTGTTTAGGGATACAAGGAACTGTAAGCTTTGATTTGCGGATAGTGGAATGGATGATGGCTTGAAATTGGAAATCGGAGAACCAAGTTTCAATTCCAGTCGGGTTCGTTACATTTACTCACGCGCAAATACCCTTAGGAAAGGCATGAATCCACCTCTTCTTCCTGGCCATGAGTTAGTAGGACTTGGATTAGTAAATAATTACTGTGTCTGAAAGATTCTTGCAATGTACAAATATTCTCTGGCTTCAAATAACTTTCTTCCCATTGAAACATGAAGCCGATAGACACTATGTGTTAATTCCTATGTCTACATTGTCTATATTTATAAGCTATCTCCAGTATTCCATATGAATATAGCAAATTTTAAATCACACACTCACAAGTTGGGGGAGGTCAGCCGATTGGGTTACCATGGTTTCGACCTTTTTGGCTTCGTCAAGCGATAATCGCCTGACAATACCAAAAAGGTGGGAACCATGGTAGCCCAATCGGCTGATCTCCCCCAACTTAAATATCTAAAATCTCTACATGTTAAAACTTTATTTCCCTTCAAACATGTATTGAGCACTTTGTAATTGTTTACTGGTCTAATGTAAATCTAATTTAAATATGACCTATAAATGTTTAGTATATATATATATATATATATATATATAAATGTTTAGTATATATATATATATATATAAATGTTTAGTATATATATATATATATATGTGTGTGTGTGTGTGTGTGTGTGTGTGTGTGTGTGTGTGTGTGATAACCGCTCAGAATTAGAAATTCGAATTTCAATTCCAGTTGGGTTTGCTACATTTACTTATATCCTTGGAAAACGATGTACGAATCCCTCTTTCCCCCTCGATATTGGTTAATTACTATAACTTGCACCAGTCAATAATTATTGTCTCAAAAGAACTTCTTACAATCTAAGAATATTTATACGGCTGATAAGCCGTATAAAATAAAGAAATTAAATCAGTATTTGTCTATACTTCTAAAATGAGGTAGTATTTACATTATATACACTATTGTCTTCATCTTTATTTCTATGTTTACGACGTTTCGTTCGTTGTACGATCCGGCCTTCTTCATGTGCTAGGAATTTCGAACCTAACCTTTTATTTCGATCACTGTTGTATATCATTCTTATACCATGTGTCATGCTACTTCTGGGTGACATGTAGTTATCTCCTTGTAACTTAACTCTTTAGGTTATTTGTTCACTACTGCTGTAGCCAGGTACTGAACTTACAAATTTTTGGGTCAAGTCACTGGAACTAACTAGCGCCTATATAGTTGTTTTAAAATCAGTTTTCACCCCATCACTCAGTTAAGTGCCATGCACGATACACATTTGGGCGATATTTTCCTGTATTAGGTTGTTATTACTTGCTGCGGTAAACTGGTTGCCAACCAAGGCTATAGAATCCAATCTGTCCTGCTATTAAACACATAGCTTGATAGAAGAGACAGATTCATAACTTTCCCAAGGATATTTGCCCGTAAACGAACTACTTAAGGGGTAGGAGAATTAAAAACGTTAATAATTAGCGGGAGGAGGAAATAGTAATCAAGAGGACAGTAGATAGCGACTGACATTGCATTTAAATTTTTACAGATTAAAGTTGGTTGGAAAGCATGGAGTCGGAAGCATGGAGAAATGCAAGAAAAGAAACTGTCAGCATAGGACTTACGGCGGCATTTAGTCAGTTCAACTTTAAATTGATGAGATCTCGAAGCAAGTCTAGTATTGCAATTAAATTCATAAAGTCTAGGTATCAGAGCAAAGAGCTCACCGGAACAATTACCATGGAAATGTTTATAAAAAACGCACAGAGAGGCAACTATACGGCGGTAAGTGACTGAATCAGAGCCGCCCGATCAGGAACTATAATATTGTTGGTTCTCCTTTGGTTTTTATCAAGGAGATCAAGGTAAACAGCAGGGGCATATGACCATATGTGGCAGCAATATTCTGAGCATGGGTGAATGGTATATTATCTATGTATATAAAAATGAATATGTCTGTGTGTTCTAACAAACCCTACTCCTCCGAGACACTTAGTCCAATTTCCACCAAAATTGAGTCACTTGTTGATCATTTTATGGACCTTTGATGTACGCAAAAAGTTTTCGAATTAATTTAAAAAGTATGGCAGAAATCACCGAAATGCTTAGAATTTACGAACTCTTTTTCTTTGAGATGCCTTATGTGAATTCAACCAAAATCGGGTACCTTGTAGATCAATGTCTGAACCTTTGATGTACAGAAAAAATTTTCGAATCAATGTCCAGATTTCGTCAAAAATCAACGACAAACATAATTTCGGGCGGTCTTTTGAGCACTTTTATGCATTTTCCAAGATAGCTCATTCAAACTCAACTAAAATCGAGTCACTGATAAACCAAGGTCTGATGCTTTAATATGCGAACAAAAATTTCAATTGACACACAGTGTGCGGCAAAAATTAATGGGAAGTGTTGCTTTTTGCAATTGTTTATTTCTCCGAAACGCTTAGTTGTATTCTAACAAAAATCGGTTCTTTTTTGTAACTTTTACCTTATCATATGATAACAATTTCACATTTTCTACAAGGTGCCAAACCCTCCGACGTTGCAGGGACAATCCATTCACTTCTTCAGCATAACAACGTCATCGCATCACAGTACAGGCTCCCGTTCTTCCAATTGTACATACATCATTTCTATTTATTGGCAAATTTGACCAAGCATGAATCCCGTTTTACAAATACAACAAAATAATTACTTCGCATTTTTTTAACTTACTCATCACGTCAACCTCATACTAGAACTTTTTGAATAAGCACTTGACCTTACCATTTTAACATAACCACTAAAAAGACCCAAGCAACACCGGGCTATACAGCTAATAGATATATAAGATAGATTATATAGAGAAAGACTGTCTAGCACAACACACTGAACTAACTTTCTTAGTAGCTAAGGTAGAAATGGATTTAATATAGTCTTTTCACATTATGTTAGCTGAGAACGTTAGCCCGCGAAGGCACAGCGATCTATTATTCTAAATGAGTTAAAACGGTGGGGTTATTGTTATCTACCCCCACCCCCATTCTGCTCGCTAGAGTAAAATGGCTCCTGGGTATGACGATAAACTGCATCCGGCAGCAAGGCTTTTGTTTGGAAGATTGTGAGGAGTATGGAACCACCTCTTAATTGCTGTTGCCATATCTGGTCGGATGTTCCTGATATTCATCTAGGGGTTCTCGATATAATCCAAAGGAGAGTGTTATCGATTTTGATTTGGCATTTCGAATTCAGTCACTTTCTCGCTGATAGGACGTGACTTCTCTCTGTCTTTTCCAAAAAAAGCTAAGTGTAACCACCACTTCCTATCCAACAGTTTATTTTGTCGCACTTTTCGCCTGTGGAACCCCCTTTCATTTACTTGCTTCCCTGATAGCTACACTCTCTAGAAATTTAAATGCAGCATCAATTGCTGTTTTCTATCTTCTTGAATCTCGTTCATCTTTTATCCTTTCCCCAATACCCACTGTATCCAGTTTTTCTGTTATTGTAACCCTCCTGCGCACTCGTAGCGGTCCCGCCTTTCTTGGGCTGAAATGATTAAAAAAATAATTACCATGAAAATATTTATGGAAAAGGCACAGGGAAATTACGTTAGTGGGGTGGGAAAATGACTGAATGTGAGATGACAGGTCTGAACAAATAATATTGAAGATTCTTCTTTGTATTTGCTCAAGAATGTCTAAATATATAGCAGAAGCATCATACCAGATTTGGCAGCAATATTCAAAGCATGGATTACAAATTTAGACAATTTTCCTCGTCTGTGTTTACTATACACATTTATTAATGTGTAAAATAGACATCAGCGAGAAAAATTGTTTAGCACAGCATAATGAACTAACCTATCAAGCTGCAGGCTTAGCAAATGATTCAATATAATATTTTCACGTCATATCAGCGGAAAACGTTAAAACGAGAAGGCACAATGGGCCAATCCTCCGGAGGTTAGTATCAGCCATGATGATGCAAATCAAATGTGGTTTCGTTTAGAGGCGTTAAAATTTACAACTCGTTGCTTGTTTAGTTAACAACAGATTGTAAGTCAATTTTCAGATCAGCTGCCAATCTGACTAAATTGAACCGATCAGATTTACCATTAAGACAGGAATAAATAGTTTTGTCATCAGCATAGATACCAAGTTGAAACGTGATGACATCAGGAAGGTTATTTATGAAAATTAGGAACAACATATGCCAAAGGATAGAACCATGGGGAACACCTACCTTAATGCGAACTGATCTAGAAGAGTGGCCATTCAAGAAAAGTTTCATTTCACGATTTGATAAGAAAGATTGAATCAAAAATCCGTTCAGAAATATCAGGAACTGCATGCGAAATCCTGTCAAATGTCTTCGAGATTTCCAAAGCAACGTTCCGACCTTCATCATTATTATCTAAAGTTTGATACATTTTGTCAGCAATAATCATTAAATATATCTGCAGTTGGCCTAGATAAAAAAAAAAGCCATATTGCGTATCTGAAAAAAGACCCTATGAGGGGAGATGTCTTACCAGTTCAGAAGTGATCAGAATTTCTAGTATCTAGGCGGATAGTATAGTAATAGAACCTCTGGAACTAATATGCCGATAGTATATTAATAGAGCCTCTGGTACCAGTAGGCCGATAATATATTAATACAGCGTCTGGTACTAATAAGTCGATAGTATATTTATAGAGTCTATGGCTATATCATGTTGAATACACCGGTTCCCGTCCGATCACCGAAGTTAAGCAACAACGAGCCTGGTCAGTACTTAAATGGGTGACCATTTGGGAATACCAGGTGCTGTAAACGTAAGGACCAAGCATGGTCCGCCGGTCCTCCAGGTTTGGGGGGTTGTAAAGAAACAGCTTGTTACAGAAACAGCAACAAAAAGTTGCTGCCCTATGCACCATCTGGGTGTGATGGATAAATGATAATGATAATGATGATGATGATGATGATATTTATAGAGCCTCTAATACTATTAAGTATGTAGTATATTAATAGAGACTCTGTTACTAATAGGTATGTATTATATTAATAGAGCCTCTGGTACTAATAGGACGATAGTTCGAAGGGTCAGACATTTCGTCTGAGTTCTTAAAGACTTTGACCACAGAAGTGAATTTTAAGAATGCAAGAAGCAACAAGGCATTTATCGTAGACGTTTGAGAGGACAGGAGTCAATTCAGGAGAACATTTCTTAAAGACTATTGCATAGGATAGCATCAAGTCCACATGCTTTATGGGGAATCCATTTTAGAGAAGATAGCAGAAACCATGGATGGAGTTATCTGCATATCACTCAATAGAGATTCAGCTCTAAGTGGAAACTTAGGCAAAGATATTCCAGATGAGTCAAGAGTCGAATTTGAAGATAATTTACTAGCAAAATATCCTGTTTTATCAGTAGATGTTAACACCTGAAATTGAGTGAAGAGAAGAGATATCGAAGACTTACTCTTATTTAAAACATTATTACAGAGCAGCCAATATTCATGCGAACGAAACTTGTTGCTGACTATATGGTACCTCATTCTATCGGCAAACAAAGACTTTGTCTCTTTGAAGCCACGTTTATAATTATTACGAGCAGACACAGATGGTCTTCTGTTGTGATTGAAACTATCACACTGATACACCCAGAAAAAGTGAGTCCTGTGGGCTATAGCAGCTAAACAGGTCAGTGTGAACTAAGGAGAAGATTATTGTTGCGCCTGGCATTTCCGTGAAGGTACAAAAGCATCAATATCGGCTTTAACCTAAGAAGAAACCTCACTGGTACAATTCTCAAGAGGAAGGTTAAGCGGATATAAGCATTTTCAAGTAATCCAAAAAAGTTGTGAGTTCAATATCTGGCCACAGCAGAGCTGGACAAAAATTTGGAGAGTTGAGTTCCAAAAAGAAATTAACTGAAACTGAGATATCCAAAAAAGGCATAACACATGGAACTAGAGCAATCTACCCCACTGAACTAAATATAGGGTTCTGTTTGAAATTTCAACGTATATCACCTGAAGAAGGTCGGAGCTTACAATGGCCGAAACGCCGTGAGTATGGCAATAAAAATGAGGACAACATTCCAAACAATGTCAATAATGTAAATATGATAAATAGTGACAATATCTCATCTCAGAAATTTATTTATTTACTTATTTATTATGGAATACAGTAAAAACTTAAAACATTCGATGTACTGGAGAAAATTTTAAATTAAATGGCGAGGTGAAGTCTTCTTATTACACCCCCCTTACATTCTAATATAATTTCTAAAGAGTGTCCATTTCCCACAATTTTCAGTCTATTGTTTTCTACAAAATGTGAACATTTACGGGAGGAGGATGATTAAAAAAAGAACAATTACCATGAAAATATTTATAAAAACGCCCGAGGGAAGCTACAGTATGGCAGTGGGAAAATGACTGTAACCGAGATGCCAGGTCAGGACCAAAAAGATTGCAGATTCTTCTTTCTATTTTATCAAGAATCTGTAAATATATAGTAGAAGCGCCATACCATATGTGGCAGCAATATTCATAGTGTTGACGAATAGTAGAATTATAAATGTGTAAAATAGTCACCGACGAGAATATGTCCCACAGTTTTCAGTCTGTGGTTTCCTACAAAATGCAAACATCTACTAAGGGTGGCGGAGTGATATGACTCTCTCACTTGCGAATGATTTCGTCACCCCCAAAAATGATAAATTTATACATTATTTACATGCGTGCCATTGTCATCTTTGTTGTTGCTATAACAACATTTCGACCATTCTTTCTTCAGGTCTTCATCAGTTGCTTGTCTATCCAGGTAACCTTTAGAGAATTTCTAACCGAACTATTTATTAATCTACGGGAGTTCAATCTTTAAACCGGTCAGTCTATACTTAGATTCAGAGGAAACAGTCGAACAACAAATGAACAGTGGACAGAGCGAGTCCAGATATCCCTGGGCATAGTCAACGGAACGGGAACAGTCTACTCCCGTTGGTTCAGTTCGAAATTCCTGGATGATTGACATGATGAAGCAGGAGGACACAACAGCCAAAACGTTCCGTTAATGCCAAGTGAGATTAAAATTCTTCCGCGTGTAAAAAATGATACCTTCTCATCCTAGAAATTCAGACAATAATTTTAGTGAAGATGATGATGGCGTAAGTATTAAAAACGCAGAAATTGGAATCGGCAGGCTGAGTTCAAATTCCATATGAGAATTCTTTTGGGAAAGGCATGAACCCATTACTTTTTACCCCAGTTATATATAAAGGAATCTGGAAAAATTGTAACCAAGCTAAATAAAAACAAAAACAGTTTTCGATATGCTCGTTTTACAGATAATAAAGAAAAGAAATACGTGAAAGCTTATCATTACTTACATCCTGAAAGGTGATGTCATTTCAGGGGAAGCCGTGCTGTCCACAGTCTTTTTAATAATGAGTTGTGTACAAATGGAAAATATTAATAGTTTACGAATGAGGTGGAATGAATTGGGAGTATTATGTTAACGAACATATCGATCCGCAAAAATGAAACTGATTAGGGTTTTATTGATCGATCTGGATTGGCTGTTTTTTGTTTCGGTCCGATGATCGCCTTTGCAATGAAATATTATGTTTATATATTGTTTCCAGGCAACGCTCCTAGCAACCAGACATAAATAAAAGTCACGATTCGTGAAGTCAGAGGCCAATACAGAAATTGAACACGTTTCTATTTTCTCCTAATTTCTCATTCTATTCATTTTCTTCTGTTTTATAACGAATCCCATTTATTTCTACTGCTTACGAGGCGTTTTGTCACGTAAAGTCCACCGTGAATAAATTATTGATTATCAAGCAGGAAATAGGCTGAAAAAAGGCGCAACTGTTTGGACTATTTATTTGCAATTTATTTCTCAACGCCCGTTATAAATGCGACCTTTTAGCTTTTCTGTTGCCAGATATTAAAATGCATGAAGTTTCTAATGATATTTCTCGCTATTTACTGAACACCATTTCCCATGGTCAACTTAATCTTTTGTTCAACAGATAATGGATGAAAACATTCTGATTACTTAAGCGGTATTTTAATCTCCCACTTACGATACTACGGATCTCCTACGATACTACGGTTCCTCTACAAAATTAGATCAAGACACCCACACCGAAGTGGATAGAAAATTATTATATTTTTTATCTTGTGTTTTTATGACCAGCAGTAAAAGTCTATGAACTAGGCTCTTCAAAGCGGCCACACACACAAAGGAAAATAGATAAATAAAAACTTTCAGAAATAAATGCCGCTTGACAAAGAGTTAAACAGTTCTATTCGAAGAAAAAAAAAATTAGGCGGAGGAAAGCACCAGACAGAATATTTTAATATCAATAAAAAATAAATCTATGAAACTGGAAAATAATTTCCATAAAAACGTTCTAAAAATTATATGAAATTGATGATGATGATGATGATCACCGTGACAAAGACTATTTATCCATAGTGATGATGATGACTACATAAACAATCCATAAATTTTAATTAATAATGGCTTCCAGTAGAACAAGTAGTGATACTGGCAATTTGGAATTGCTGAACAGAAGCCTTAAAATGCTTTCTCTCAAGAAGACGATGAAAGATTTCGACTTAATGAAGAAAAAGATATTTAAGAAATGACATGCTGACTTTGCTAAGATCGACAATAACAATGAATTGTCTGATTTTCACTGTAAATGACACAGCAGCTAAACAAAAAAACAAAACAAAAAAAAAAACACCAAAACCTCTCAACATTTATTTCTCCAACATCCGTGATATTCGTACAAACTTTTGCAGTGTGCAATTGTTCATCTACGAAAGGTTTCCAGACATCCCACATCTCTGTGAGACTAACTTCAACTCTACAATCAACTTTTCTGATATCTGGTTACCCTAATGTCCACATGCATAGCCTGGGTGTTTATGACCGCGAACATCTGCCTATTGCTAGGGAGATCTCTCTTGAATCTCCAGTCCACTCTTACATATGTCGAGAACGTTTGACAGGGTTTGGTATGCTGGCATTCTGTGCAAGCTCCAGGGCTACGGTATTTGTACGATTTCTTGATTTAATCCAGTCGTTCCAATCAAATCGTGAAATAAAGTTCGTTTTAAACGGACAAGCTTACAGATCGTTTCACACGAACGAGTGCTTTCCTCAAGGCTCTACTCTATGTCCTACGCTATTTCTGCTCTTCATCAATGATATTTTTGATGTAATCAGTTCCCAAGTCGACATCTATGCAGATGATACCACCATTTACTACTGTCTCAATAGGAAATCTGCTAAGGCTGACAAAATAAACCTCACAGCTGCTCATGCAAAGGATCACCAATCACTGATGAAATGGGGTAGGAAATAGCTCGTAAATTTTAAAGCCTCCAAAACGAAACTGCTCTCTTTTAACCACTATAGAGAAACTTTCCTACTTGTGATCGGAATGAACCATGCTTGTCACCTGGAGAGCAACACACTAGGCTTCCTTGGCCACACTTTCTCAACCGACCTGAAGTGGAACGAATATACGCATCTGTATTTGCATCTACTGCTAAGAGGGTTTGGCTAGAAAGATTTTCTCGTCAAAATCCATGTTGCACATTTAGAAATCTACCATTCGTCCATGCACTGAAAGCTGTTGCCATATCTGATCGGGTGCTCTTGCTATTCATCTCGAGGTTCGACAAAATCCAAAGAAAGAACTTCAATGTAATCGATCCTGACGTGGAATCTCGAATTAAAACACTTTCTAAATATTATAATCAGAAGGATTTTGTTGTACAAGTTTGGTAGAATAGCTGCATCTACTGCAAGGAAAGTTGGTTCACTGTGCCGTGTCAGAAGTTTTTCTCATCAGAATCGATCTTGCATAATTAGAAATTTACCATTCGTATGTTGCCATATCTGATCGGGTGCTCCTGCTATTCATCTCGAGGTTTGACAATATCCAAAAAAAGATCTGCAGTGTAGTCAATCCTGCTTTGGCATTTCGACTTCAGTCACTTTCTCGCCAACGTTATGTGGCTTCCTTCTGTCTTTTCTACAAATATTTTCATGGAAATTGCTTCTTTTATCCGGTGCCCCGACCACATGAATTTAAGCGTGCTACTAGATTGGTATCTAGGTTCCAACCTTTTAGCGTTGAAATAGTTAAATGCAACCGCCTCTCCTACCTCATCAGTTTCTTTTCTCTCACTTCCCGTTTATGGAACTCCCTTCTGTTTACTTGCTTCCCCAAGAGATACAATCTTCAAAAATTTAAATGCAGCGTCAATTGTATCTTCTGTTTCCTTGAATCCCATTCATCTTTTATCTTTTCTTCGACAACTCTTTACCCTGTGTTCGAATTTCAGTCGGGTTCGTTATATCCACTACGAGCAAATGCAAATGCACGTCGAAAAGATATAAATCCATCTCCTTCTTTCAGCTAAGGATTAAATAATTAGTTTTATATCTGAACAGAAATTGTTATTCTTAATTGTTAGCGACAAAAAAAGAACTGCAATTATTCTTACAATCCAAAATAGATTTCCGTACAAATGGGTTGATTAGCCAGAAAAACGAATCAGTCTATCCGTCCTATAACTCATAGTACAGTTTATTGTTCAATTTTATTATTTGTTATCAATATTTTGCTGTTCTTAATTTATCAATTAAACTTTATCATTAGGAAAAAAAACAAAACAAAAAAAAACAACGAAAAGCAGATAGAGTCCACAATTTACACAATATACTTTCATAATTATTATATTATTGCTGTTAACTTTTATATGGGCGCGTGACCGAGTGGTTAGAAAGTTCGCTTTCTGACTGTGAAGACCGGATTCGAATCTCACCATGGTCGATTTGTCAGGAAGGTGACGTTATCGGCACCTTTGGAAAGTATTTGAAAATCATACCAGGAGTTGACCAAACCCTTGTTAGTGGATTGAGTACACTACTCCCTTTGTTGGCCTTGATCAGATTTCAGTTTGTTCACTCTGGATAACGCGCTCTCACCCAGAAGCTGTTTTGTACTATGTTGCAGTATTGATGTTGAACAAATGCAAGTGTGCCTGGCCAAGCGTCTGCAATGATGATTGTCCTCGGATACGAGTGGCCAGCCATACATATTGTTTTTAATCGCTTCTTGTGTCTAATTTATAAATTAAAGTTTGGTACTCTCCAGTTACAGGAATCTAGCAGGTGTCTGAAATTATGGACAGTACTAATGTTTAATTTATAATTAAATAATTATAATTAATATAATTATAACTATTCATGTCTTGGAATTGTTTTGTTTTATTAGTAGTTATTGTTGTTAATCTCTTATCGTGCCTTATTTATGACTTAAACTTTATCCTAAGTCTTATGAATATAAGGAAAACATTACGTTACTGGTTACGTATTATCTGCGGTTTTAGAAGTTGTAGTCCGCGGATAAGAGGAAAATCCTTTTCTCCGTGATAAAATAACTAGCCACAGGCTAAAATTCTAATTACTATGAAGTAAGCACAGAGGATTATAGCATCACTGCATGAACTATGGTTAATAAACTCTATTAATTAACTTTCATGAAATTGAGTGAACTTTATCTTGATTAAGACTGCCAACAGCTTTCGACGAAATTACCAAGTTTTTTGTTTGCAACGGGATATGTCTAGAAGAGCTGACTCAATTTTAGGAAATGTGTCGGTAATCCAATCCCTGATAACGGAAATATGTGTGTATTTAATGCAAGCTAAAGCACCATTGTTGTAAACAATTCGTCAGTCGACAATACGGCACAATAATAAATGGTTTTAATGAGTAAGCAGCCACTAAAGATCTAGTCTCTCGGATAATTACTAAAAATTAAAAGATAAATGCACTCCTGAAAATCTTTTGAAAAATATAGTTTTGACTGTTTTTCTTAATATTTGGATGTTTATTCTCATCTTCATCAGAAATATCACGAAATGACGTCTTCGTTTTGTAAACATGATAAATGATAACTAAATAAATGAAAATAAACATGACAAAAAGTATGACTGAAGACAAATTTATGGTGAATAGATATGAATTAAAATAATATTTATAATGGTTCAGTAAAATCTGAAGATGTTAGATGTTAGGGGCTGATGAAGGGCGTCAAAGTCTGGTGGGTTTTACAGAAAATTAGGCCAACTATCATAAGAGATTCACATTAATGCCGATCATTTTTGCCCTCACAATTACCAGAATTAACTTTTGTGTTGCCAGTCAATTTCAAAGAATGAGATTTGGTCGTAAATATTTGATGCCGTTTTGATAACAATACTTCCCACTATCCGCAAGGCGTTTTGAAAAAAGAAAATGGCGGTGTTGCTTGCAGTGAAATATCGATTCATTAAAGGGTTCTGTAATTCGTTGGCATGTCACGACAAAGCATTCGATCGTTTCTCGTTAATTACGATCGATTTTTCCTTTTGCCAATTGAGACTAATTCGTTCCAGCAAGGCCATTATTAGATATGACACTGGCAAATGTTATTGCCGGATGAAAATTAATGCTGAGAGTCTCCATTAATTTTTTAATTCCTCTAATGACAAGAAATGCGAACAAAGGAATTATTCACAGATAACACGCAATTAAGTATGCCATTTAAAAATTGTTTTTCCCTCTTTGTTGTCTTTCTCTTCTCCAGTAATCTCTCTCTCTCTTTTTGAGTGACTTTCCGGTATATGAATTTTGTCCGAATAAAGAAGAAAACCTACAGGCCGTTTTTGATTTGGATATATGCTCTCATTATGATTGAGCTCTCTAGAGAGGAAAATTTTAAACACTGTTACCACATCTGCGATTTACGCATTACGCATATGTATAACACTGATGTGTTCATGTGCCACATTTTTAAGATTTCCACTTCAAGATCCTTGTATTTTGATAGCTTCTAAAGAGCTTTAAATTTTTGTATTTCTTTAAGGCATGTGCTTCCTGGAATCCGTCCAATGAGTCTATCTGACCTTTTCCAGTTAATATGAGGGCTCCAACTACGACTGGGATTACTGATGTTTTCATGTGCCACATTTTGGGGATTTCTCCCTTGTATTTTGATACATTACAATGTATAAGGACTGCCATGTAAATAAGAAAGCAAATTCCGTTCTTGTTGTGAGTGATCACAATTATTATCATTATTTGTTTCATCTTCTAACTTATATTTGAATCTCAAATCTCCAGAGAATTTATGTGTTTCTTTCTGGGATACGCACGCATTCTGGTTTATACATATGCTGTTGGACTGCAGTGGCAAATCGTATTTGTTTGAACTGTTCTCAGTAAATCATCATTTGCACCCATTATGTCTATCCACGTGATCCTTCTGGGAAAATACTTGTCTTTATATCTATAAATGTGTCTCTGCTACAGTCTCTATTATTATTATTATTATTATTATTATTATTATTATTTATTTATTTATTTATTTATTTGTTTGTTTATTTTTCTCAAAACAGAAAAATAAATAAAACATCCGTGATTTTTCCTGTTATCGATTACAGACAGGATATTAAAAGAACCCCTTGATGTGTCGGGGTAGATTTGAGGAAATGATAAGAAAATATTAGTAACTCAAATACGGCACACACACACACACACACACACACACGCGCGCGCGCGCGCGCGCGCGCGCGAGTGTGTGTGTGTTGTGTATTTGGGCAGCAATCTCTCTTTTATGCAGTTTCCATTATAAATGATAAATAAGCTATTATGATTAAGATTTTTATACATTTTTCATGTGATCTTACGATTTTTTCCTTTTCAGGGCATAATTTACATAAACATTGTCCAAATATTTTGTTATTTCGGCTATACTTTATCGAGATTTAATGTTATTTTATGTGTATCAGAATATATGCAATGTTATGTATGCTTGTAGAGAAGTTGGTATGTATTATGTACCGAACACGGTAAGCACGTTGATATTATTGTATGTTGGGTTTTTCATTTTCTTATTAATAAGGCTTCCATTATTTTTAGCTTTTTTTGTATGTGGATGATGCTATGATATTTGTGTTGTCGACACAAATGTTACGGATAGGGTTTGGTAGGTCTACGCGTGTGTTTAAATGATATCAAATTGAGCTCTGGTCTGAGAGATGCAGCGTGAATCTTCGAGTCAGTTTCGTAACTGTATGGCCGATATAACTATTTCCGAAATTGGGTGGATCAAGGACGCAGTTCTTCAAAGGACATGTAAATTTGCAAATAATATTGGTTCGCTGTAGTTTGGATCTTGCGGGTGAAATAATATTTTTAACGAAGAAGTTAGCCCTTTTACATTTTGTATAATAGATGATTAAGGTTTTTGCTTAAGTCGACTGGTGTTGCTCGCGCGCACGCGCGAACACACACACATACTTGCACACACATTTATATATATATATATTAGCAGAGCATTATATATGGTAATATTTTTATTAAAAGTTTATGTAATAATATAAAAACACTGGAAAGTGAAAACCATTTAAAAGTGTCTGAAAACCATACCACAAGTTGACTTAATCCTAATTAATGGGCTCTGTTGAACAAGCACAAATGTGCCTGAGCAAGCGTCTTTAATGGGGATTAACTAGCCATCCCATTAGACAGGTATCCTCGAATACAACTGACCAAGCATTATTATTGTTCTCGTTATAAAAGTAAATGCATGATCAGTGGGTTTTAATCTACCTGTTCTTTCACTCCCTTATGCAAGTCACAAGAAATTAGAATTATCATGGGAGACCTGAATGCCAAATTAGACAAAGAGAGGGAAGGGGAAATAGTTGACAAGACCGGACTAAGAAATCGCAATGACTGCGGAGAAAAATGGGTTCAATGGTGTAAGGTGAATTCAAGGTTATAGCCAAAACCTGGTTCCAAGAACATCCAAGACGTTTATGGACATGGAAAAGTCCAGGAGGAGAATGAAAAACCACATCGATTACATAACTATCGACAAGAAATTCAAGAATGCAGTTGTTCACTGCAAAACTTATCCAAGCGACCAAATTCCTTTTATAAGTACACTAAGAATGAAACTTCTTAAATTGAAGAACCCCAACGCAGTACCTAAATTGAAATACAACAGAACCCTGAACGATCCGAACCTGAAGGAAAAATATATGAACAGTGTTAAAAGAAGATAAGAGGTACAAAATGGAAATGAAAACTGGAAATGGAATACGTTAAGAGAAGCTTTACTGACATTATCAAGCGACACCATCCCAAAAGGAAAACAGATGGAGGAGGAAAAGCGAATGGATCATAAATTAAATTCTCGACATGATGCAAAGGAGACAGAAAACCATACCAGGACATGAAACGGAATAGAGAGAACTGCACAATAAAATAAGGAACAAATGCAGGCAGGCTAAAGAAGAATGGCTCAACGAAAAATGTGCAGAAATAGTGAGATTGAGAATAACAAATAAAGGAGATATGCATTAAAAATGAGAAGTAATGGGACAGAAACGAGCTCATTGACAGGATATATAAAATCCAAGGACGGAACGCTCCTATAAGAGAAAGAAAAATACTTTAACAATGGGGCGAATATATTGGAGATCTCTTCAACGACGAAAGAGAACAACCGACAATACACAGCAACACCGTTGGAATAGACATATTAAAAATCGAAGTGGAAGCTGCACTGGCAAAATTGAATAGAAACAAAGCAGCAGGACAATACAGTATTGTGGTATTGTAATGGAGATGCTGACAGCCTTTGACGAATTCGGCGTAGAAAGATTACATATATAATAAATGAAATCTACAACAGTAGTGATATACCGAAAGACCTACGCAGATCGATATCCATAGCACAGCCTAAGAAATCAAGCGCAAAGGAATGTGAACACTTCCAAACAATCAGCTTAATGAGTCATATAACTAAACTCATCATCTGGATTCTGATGAATAGAGCATGCAGCATAATCAGGCCCAAAACAGTGCGGGTTTGTCAAAGACACCGGAATAAGGAAGGCGATATTTATGTTATTAAAAAGAGTAATACAAGCGCAGAAGGACGTGTACCTGTGTTTTATAGACTGCGCAAAGACGTTCGACAAAGTACGCCACCAAGTCCTGGTAAAGCCGCTTGGCAACCTTAACATATTCAGGTAAAGACATTAGAATAGCAAGAACCTAGACTGGTAGCAAACCGCCTGCATATGGAGAGGAAATGAATTCAGCAGATATACAAAAATAGAAAGGGTTATAAGACAAGGATATGTCTTCTCTCCAGACTTATTCAACCTATACAGTGAGGTAATTCTGATAGAACTAGTAATCCTGCCAGGATTTATCAATTTGACAATATAACATACGCAGATAACACAGTGTAGATAGTAACCACAAAAAGAAAAATAGTAAACCTCCTCCAGAATTTAGCAAAGGAAAGCGAGAAGAAAGGACTAAACAAGAAGACAGAATGTATGGTCATCAGCTAAACGAGAAACCCAAAATGCTAATTACAGTTCGGAGAAACTAAAATCAAGCAGATACAGAAATTTAAACCTGTGAAGTTTCCTTGGAAGAAGAGAAAAGGGTACTAAACTGCTAAGTGATATTTGTCTTCCTATATAACAGCGATTGATAGACAATGTCTTCAAAGATAAAGGAGAGAGTCGAAGCAACAGAAATGTGATTCTACAGAAGGATGCTGAGAGTTCCATTAACCGAATATGTAAGCAACAACGAGGTTTTGGAAAGAAGATAAACAAAAAGGAATCTTATACTTAACATCAGAAAGAAACAGTTGAAGTTTCTGGAATAGGTAATAAGGAAAGATGGTTTGGAAAATTTGGTACTCACAGGGCGGATAGAGGAGAAGAGAGAGAGAGGGAAAAGCAGCGCATGACATACTTGATGGGCTTTAAATTAAGAAGGGTTTAGGAAAAATAAGAAGACAAAATTTTCTTCTTAAGAGCTACAAGGGACAGGAAGATGTAGAGAGCCATGATTGCCTGTCCTGAAGAAACAGGGCACATGAAACAAAAAATAAAAATATCTTTTAAATGAGGCTGAATGATTGTAAAAAAAAAATGGGGCAAGTTACCAATTACGTTACTTTCTTTCGCACACACATACACACACACACACACACACACACACACACACACACAAATATATGTATATATGAGTGTCTGTGCGTTTGTGTGTGTGCCTCTGTGTATGTGCCTCTGTGTGTGCGTTTGTGTGTGTGTATGGAGATGTATGTATGTTCGTAGATTTTCAATAAGTTAATAGTTGAAAATTGATTTTGAATGTTCACTGTGTATATTGTTTATTTAATAACTAATATTCACCAGTGAATCATGTGCATTGAAAAAGAAAAACATTGAATTGAAAAAGAAATATTTGGTGCGCAATACAAATTCATTTTTATTATCAAACTCTGATAGTTATTGATGTAATTATACACATTCATATATCTATCTATCTATCTATCTATCTATCTATCTATCTATCTATCTATCTATCTATCTATCTATTTTTGTTTATATCTATGTTTATATATGTCTAAATTTATATATAGATAGATATACGTATATATACTTTCAAGATCTAACTATCTATCTATGTTTGTTTATATCTGTATACGTGTGTTCATATATATCTATCTATCTGTCTAAGATCATATCTGTCTATGTTTATATATAGAATGTGTGTTTTGATGCATTATTAGCTCAGAATGAGAAATCGGAGAGCCGAGTTCTAATTCCAGTTATAATTGTTACATTCCCTTACTCGCATATAGCTTTGCGAAAGGTATTAATCCGTATCTTCCTTCCAGCTATGGGCTAAATTGAAGGACAGATTGGGTTCAATAGCGTTGATTGGCAATCAGTCTACCGCAGAAAGTAATGGTAACCTATTACGGAAAAATCTTCTGGCTATTCAGTCATATATGATCGCCAAAGCTTGTATCACGTATGGTACTTAATTGAATGACTGACATATATATTCAAGATCTATCTATCTATCTATCTATCTATCTATCTATCTATCTATCTATCTATCTATCTATCTAAATCGGTATATATTTATATAAGATAGCTGTACATCTATTTTTCAGTTCCTCCTGAACTGTGGACCGAACGATTACGAAAGCTAAGTGACAAATATTGTACTTGTATCAAATCTGTACACACACACACACACACACACACACACACACACACATATATATATATATATATATATTATAAATTATGTATATGTTCTAAAACATAATTTATAATAAATATTCACAGCGCTATGCATCATATATCGAGCACTGTTTTCAATTAATGTTTTGGACGGGAAAAAAATTTCTTTTCTCTCCTCGTTCTATACTCACTCGGATATATATATATATATATATATATATATATATATATATATATGTGTGTGATTCTTGTATCCGATAGAGTTATATATCTGTCCATTAGAAATATGACTCAGCTTTATATATTCCTTGAAATAATGAATTCTCCAAATTAAATTAAGAAGTACATGTTTATACAAATGTTTCTTTAAGTGGGCAGAAGCTTATGACAAACCAACCCCATTCGAAAATCCATGTCTTTTGCGACGGACATTTCTGCTTTTGTGTCGACAATAGCGTTCGTGCGGACATATTCCACAGCGTCTGCTCGTAAAGCAAACATTAAATTCGCCAAGTAAAGATCTACCGAAGATAAGAACATTTGTTTGACGTCATCGACGGGTGGTTCTTTTTTGTTGAACCAGTGGTGCACACTTGTGGCGTGGGTAGTTATTTGTCTTAACTCTACACGATAAACATGTGACATCCGCAACTGTCTGATGTATTAGTATTCTACTAACAATGGCTTTTGTTTTCTTAGACAATTACTCATATAATTCATAACACCCGAAGACAGTTTGGCGGCTGAGATATATGTATATATTTGAACTAGCAGCAGTCAACGTTTGAACCAAAATTAAAGGCAAGATTTTGAAAGAAAGTAAACTTTCTTCACTTGGAACATTGTCATAAAACAATATTCTTTAGTTGCCTTCATGCAAGACTTAAGTTTCATGAATAATATCTGTGGCTCTAGATATCTCTAAAGCCGTTGATAGGGTTTGGTATCCTGACTTTCTCTGCAAGTTCCAGAACTACGGTATTACTGGACGACACTTTGATTCAATCTAATCGTTCTTATCGAATCGTGAAATGAAGGTCATTTTGAATAGACAAATTTCCAAATCCGTTCACGCGAACGCGGATGCCCTCAAAACTTTATTAAAGTCCTACCTTGTTTCTGAGCTTCATCAATGACCTTATTGATGTAATCAGTTCCTAACTAAGATCTATGCAGATGACACCGCCATTTACTCCAGTCTTAATAGGAAATCCGCCAAGGTTGTTGAACATGGCTGCTGCTCTTGAAACGGATCTCCAATCAGTGGTTAACTGGAGCAGGAAATGGTTTGTAAATTTTAATGCCTCCAAAACAATACTGCTCTCCTTTAACCACCATAGACAAAATTTACTGCCCGCTATCATCATGACTGATGCTAGTCTCCTAGAGACCAGCACACTGTGCCTCCTCGGCCTCAATTTTTCAACTGAACTTAAGTAAAATATCGAATCTGTAGCTTCGTCTACTGCTAGTAAGATTGGGTCCCTGTGCGGGGCCAGGAAGATTTTCTCGTTAGAATCTATATTGCACATTTATAAATTTTCCATTCGTCCTTGTATTGCATACAGTTGCGATATTTGATCGGGTGCTCCTGCTATTCACCTCGAGGTTCTTAACAAAATCTAAAGAAATATCTGCAATGTAATCGATCTTGACTTGGCATCTCGACTTCAGTCACTTTCTCACCGATGTGACGTTTGCTTCCCTCTGTCTTTTCTACAAATATTTTCATGACAATTGCTCTGATGAGCTTTTTTCCCTGATGGCCCGATTACATGAATTTAAGCTCGCTACTAGGTTGGCATCTACGTCTCGCCGTTTTACCATTGAAATAGTTAAATGTAATCATTACTTATACTTCAACAGTTTCTTTTCTGGCAATTTCTACTCATGGAACTTCATTCTGTTTACTTAAATGCAACGTCAATTACCATCTTCTATCTTCTAGAATCCCGTGCACCTTTTATCTTTTCATCAATACACTTTGTACCCAGTCTATTCTCTCCCTGTAACACTAGTGGCGGTCCTGCTTTGCTTGAGGTGAAATGTTAAATCATCACCAAAAAGGACCATCAAACAGGGTATGTTTGCAAACTAAATTAAAAACACGACATATAACTACCTATAGGCTTCAGTATAACCAGTTGACTCATGTATAAAACGATCTATCGATTCAAGTGTCAATACTCTATATGTCTACTTATAGAAAATTATAAGCCTATCAATGAATATCTATCGACAAACAGAAACCGGATCTATAGACTCAGATATAAACACACCTTCTATCTATCTATAGACTCAAATATGATCTGTCCATAGAATACCTATCGGCTCTTTGTCTCATTTTGTCATCTTCCGTGTCGGAGTCATTTCCGTTATCATAGACTCGCCTTCTATTACATTCTCCTGATCTGATGTACTCATCCTTTATTCTCTTTCAAGATATTCCACCACAACGTCTTCCTTTTCAATTCTGGGTTTTAATTGGTCAGAATGAGTCATCAGGCTTTTTTCCCTTTCATTGATATAATTAATCTATATTGCACATTTATAAATCTACCATTCGTCCGTGTATTGCATACAGTTTTTTTTCTTTCATTGATTAATGACCGTGATACATATTCTTTGCATGATGAATTAGCTCTCTCAGGACATGCAACTTTGTCTTTTTTATACTACATTTTTCCATTTGTCGAGTAAGACATTGTTACTAGAGATCTTATTTGTCTTCCCATTAACGCATATAGGCATTGTAATCTGTCTTTAAGTGGAATTGTTCTATAACCTTGGCAAGAAACTGTCTATGGTATCTCTACATTGTGAAAATGCTTTTCATCTCATTTTTTACTGTCTGCACCATTTTCCAATAAACCCATTGTTCATAGGCCTAAAAGTGTCGTTCATCGTGTAATTAGCTGGTATAAAACCGATAAAACGTTAGATGCAAAACCAAAAACCGGCAGACCCCCAAAAACATCGCAAAGAGAAGATCGAAGAATTGTTAGAATATCTACAAAAAACCGTTTTGAAACTGCTACGTCAATTGCCCGTAAATTTAATGAAGACACAGATAATAAGATCTCAAGGAAAACGGTTGCTCGCAAGTTAAAAAAATGCAGGATTGCATGCCCGTATTCCAGCTTCGAAACCTCTCATTTCAAAGCGAAACCAAAGGGCATGCCTGGAGTATGCGAAAGAACATGTTGCTTGGACTGACGCACAATGGGATACAGTTCATTTCAGTGACGAGTCCAAGTTTATTATATTTGGTTTTGAGGGTAAAACTTACGTACGCCGTAGAATAGGTGTGAAAGTCTGTCTTTTCAATGTGTCAAGAAAACCGTTAAATTTGGTAGCGGCAATGTGATGGTGTGGGGAATGATTTCATTTGCAGGAGTTGGCCCTATCATCCGCGTACATGACAAAATCAATGCTGAGATTTACAAAAGCTTCTTCAGCAGCATGTGGTACCAAGATTACACCATAATCTTTATGAATCTCCTATTTTCATGTAGTAAAACGGACCTTGCCACAAGACTCAGAAGATTATGGCTTTATTTGAAGAAGAAGGAATCGCCCTAATAAAGTGGGCAGCCCAGAGCTCCGATATGAATCCAAAAGAAAATGTTTGGAAGATAATTGGAGAAAGGAAAAGAAACCCGAAAAATCAGGATCACTTATGAGAGTTATTGAAAGACCAATGGAAGCGAATGACTGTTATAAGATATGTATCTTATAAGATAAGTATTCACTTAATATTGTTTTGTCTAAAACAAATACATTTCACTGGATTTCACTTGAACTTCATCATCGAGCATTAATTTGATTAAATTGCTAATCAATCATCTTCAATGCTTATTTTTCTAATGATAATGTTGCGAAAGTGAGAAAAATATGCTAAGATGTAAAATAATTTTAAATTGCCTATTTTAATATATACCACAATGATGAAGATGCATTTGTCTGTAATATTTCTGTCTTCATGATTCTCGTAATATGTTTTTAAGTGAAAAAGAACTGTTATTCGGTTTTTACGGAGAATTTTGAAAATTTTTTTGCTACCTTGTTTTCTGTTCCAAAGGAATGACATTCGTTTTTTGCAAATAGCCTCTTGCTATAATTTGGATTGATTAAGAACATACGCTCTTTCTCAGTTTTCTTCCACTTGACTTTTGTTCATTTCGGCTAGACAAAATGGCTGTAATTACTTGTTTTTTTTCTTTCATTTCAAGGCCGTGCCTCGAAGTTTCCGGTATTTAGTGTGACGTTACTTCTTGAAACCGAAGTATAAATATTTCGATGTGTGAATACATTGACTTGTACAACAAATTTGCTACTAGGTTTACTTTTTAGCTTCATTACTATTTTTCTGCTTCAGTTAAAATAGTTTCATTAAACATTCGCTGAAAGGGAAAATGTTCTTGAAGTGGTGAAATCGCATAGCATGTTTTAGATTTCAGACAATAGAACATTGTCGCGTAGTTGACTAAAATGAAGTCAGCTGTATAATGGCAGTCGGAGAGGTTGTGATAACAAGCAAGTGAAACAACGATAAAAGAAATACTAGTTAAAATTAATAATTAAAAATGCTTCATCTAATAATAAATTTCAGATAATGTTTCTATTTATACTAGGAGTGTGTATAAATATAAATATGGCAGTGAAGTGGGTGCGCAGAAAAATCAAGAAAGAAATTTGGGTGCCGGTTTAGTATGTGGCTTCGAAATTCTGTCACTGGTATAGTATGTGGCTTACCTTAAAAAGAGTATTATAAGGGAATATTATAGGTTATGGTCATCATCATCATCATCATCATCATCATCATCATCATCATCATCATCATCTATGTACCGTGTCTCTTTCCACTTCTCCCTATCACTTGTCGCTCTTAATACCCCTTCTGTTATTCCACACAATCCCCGCTCCACCAACCATCTGCTCAAATTCATCAGGTATGTCGTGTGCTGCTTTCCCTTGTCCTTCTTTCTGTCCCATGAGCATCAGATTCTCCAAGCCCTCCTTCCTCATTACATGTCCCAAAAACTTCAGCTGTCTTTTCTTAGTGTTAAGTATCAGTTTCCTTTTTGTGTCCACTCTCTCCCAAACCACGTAATTGCTCGTGTGCTCTGTACATGGTATCGTAAGCATCCTTCTGTAGAACCATATTTCATTGGCTTTAAGCCTTTCTTTATCTTCGATGAAATTGTCCGGAATTCGCTGCCATATTGAAGAGCAGAGATCACATAACAATCCAGTACCCTTTTCTTCGTAACCAGCGAAATTTTCCTGTCTCTTAACTCTCTACTCAGCTTCTGGAATGCATCCTTTGCCATGTCAATGCGCCTTCGGATTTCCGTATCACCCTTTCCCTCTAGATTTGGGGAAAATAATTAGTTTCAATAAATAGCCGAATACTTATATCTATAAATATACTCTTACTGAGATAGGACAAATTCAATCCGGGTAGGTCACATACTATACCAGAAGCAATGATGTGGGCCATATATTATACTGGCACCGAAATGTGTTTAGGTTTGAGCATAGAAAACGATTGCGATTGTGATCTAATTACTGAGCAAGTTAAAAGAAAAACGTGTTCAAGTCTCACTGAAAGTCATTCGTTATTTCTCATCTACGTTGTCCGACAATTGTATAATAGTTGTTTGATAAATTGTAATATAAAGCAATTGTAATTAAATTTAATTAAACGTGGATATTAATCCAAACATATCATCCTGGAGGGGTCCCCATCCCTCTGACGACTGAAGCAGTCAAAGAACTTTATATTTTCAGTTTGGGAGGCTATCATGTAAGGCAATGTTGAAAGCGAATGTAAGCTGGGACAGCAACGCAACAGCTGTTTAGACAACATCAATGAATGGACAGACATAACAATGCCGCAACACCTGAGAGCCACCGCCAACAGATCATCCTGGGGAGAGGGTATCTGTATCTTCTGCCCCTAGGTCTTCACGACGATTGAAGGAGACAATGATGACGATGATGATGATGTTTTTCCATATGTTGTGACTATTGCGGTTAAAATTCATATTTTGTTTTATTTCTTAGGTAAAACTGGAAAATTTACCAACATCTTACAGTGTTTTTTTTTTTACTTTCCAAATATATAACCATATTTTAGATATGAAAAAATGATCTCAATTTAAACTGTCGCCAGAATATTGACGATGTCAAAAGAAACCACTTTTCATCACCAGTGACGCCGCGGCAAAGGAATCTCTGTGTCCACGAGTGTGTCCTGGGGTCGAGCGATCAAACTGGCGGAGTCCGAGGAGCAGTTGGTGTTTGACTTTTTCATTCAAAGCGTGTGTAGAGGAATATGCGTGTGTGTATAAACCAAAGAAATAAGCAAATCTTTCACACGGCTGTATAGTTTATTATTATTATTATTATTATTATTATTATTATTATTATTATTATTGAGTGTTATTTTTCTTTCGAATTGGAAGGAATGAATTACAAAGATTCCTTGCAAAACAACTTCACACAAAATATTTTGTTTATCTTCTGTACAGTAGAACCTAATCAATTTCGATAGTTTAGACCAAACAGAATACATCTACATCTGAGAATGTATGTGGTACCTATTTACGTAGTTTTATGCATGCGTATGAATTGTAGCAGTCAGCAGCTAATATTACTGTTGACGCTCGTAAGCAAACTTAGTCTGCATATGTGTCAATATCAGTAAGCATGTTTTCGTAATATACACGAATAAATATGCAAAAATGTGAGTAAATAACTGAAGTTTGAGAATTTCAATTCGCGATCAAAAACTCATAATTTTATAATGACACATCGGCTCCGGCAAAAAGACAAAAATTAAATTTAATAATCTCAAGTTTATTGGATAATAAATAATTTCCCATTTTTTGAATATCAATTTTAACGAGGAAAATATTGTTGATCATATTCTGAAGTCAACCTCCAAAATGTCGTAATCAACAACAAATATTAATTGTCTGCGAATTCAAAGAATACCGCGCGTCTTCTATGATGCCGCTGATTGCTTAACATATCGGATTTGGAGCCAACAAAAAGCACAAAAATGAGACAGTTTTTGAGTTTAAGTAATATAACTTAAATCTATTACATTTTTCTACAATTGTTTAACGGGATTCCACAAATATCCCCCTCCCACTGGATAAATATAAATGTATTCAAAAAGTATCAAGGTAGAAAAATTTGCAATAAGTGAAAATAATGCAATGTATAAAACAATGTAATATCAATTATTAGATAAAAAAATTTTCTTTCTGTAAGTTTCTTTTATACATGCAAATAAATAAAAATAATTTTGCTGCTGTGGAAATCAAACTGATCCCCCCTAGAATTAGTACAAATTAAGATAATCGGAAGTAAATAGCAAATACCATTAAAACTTCGGTTGAACTTAAAGTGGGGGATCTGTTTTCTATTGTTAAGAAGTAATAAACTGAACCCCCCACTAAATACTACTTATTAATATAAAAATATAACCTGTCTCTTCTCCCTCAGCTATGGGTTTAATAGCAGAATTGAGTTCTATAGCCTTGGTTGGCAGAAAGTAATGGCAATCTACTGCGGGAAAATCTTCTGCCCAGTCCTGTCTTTCGAGACATGATTCCTAAACGTGTATCACTTAACTGACTGAATATCGGATGATAGTTCAAGACGAAATCTTTGTAAGAAATTATATATCGGAAAAGTCAACAAGTCCTATTTTATCTTAACCCTCTAGGGCAATTCGTATCATATTTGATACAGTATTTCCCTATAAGGAAACATTTGGTATTTCCCTATAAGGAAACATTTGGTATTCATTGGCTGAGCAGTCAGTACTGCTTTCATTTGAAATTTATAAAATATTTCTCTTAAAAAATTTTTCAGGAAAATATTTCTTTCAAGGCTTGTTTTCATACTGTATCAAATATGATACGAATGGCCCTAGAGGGTTAATTTTATCTAATTTTATATATGCAATGCATTTGAGTTTTGAATTCACTCCTCCAGAAACTCTCTACAAGCATCAGCCTGGTGCTCTCCAAAGTAGAATATGACTTAATTTCAATGTGAACTGAGAAAGAAGCTTATTAATTTGCTTTTCTCTGTGAAACACAAATTCAATTAACACAATTTAAAGATGAGCTTATTGAGTGACAACTATAGTAGCAACCGATTCAACTTGTAATTGCAAACGGCTGTTATATCTTTGTGGTTTTATGTTACGATCTTTCAAACTGATCGCAAATGGATTAACAACATGAAGAGTGTTTCCAATTTAAAGTACCATCCCTGAATACTTTACCGTATTTATTTCAGAAAATATTGAGAGAAAGAAAGGGTTTATAAAAAGAAAAACATCACACGCGATAAATGGAAGTGATCAAGGTTCTCTATAACATCCCATTAATATATGTGCTCAGTTTTCTCTTTTTAATTCACGCGTCGAATTTTAAAGGAACGTCTTTTGTGTCGTTACTAATTCATTTAAGCAATACTTGGCGTATTAACAATAATGGCTGACAATACTTCATAAAATAATAAAATGAAGATGAAAGTATATACATGTCAAAAATGAATAAATAATGGTTGACAATAATTCATCTAATCAAAAATTAAAAACGAAGGTAAACACTGGTCAAAAATTAATTATAATGTCTGACAATGCTACATCTAATAAAAAATCGTATATCAACGTAAAAATTAGTGAAAAATGATAATATTGTTTGATAATGCTTTGTCTAATGAAAATTAATGAAAGTAAATGCTAGTAAATAATTAATGATACTAGTTGAGGATCCTTTATCAAATGAAAAAAATACTAGTCAAAAATTAATAAAAATAGTAGACAATGGTTCATCTAATAAAAATGTTGAAAGTAAGTACTCGTCAATCATGAATAATAATGACTGACAATGCTTCATCTAATAAAAGAATTGAAGGAGGAATTAAATACGAGTGAAAAAAAGTTAAAGCTTGTGAATGCTTCATTTAATGAAAAATCATGATCAAAGTAAATACAAAAATAATACTGATAGTTGGCATTATCTATTACACCATCCGCACATACAGGTTTATAGAACCTGGTAATCCCAATCTGTCACCCATTTAGTTACTGATCAAGCTCGACGTTGCTTAACGTCGCTGATTGTAAAGTAACTGGTTTTACCATGTGATGGTGCCGTAATCCTTTTCGTGAGATGCTGTATTTGCTATTTGATAAAACCTATACGCGCGCAACCAGATGGCAACTGCTGCAGGCGGCCGGACAGCAGAAAGTGAGCATCTGAGAACAGATACTACACATTTACCCTACTCCCCCAGTGGAGCGAGTTGTGACACAAGGTCAGTTTTTAGCGTGGAGAAACTGAGCGCTTAGGCTCAGACCACTAGTCAAAGAGTACCCATTTACCGAGTATGCAGTGAACATCTGAGAACAGATACTCTCTTTGATCCTGTCCTCTGAGCCAAGAAGGCTTGGACATTTCTGAACGCGTACAATGCCATCCACGTGAGAGTCTCGAGCTGAGGAGGCTCTTTAAGAAGATGTTTAAAGTTCGGGATTTGTAGCATCTTGCGCAACCTATTCTATGGTCACTTTTCTTATCTCGATTACTCAATTTGATTTGATCCAGTACCACTTAAATGGATGCGCTTTCTTACGAAAACTACAAAAAACGAACAGTCACTCTCTACTGTTTTAAAAAATTACTACAAATCAGATTATCCGATTTAAATAAAATGTTTAGCACTTATTAATTAATAATTTGGACACTGAATAGGTTATTTTATTAAAAAATATCGTAGATATATTTAGGTGTTAGTTATCCTGTTTAGATACATCGTGAATAGGAGTGTGGATGATGACAAACATATTTTATAGTTTATAAAGAAAAATCACTAGTAAAATAATAGTTTGCACAAAATGCTACAAAACCTGAACTTCAGACATGTTTCTTAAAGAGACTCGTCGACTCGAGATTCTCACGTGGATGGCATCGAACGCGTTTAGAAATGTCCAAGCCTTCGGTTGCATACGGCTGTTTCCACAGATCGATTTTACTGAATTATCTTCAAGCTTCAGTAAATCATTTTTGCAATATCAAATCAGAAGATATTGAATATTTTTCTTAAGACCTGAAAGATAATTCAATAAAACTAAAAAAAATAACATCTTTTGAGAGTTGATGCTTGCATAATTTAATAAAATACATAATTTTCATTCAGATTAGGCAGGGAGATAATTTATAATTGATATATACTTTCGAAAAATTTACTTTTAACTTTTGACTGCGAATTTGACAAGTAGCTGATGACAAAAATTTTTTTTTAAACAAAGGCGTGTTTGAAGAGTCGAAAAATGCAAAGTTTAATCTCATTTTCACATCAGAAAATGTTTTAAGAATTTTATTTTATTTATTATTTTCACAATTTTTAGTAAAATGTTTAGAATCACGCTATCTGGAAAGATGAAAACGTTGTTTACCAGAGGTTAATTACGGCAGCTTACTATAAACACCAACCTTATATTAGCCAACTTCGACAATAAAATTTGTTATTTCACCCCACGCAAGAATAGTACACAAAGAATTTTCTTGTAGTAGATTTAGCTATTGATTCAATGTAGTGGCTTCACATCCACGTTCCAAATCAATGGAAAACGTGAGGCCAAGAATAGAGTTGAAATTATAGCTTCAACTAATGTCTTGGCATTAGTTTTATGCTAAAAGTATCACTGCGAATTAGCTCGTCGTTGGCACGGGATATCTCATACTCAGCGTCATTAAAAAAAAACTGCAACGAGTTATCTCATTGTTTGTTAGTATGTTAATATCTTAGTATTTAATTTTATAATCTCCATCCCTTTTTTAACATGTTCTGTTTTAATGTCAGGGATGACAGTAACAAAAAAACTATTGTTATTGGCCTGTGACATCACAATCTACCATGCGCAGATGAACATCATTTTTATGAGTTTTTATGCAAAAATTAAATATCACTTTTACAAAATCTAGTTAATTGATCTTTAACTTTAATAATTTACTTTGAAACTCATTTCTAGGACAAACATTAGCATTTTGAGAGATTTTTAAGTTTGTTTACATGTTTGTTTGTATTTTTTTTATCTCTTACAGCGGTTTGATGAGTCGACAAGTGAACGGGAGAATGTTTACAAAATGTCTAAAAACTTTATTTACATAGTTATCTTTCCTCAAATAAAAGAAGAAATTTACTAAAACATAAATATGTAAAGTATTTTCAAGTCATTTTTAATATTTTTAGCTCAAACTTTGTCAGTGCCTACTAGTAGCTGATTTATTTACCGAAATATTTTTACAATTGCTATTTAATATTTATGAGGGGTTCTGTTATGTTGTGTGTAACAGAAATAGTTGAATAAATAATCACATACAACGGAAATAAGGTAAATGAAATATATTACCGGAAAATAGTATGTACAACAGAGTTGTTAGTATAGTACAGGAACAATGGTTTAGTAAAGTAATAAGACGTAGAGTCTTTGTATAGCACACCTCCGGTTCAGCTCCCGGAAGTACTCGACTGACTTGGTATTGAGCTGAACAGTTAATGCTAATGCAATACGCAACAACCAACGAGGTCTTTATATAGTGGTAGGAACAGTCCATTATAAGAACAAAGGTGGAGAGTGCCCTAACAGGTTCGGAATCTGATGTGCCATCACGGCTTCCATTCTAATTCCAGATGACAGCTTCAGTTTTGGACACCTGCCAAGACAAATTCCAATATCTATCGTTCTTACGAACTCTAAGAAAACGACCGCGAAACTATGACAGAATTAATGATAGCTTGCATAACACCAATTGGTTGAATCGATGCAGCCTCAAATGGTTTTCTTCATTTCAACTGCAAAATGACGAGACCTTGCGGCCAATCTAGTCAGTCAGTTAAGTGCCATGCGTGATACATGCTGGGGAGATCATGTCTCGAAAGCAACATGACTGGGCAGAAGATTTTCCCGCAGTAGGTTGCCATTACTTTCTACGGTAGACTGGTTGCCAACTGACTGACCAATCTAGTAAGGCGCTTAAATTCACAAAGTCTAGCTACCAGAGAGTTAATCAGAACAATTACCATCTAAGTATTTATAGAAAAGGCACATCGAAGCATTGTTACGACGGTGGGAAGCGACTGAAGTCGTGATGCCAGATCATGACCTATAACATTGCAGATTCTTCTTTGGAAATTATCAATAATCTATAAATACTTATTGTGGTCGTAGAATTCAAGGAGATTCGAAAAATTTAACTATTTGGTTAATGTCGTCACATATGGAAAATGTGGCAGAGAAGTCTGAAAACGAGGAGTAATAACGAAAGATTTTTTTCAGAAATTAAGTAAAATATTAAAATAGAAGAATATTGTTGGTGCTGGAACCCTGAAAGGTTACTGCGTGAGCAATCATCAAAACGGAGATTGGGAATAATAGTATATCAACAAATGCAAGACTCGAACACTGAATGAAGTAGATGCACTGCTAGTGAATAACTAGTCAGTATAATTACACTACTCTTGATATTTACCACCTTCTCATCAAGGTAGATGCAACACAAGGTCAATTAAAGTGGGGATTCTGAACTGTTAAACTCAGCCAAAAATATTCCGTACACCCAGCTTAAAGATAGGTCAGGCTCTTGTTTATTCACCCCAAACGACTCTACCCTTCGGCGGAGCCTCGTTTGAGCTCCTCTCTGCTCGAAAGCAGAGAGTTGAACAAGAGAGAGAAAGAAAGAGAGGGGGAGAGAGAGAGAGAGAGAGAGAGAGAGAGCTTGGATCAAGTGTGAACGCGCTTCTCTTCTCTCCATTTAAGAGGATAGGAACATACCATTACTGTATATGTAGGTAGGTATACAACAGTTAGTAACAAAGAAATTATTGCCGAACTGTTATTTAGTATGCAATCTCTGGTTTATCAGTGAATCTTTGACAACCTGCCCAAAGACGAAGAAAAACTTGAAGCGCCATAGATGTAGTTCGAATTACAAATGCTAAGAATGCTATTGAAAGAACATGTGAGCGACAAGAGTTGATTAATTGATTGACTGATTTGATTTTGACGGATTATCTACACTTTGTGGGTTACAAACATAAGGAATAACTCTTTTTGGGGGGTGGGGGCGTGTGAATATTGCATTAACAATTTTTGGTGATAACAATGACTTTTCTTAATACATGTTTTCTGGGAGCAGATAGATTTATACCTTTCTTAAAGCTATTTAAGCAGCGATAATTTCTCCATGGAAAATAAGAACAACTTATACTTACAATCAGAACGAGACCGCTCAAATTTCTGAGAGACATGATAAAGAACGAGGGTTGACTTACTAAATGGTGATGAATGGATCTGAGACATCCAGAAAAGGCTAGACTCGTGGAATTAGGACAAACTATCCCAGTGGTCGTAATAATGAGTTCGGCTCGAAATTCCAGCATTCAAAAGAAGGCCGGCGCGTACAACGGCAAAAACGTCATGAATATGACAATAAAGATGAGGAAAACAGTCCAAACAATGTAAATATTGTAAATAGTTGAAATAGTTCATCTCAGAAACATAGATAGAACCTGAAGAAGACCGGAGTATACAATACCCGAAACATCGAGAATATGACATTAATGATGAGGAAAGCAGTCTGAATGATATAAACAGTGTAAATAAGAAAGAGAACCTAGATAAAATTTCACGCACATTTGATATATTGAATTCAATGGATAAACAGCATGTAAAATACTTAACAATGTGCAAATAGGGAAAACAGACACAGGTCAAAAAGTTAAAATAGAGTAACGGAAGGTGTGGAGAGCCTTATTTGTCTATGTCCTGAAGGGTAATGGCATAAAAAAGATCATTACTAACATAACTACATTATTATAGCTACACTACCTCTTTACCTATTGCGTCACACATACGACATCCGGTTTAGTTCATTTTGACAAATAGAGAGGGAAATTATCCACTGTATTGCTATATTTATTTGCACTTTTCAACGAACTTCTGCAAATTTTCGCGCTCATCTCATATTTCTAAAATGTTTTTTGCTTTATTCTAATGTTTTATCGCTAGTAATTTGTTCTGCTAATCGATCACCAATTAGCTTTGAGAATGGATTTCATAAAGTATGCCTGTCACTGTAGTAGCAAAGTTGTGGCAGGAAATATCCATTACAGAATTAATTTTGAAACGGCTTTTGTTCCCTTCTATCATCCCGGACCAGAGGCTTGATTCATCCAGTTGTTCCTGGATCTGACTTTATAAACGATTAGCTTCAATAAAAAGAAAAATTGCTTTATTAGATTCGTTTTTGTTTATATCAAAAGTTAAATTTGAAAAGAATTTATGCAATTTATGTATCTTGACTCAAAGAATTACATTCAGTTTCAATTTGTAAAATATAAAGAGGTCATGAGAAGAGGAAAAGAGGTACTCGTGAGTACAATTACAGCTGAAACAGCGATTCATAATGTTGTGGCAACAGAGTTTATCTATTGTAACAAGTTTACTTTTACTGAGTGCCTCATTAGTGCTAGCAATGTGTCAGACAATAGTGTTGACGCTGTGTTTGACTAAGCACCTCGAAGATTTATTTGATGTTCTTTTTCTTAAAGGGACAATTTCGGTCTTCCTTTAATGACTGGGTCACCGTAGCTCAGTTGGTTGCAGCGAGCTGGTTCTAACGGTAGCTCCCACTCTGCTCAGAAGGTTGTAGCTTCAAATTCTTGAACATTCAGGCCGGTAGACGAAAATAAATTAAATACGAGTATTCACTAAAATAGCGCCTCTCTCTCTCTCTCTATATATATATATATATATATATATATAGATCTGTCTGCGGATATATATATATATATATATATATATATATATATATATATATCCGCAGACAGATCTGTTTCGCTGTATCACAGCTCATCAGTCCGGTTAGACAGCCGATTACTTTTTACCCAGGACTGAAACCCAACCGATATATATATATATATATATTTGGACAAATTCTTAGTCGTTCAAAATTGTATAATAGCCAGGAATAAGCGTAGTTTAAATGTCATTTTTACTAAAAACTAAAAAACAACTGGTTTCGTCCTAGTCTTATTAAGTTTATTTCTGGGAATAGGAGACATGTAAAATAAAATATTATTTTATACATCGAATACTGCAAGCCTTCCCTCTGTAAACAGAGGGACTGCTCGCTAGATTTGAATGTTATTAGACTCTAATTTTCCTTGCATTTTTCTCACCCTCATTAATCATTTTTCAATCTCATTATTTAAATGTTAAATTGCGTTTTTTTTTTGCTTTTGTTATTTGTAGTAAAACAAGGTTTTTCTGAATTGTTGTAACATTACTTTCCTTGTTCAAATTGAAACAAAAAAAAATACCGTTTGTTCCGGTGCGGGTGGGATGGATAAAAGGGTATTCTTTATCTTATCATTCTGTTGGATTCCGAACCATATTTGTGGGTCTATATTTGATCCAAGCAGACACACGTGACCGCGCGCGCGCGCACACACACACACACACACACACACACACACATATATATATATATATATATATATATATATATATATATATAACGGGGTGACGAAACTTATATGGTGTTAAAGCCACATATGATAAAAAGGGAGTTCAGCCAACATTGAATCTTGACAAACAACGAGTAACACTTATATATAGTAATATAATTTTATATTTTTATTCTTCGTCGGTTACGATTGCGTGGAACAGGCAGGGGCAGCCGGAGAGTCATCGTGCACACGAAGGGGCCGTCGGGAGTCGGAAGCCAGCGAGAGTCCTCTGTCTTCAGCTCAAATTTTCTACAAATAGTCTTAAAACTCCCACGCATTTTTGCTTTTCGGGGTTGTCACTTTGTTGTCTTATAAATTGCCGGATGTATTTGTCAATCACACCCGGTGGGCAATTGCTTTTCAAGCCAGCTGTCGCTTTTTTCGTTGCATTTTGATATCATCTACGGCCGGATATATCAGTCAATCACCCTTGTTCTTTGTTAATTTCATTTGCGGCCGGATGTACTTGTTAATTACCTCTACTGTTAAAGGTAATGCATTACAAAAGTACATTCGGCAGCAGGGCTTCTGATCATGAGATTGGAGTGTAAAACAACCTCTTAATTGAAACAACCGGGCTGGTAGAACCTGTTAGGGTCCAGTCTTTGGACAAACAGAGAACTCCCAAACAAAAAAAAATTCTATGAAAGTATAAAAATGTGACACTATTTGGAAAAGACGATAGAAAATTGAAAAAACAAAACGAAAAAAAAATAACAAAGAATACAGAAAACGCTAATTTTCGATAGACTGAAAGATATACTGATGAAAGAAGACGGAAATGCAAATGGTGATTAGATTTTCTCGTCTGAAACAAAGAGACCATAGGATTTTGCTCAAAGAGATAAGTGAAAGCATGTTCTAAGGACCTTCCAGAAAGAGAAATAAAGGAATTCGCCATCCCTGGCTGAAAAATTCAGTCAGTTGATAAAAACTAACTTTTAATATACAGATGACCCGACGAAGAGAAATAAAAAAAAAACGAGAGTTAAAGTTTTGTAAACAAATAAACCATTTGGTTTTGCTCAAAGACTGAGAAAAGTGACGAAGTATTCTAAGAACCTCCGGAAAGAAACTAGATATTTTTTACGATATTTACGAGAGGCCTGAATAGTATTTTTACCACCATTGTCAATTGATAAAATAATAATTTTGATCCCAGCCCGATAGCCAGAGAGTAAAACAAAATCCAAATTCAAGTAGCACTGGCTAATAGGTTAAAGAAAATAATTAAAAAATCAAGATATTGTCGTGTATACTTCAGATAAAACGTTCAGAAAGAAACTCTCCTTAATAGGAAACAGCAATAACAGCTGCGAAATTTGAGAAACTTGTTTTCCTAAAAAAAAATATTTTAAGAGAATTTTTTTATAAATTTCAACTAAAAACAGTACTGGCTGTGCGGTCAATGAATGCCCAAATTTTCCTTTTAGGAAAACGGTTAGTATTATCGTTACCATTTATCAAAAACTAAATATTTAATTCTTATCGGGAAAAACGTATAACGAATTAATAGTTTTAATAATGTAAGGCTTTCGATATAAACTATCAAAATTATTTAATTATTTTTTAAATTTAAATGCAATTTAGTTGTGCTTTTAAAAATATGCCATTTGGCGAGCTTGTTTCGATAGATGTTTCCCACATTGTATTTGCTGATTTTGCGTGCTGATTCCTGATGTTTATTTTGTAATTATTATTTTGACTATTTTATTATGCATAGACGATATATTTTCTCTTATATAACAATAATAACAGTGAGACAATGACCAACAGTAACAGAAGTACCACTTCTACCAACAACAACAACTGTAATAATAACAACAACAGTAACTTGTTTTTTTTTAAATATTTAACAGTTATTTTCTGTTATTTAACATTTAAACAAATAACAATAGCAGCAGCAGAAACAAAGGATTCTGTGGTATAATGGTTAACACTCTAGACTTTGAATTTCAATCCAGTGATTCCGGGTGTGCGTTGTGGTGCGGTGAATATCGGCTCAGAAAAAGAAATCAAAGAGCCGAGTTCGAATTCTAGTTGATTTCGTTGCATTCACTGACGGGCAAATACCTTTGGGAAAGGTATTAATCCGTCTGTTCTCCCAGCTATGGGCTAAACGTTAAGACAGATTGGGTTCTATAGCTTTGATTAGCAACCAGTCTACCGCAGAAAGTAATGGTAACCTACTGCGGGAAAATCTTCTGCCCAATCAGTCATGAATCGAAAGAGGCATGATCGTCTAAGCGATGACACTTGACTGAATATAACAGTTGGAAACAATTAAATCGTCTACTGGGTACAAAGTGGGGAATCTGTTTTTTATTGTTATGAAGTAATAAACTGGTCCCTCTAGAATTAGTAGAAGTTAACATAATCGGAAATAAATACAATTTAAACTTCTGTTGGGAATTTGTTTTCTATTTTTATGAAGTAATAAACTGATTCTCCTAAAATTAGTACTAATTAATATCATCAGAAACGAATACAATTAAAGCTTCTGTTGTACCTAAAGTGGAAGATCTGTTTTCTATTGTCATGAATTAATAAACTGATCCTCTACTAAGTACTGCTTATAAATATAATAATAATATAATCCGTATATTCCCCCTCGGCTATAGGTTAAATAGCAGGATAGATTGAGTTCTGTTGCCTTGGTTGAAGCAGAAGAATCCGTGAGTAACCTACATTGTAATTTTAACTGCAAGGTAATTTTAACCAGATTGTAATTTTTAACTACATGGTAAGTTTAACTACATAGTAATTCTTAACTACATGGTAATTTTAACTTCATGGTTACTTTAACCAGATGGTAATTTTTAACTACATAGTAATTTTAACTACATAGTAATTTTTTACTACGTGGTAATTCTAACTACATAGCAATTTTAGCAACATGATAATTTTAGCAACATAGTAATTTTAAAGGGATTAGAATAACAAGCGCAATAAAAGGAAAAGGAGAGAGAAAGGGGTTATAAACGAGAAAGTATAATGAGAAAGAGACAAAAAGCAGGAAATTGTGGCGAGCCATGATCACCAAAACATGAAGTGACATAATACATGCACAGAGTGAGAGATTATAAACGAGTGTATTGGGGGCAATAAAAGGTGAAGAAATAAGGAGAGTTATGATCGTCGACGTCTTGAAAGAACATGGCATACAGAGTGTAAGTGAGAGAGAGAGAGAGAGAGAGAGAAAGAGAAAGAGAGAGAGAGATGGAATGGGTAAAACTGAAAATGCTAACTCTATTTGCAGGATTATGTTATCAGTGTGGCATGGAACTTCGGGAAATCCAAGGAACAAAATTTTCGGAATCTTAATATAATTGAGAATTACTTGGTGAATTTATGATAGACGTCCAAAAAAAAAAAAAAAAAATAGCAAAAATTATTTTGTTAAAAAGAAAAAAAAATAGGAAAACAATACGTTGTTCGTAATTTTCATCAATGACCTTCTCGGTGGCATCAGTTCTCAACTCCGCATCTGTGCTGATGATACAAATATTTACTCCTGCCTTAATGGTAAGTCTGATCAGTTAGAAAATCTGATGTTAACTGCGGCATGGAATGGCTTGTGAACGCTTCCAAAACGAAACCCTTCTCTATCAATCATCTGAGAGACATTTTTTTGTCTTCCATCAGCATGGCTGATGCTAACCTCCAGGAAAGTAACTCGTTGCGCCTTCTTGGACTAACATTTTTCGCTGACATAATGTGGAATGATTATATTAAATCAATTGCGAGGTCTACTGCTAAGCAAAATGTTTCAATGTGCCGTGCCAAATAAATTTTCGATCTTGCATATTTATAATCTACCGTCCATCCTAGTTTTGAATATTACAACCACACCTGGTGTGGTAATACTATTACATATTTAGAAATTCTTGATAAAATCCAAAGAATCTGTGTTGTTTTTGGTCCTGAATTGTTATCTCGGATTCAGTCAATTTTTCACTGCCGTAACGTAGATTCACTGTGTCTTTTCTTTACTCAATCAGTGAGACCAGGTAAAAATAAACGAAGGAAAAAAAATTAATTTTGATTTATTGACAAAATAAATTTGAAATCCTCGTTCAATCGACTTGAGTTGCGAAATACTGTAAAAGTAAACTCAACGAGCAAGTAAAATTCACTAATGAATATATATATATATATATATATATATATATATATATATAACCAATATATTTAAAAATTCACTAATGAAACGCTGCAATTGTACCTGATTTCAGCCAATCAGTGATTCTCTTTATTGACCAATCACCTGTTAGACACCAAATGCAAATCGACTAATCACAAAGAAGAAGGATTTACTATAAAATATGCTGCCACGGTAAATTGTCTACATAGAATCTCTTCTCAGCAGAATGGCTCGTACCAAGCAAACAGCTCGTAAATCCACCGGAGGCAAGGCTCCCAGAAAACAACTGGCTACTAAAGGGGCCCGTAAAAGTGCCGCTGCAACCGGAGGCGTGAAGAAACCGCATCGTTACAGGCCAGGAACAGTAGCTCTCCGTGAAATTAGGCGTTACCAAAAGTCTACTGAACTTCTTATCAGAAAGCTGCCTTTTCAACGTTTGGTCCGTGAAATCGCCCAAGACTCCAAGACCGATCTTCGCCTCCAGAGTTCTGCTGTAATGGCTCTTCAGGAAGCCAGCGAATCTTATTTAGTCGGTGTTTTCGAAGATACCAACTTGTGTGCCATTCATGCTAAGCGTGTGACCATCATGCCGAAAGACATCCAATTGGCCCGCCGAATCCGTGGTGAGAGGACGTGAGTCTTTTCATTGGGACAGTTAAAACAAATCCGATTATCTTTACTCATTCGTCCATTGTCATTTCTAGCTGCACCACTTAAATCTGCCCATCTTACCTACCATGGTAGATTGTAGTACTTTTAGTGTTCTCCTTCAGCTTTCAACGAGACAAGTTTAGTTCTATTGAATCTCCAAACTGTCGGCAAATGTCTGACTTCTTGAAATTCCCTGTATTCAATATCTGCAAGATCGATGGCAAACGAATTTTTACTTCATCTTCACGTGATTTGACTTGCGCTTCCTTTCACGCTCGGACTGGTGTGCGTCCTCATAGTCCCTTTGTAAATATTAATTTTTAACCTTCCTTTTCAGCTTGAAGACGGACTTCAGCTCGTCCATCTGAATTCAGTCTCCACCCTACCGCCTTATGCAACAACCCTGAGACTTCTACCTTTCTACTTGCGAGTGATTTTACTGACTTAATCGAATACCCACAAATTCCCTGTATGAACCCTGTACATACTCAATATTGAATTTCAATTATTTCTGAGATGTCTAAGGAAAGCAGATATAATCAAAATCCAAGAATTGGATGTCTCCGAATTCTCTATAATTCGGTCAGAGATTATGTGAAACAATAACCTGCTCCTAATTCCTTAAAATCCCACATTGACGTGTCTTGACTTCCCTATCAATATATTACCGTTTTTGTTTCTGCATAAGCCATAGCATCTAGAAAAGAACATCTCTTCGCCCCCCCCCCCCACTAAATATCACATCAACAGGCTTTTTTGTGACTGACAGATGTCTCCCCATGAATGGCTTAAGATATTTCAACGTATTTAGCGTTCTGTTAACTTCGTGTTGCTCTTGAACCATGGGAGATATTGGGGCTGGCTCGATGAACTCTAATTCAACCCGGTGTCACTGCTAAACAAGCCAGTTTCATTTAGTGTCATCTTGAGTCTGATTTCTTTCAAAACTTAAAATGAAATTGTATTTAGCCCGACCCGTTGGCACGAACTGCAAAAAGCTTGAATCTTAGTCTTTTACTAAGATGTTTAAGCTGCAACAACTTTGTTTTACTTATTTCTATTTTTAAATTCATGGATTTTCATTGATTAGACAAATTGCGAAAAATGCATTCATTTTCGTCTCCCATAAACTTGTATTTCTATTGTATATTTAAGCCAGGAACTTTGAAAAGTACATCTCTTCACGCCCGAATTCTTCCATTATTCTATCGAATTTTTTTCTTCAAAATGTGTTTTGTTTAACTTATTATTCTAACACCCAAGCTACATGAATTCCTAACTAAATGGCGACGTAACTATTCTTTGTAAAGACCTAAAATTGAACTTATCCAATTTCGAGGACCCGTTTTAACGATTAAACTACAAAAGGTTAAATAATAATCGAATTTACTAATAAGCTTAGTTACAATTTTACAGTAAGCTATTGGATTTTTATTTCTTACTCTAAGCAATATATTCATGTAACTGTTTTGAATTTCTGCGTAATATTTTTAGCTTTCTCTGTCAAACAATACACAACTCATAATAAGTTTACTTCACTCAAATATTTTCAACTTCAGCGTTAATTTTAAACCTTAAAATTTTAATTTCGAGATTTCTCGTCATATATCTTCAGAGATAGTCTAACGACCTTGTTTATCGAACCTAAATAAGACATTAACGTTACTTCAACTTCAAATCTAACAAATGGCATGATTAACAATATTCCTTAATTACTAAGTCCTGACGATTTCTTAATGTACTCTGCAATAACTTGAGTTCTTGTATTTGTGGAGAATTTACTCTTAATTATTGCAAATGCCATTTTAATCGTCGTCGACACTCGCCCACATCCGTGCATCGAGATCGTCATAGTCTCTCCTTATTCGCTATCTCAACTTTTGGCGACAGTGATGGGCAATGACTGATGGCCAGCCTACTCCTGAATATCAGGATTCATGGAGTAGTGTTGGTGGACGCGTCTGATCACTTTTAAACTTTTTAAAATTTAAATTCGTAACTGTTCTTGGTCGTCCATGTAACTTCAACTACCAACGAAAATTTTCGCTCGGGATAGAATTCGATCTTAAATTTTATATTTAGTTTGAGATTACACCTCCTAAAATACAACTCGCAGTACTTATTAACAAATACGGTTAAAAGATAAACTATAATTACTTCCGTTTAAGTTGAATGTAAAAGCTTGTTTCTTAAAAAAAAAAATTGTCAAACATCCAATCCGGAGTTCAGTCTTTTTATTTAGAAAAAGATTAATTGAAAGCTTTAAAAAAAACAGTGGTTGCCAATGCGACAAAAGGTTGGTACTTCGAATCTTTTTCTTTCTCTCTCTCTCTCTAAGAATCTCTATCGTCCTTCCTTGCACGCACCCCCACCCCCCGACTAGCAGCACAATGCTTAAAGTTCACCAGAAGAAACATTCACCGAATCTTACTTTCTGTCGCGTTTTATAGTCGTTCTTCCATCCCTAATTCGTCTTTCCCGCCCCACAAACTCGCCCATGGTTTGCTAAAATGTCTCTATAAAAGAAATCACCTATTGCCGCTTCTTCTCCCCGACCACCACAACAAATTCTGTTCCCTGCGAATGTATGGTATATGAGAGATAGATGAGTTGTGTGGTGACCGAACAAATTATGAGGTCATGAATCTTAGCTAGGTATAAGGTAGCTAGTGAAGAATATCCTCTACCCACTCCTTCAGCCTTGTGCCGCATTTGTTGTATTTATACAATATACTACCCCTCCCCCCTGACCACAAGGTAAGCAACATTTTTTTTTTCTCCGTTCATTCAAACTGCAGGAAACTTTCCAAATCAAGACAAATGACTGTTGGTCTTCAAAAAAATTTAAGTTATCTTAAATATAACCCAATCTGTTAACCTGAGCAAAGAATAGCCGGTTAATTTTAACTCTCTCAAAACGAAACTACTATTCTGAGAGAACCCCCGCTTCTTTTTTTTTTTTTTTTTTTTTTTTTTTTTTTTTGTGCCTTCCATCACCATAGCTAATACTTTCAGGCGAGACTCTTGCGTCTTCTTGGGCTAACACTTTCCACTAATATGAAATGGAAAGATTATATTGAATAAATTCTTAGGTTTGCTGCTAGGAAAGCTGGTTCGTGCTACACATTTTTTTTTCTCTTCAGGATCTATCTTGTGTATCTATTTCAAGAATAATTTTAAGGCCCACGAAACAACTCTCCTTTAATCATCTGAGAACCATTTTCTTATCAGCATGATTGATGCTAACCTTGATGCAAGACTCACCGCGAATTCTCGGACCAACATTTTCCGCTGAGATGACATTGAAACCATTGCTAGACCTACAACTTAAAACGTTGGTTCACTGTATCTTGCTTGACAATTTTCTTAATCTTAATGTTTTTATAATTCTACCATTTTTCCGTACTTTGAATATTGCTGCACTTTGCCTGGTGCTCCTGCTATATATTTAGATTCTTGATAAAATCAAAGAATTTGCAATGCTTTCTTCCATCTCGACTTCAGTTACTTTCCCACTGTTGTAACAGTTTCTGTGGCTTTTGTATAAATAATTTAATGATAATTGATCTGTTTAATTTTCATTTATGGTACCTGGATTTTGTTAATTTAAGCTCAGTACTAGACTGGCAGATAAGTTTCATTTTACTGTTGAAATAGCATAGAAGTAACGATTACATCCAGCTAAGTTTATTCTCTCTCGCATTTTTCGCATGTGTAACTCATCTGGCTTTTCAGTAAAGTTTTTTTCAAAAATTTAAAAGCAATGTCAATCATTATCTTCCGTCTTGTTTTTATCATTCTTTACTTTATCGTATATTTTCTCATTCTCTCACACTGTGTAACCCCTTGCGTCTTAGTGGCTTTATTGGTTTGCTAAATACATCACCCAAAAGGCCGTGTAGATGCTTTTGAACTCTGCCAACGCAGGGTAGTAAGGTCTGGGCAGTTCAGATATGGCAGCAGCGACAAAAAGTAACTGAAAGAAACGTCAAAGTAATAATTACTTACCTTTTTTCATTCATTTTTGTTGTTGTTTCAAGTAGACCATAGCCTGAATTTTGGTATACGTGCCAAACTTAGACTAGAAATATTTTAGTGTCGGCAAGAATACCCAGAGCTAATTCATGAAAATGTAATGCTGCATGCACATTTAAGGCGAGGATTTCTCTTTTTTTTTTCTTTTTTTTTTTTTTTTTTTTCCTTGTAAATTTTTGTACAAATTTCCTCCCAATCTTATCACTGCTGCTGCCACTTGGTGACCGCAAGAACATGGGCTATTCAAATTTTAAAATCACACAAAATCATTTCTCTTGCATATCTAATATTATGGCTGTGTGTTTTGTCGCAGTTGATATCGACTCTGGATGAGAAATAGGAGAGCCGAGTTAGAATCCAAGCGAAAATACACTTGGAAAAGGTATTAATCATCTCTTCTCTCTCAAGCCATCGGTTAAATAGCAGGACAGATTGCGGTTTTATAGTAATGGCCACCCACTGCACGAAAATCTTCTGCCTAGTCAGTCATGTCTCGACTTCAGCGTGTATCCTGTATGCCACTAAACTGACTTGAAGATTGGGTTTCTATATCCTTAGTTTTCTATCTCACCCAGAGGATAAAGTGGTTTGCGTAGCATCAACACCACCTTTAAGACAAGTTATGGGAGCAACGAGCTATGGCGCTATTTTTAGCTATAGCATTTACTTTCAAAACGCCTAATTGAATGCATTGTCGAAAATCAACTTTTTTTTTTTCTTTTGAAAAATTTAAAAAGCAATGTCAATTATCTTCTGTTCTTTTGTAGTCTTCTCCTTTATAGTATATTTTCTCATTCTTTAAGACCCACTAAACCCTTGCATCTTAGTACCTTTATTGCCTTGCATGGGGTGAAAAGACAAAAACGCAAATGAAGACAAGGATAACTCTCTGGTAATTGAAAGTGGAAAAAATCCAAGAAATAATTCTCTTCATCTAATGAACATCGAGTGAACTTTAATTCAAATAACTTAGTGAGTTCGTAATGTGCACCTGATGACTGCGTAACGCATGACTCAGTCGTTTCATTAGCATGTGTTTTCTATCATGTGTGTGTGAACATCATTTAAGTGTTTGTAAGTTAATGTGGATACTTTTTTTCTTTAAAAAGAATGAAGTGGTTTATCTCAAATAGGCCAAAAGTTATAGCATTTCGAATGTCGACAAACCCAATTTATTTTTTTATTTATTTATTTTTTTTTTAGTAGAAATTACCTTCTACTAATGACACATACACACAGTTACACTAATCAATATATATATATATATATATATGAGTCCCACATAGATGGCATGACTTGAATTTGTAATATGCAGAACGTCTTACCATTGATTTAAGACAAAATATGTATGTGTGCATATATAAGAATTATGGGATATTTTTAATCCAACATATTTTATAATTGTAAACATTATTTTTAGTGTTATCCACTAAAGCAAAAAAAAAAAAAACTTTTATAAAATGCTTTTCATTTTGAGTACAAAATTCGCAGGTATGCCTTTCGAACAATCTGAACGAATAAGTGTGATCTAAACCTTGGTTAATTGTGAAGTTCTTCGTGGCTGACCGGTTAAAGGGCACGGGTTAAGAGGTTGGTTTATTCCGCAAAGAATAGAAGTTCGTTTCTTAAATAATTTCAAACAGCATTTAACGCCTCCCCAAGAACTTTGCTATCCATAATGCACCATTGACCAGCATAGATAGTTGAGCCCTCTCAAGAAGATTGCATTCAAGCATGAAACAGACATGATTATGATCTCAGTGTCTCTTTTTAAAGTTACATATACTCTCTCTGATATTGAGCAATTTTACGCATAAATATCAGACGGTTAAATACCATACGTGGTCATGTTCCCGCAGTAGATTGCCATTTATTTCTGTGTTAGACTAGTTTCAACCAATGCTTTAGAACCCAAAATTATCCTGAGGGAGGAGATATGGATTATTTCCTAAGGGTATTTGCGAGTAAGTGCACCGAATTCGAACTCTGCTCTCCGATTTTTGATTCCGAGCCGATATCCATTGTACAATAACGCACATCCACATATATATATTCATCTCTCTCTCTCTCTCTCTCTCTCTCTCTCTCACACACACACACAAAAATCTTTCTAGCCAATTTTTTTAATCTAGTTTTAAAACAAGGGCGTTGGAAAATTTTGTACACGAAATAATTTTGTAAATTTACCAAGTTAGTTGTCCCCCATTTTAGTACCACGAAATTAAAGATGGTCAATGATTGTATTTTGATCGATCTTTATCAGGGGAATTCTACAAACTGAAATTGATTCAATGTCATTGCATTAATGAAATGCCTCAACACCAGAACCTTCTCAAAGTTATGAGATCTTGCGAGTCACTAGTGGATTCTGGAATTTCTCTAACGTTTGGCAACGATCAATGGCTTTGCTCGTTCGAACCTGGTTTAATTTGATAAAGTGTTCCGAAAGGTCAAGCAGCCATGAAAATAATCCGTCCAATAGCCTCAACTTGGATGCAGTATTGATATTAGCCAGTCAATCATTCAGCGCTGAACAGCAGTCTCTGTTTTATTGGGCTAATTACTTCAGTTGTCCAAGCTGTGTAAAGTAATGGACATATGCGATACAGGATAAGAAAATAGTGATAGTTTTTTATCGTTTTTACAATTCGGTGATTAAAACCTTGTTTTGTTGTTTTTTTAAACGACAGTGGAGGTGTATATGGACGCATAAAGATAGTTTAAACACTCTCTGTGGAACAGGATTTTTTCTTCGATCATGGCCCTCCACATCTTCCTGCTCTTTGTAGCTCTTAACAAGTTTTTGTCTTATTTCTTCTAAATCCTGCGCTGCCATCTATTTACTCAAGCTTATCAAGTATGTAACGTGCTGTTTCACCTGTCTCGTTTTTCCGTATAGTAAAATTTAATGTAAATTATAAACTATCCCAATATTGTTCGGTCAATAGGAATTTATTGTGAAAACATTTATCTCCTTAAAATTTGGTAAATTTTAGTAATTATAAGAGGGATCAGTTTATTACATAATAGAAAAATTTATTACTCATTTTATATCCAGCTGAAGTCTATTTAATGTAATATCTTTTGAAAAGTTTCCTGACATTGTTTCGTTAATAGCAATTTTATTGCGAAAACATTGACGTGCAGATTAAAATTTGACATAGAGCTGTAATTATAGGAGGGATCAGTTTATTACTTGATAACAATAGAAAACAGATCCCTCACTTTATGTACAACAGACACATTACTATTTAATGGAAATGTATCTTGAAAACTTTCTCAACATTGGTTGGTTAATAATGATTTTATTGTGAAAATTTTAACCTCTATTGGGAACAAGCTGCCTGCAGACAGGAAACTAGTTCAGCAGATATACAAGGATAAAAAGGGGTGTAAGACATGGATGTGTCTTCTAACCGGATCCTTTCAACCTATACAGCGAGGCAATTCTGAGAGCTCTAGACGTTCTCCCAGGATTCGTCTTTGGCAGCCACAATCTGAAAATATAAGATACGCAGATGATATAATGCTGATAGCAGACACGGAAAGTAAACTGCACAATCTCCTACAGGAAGTAGTTACAGAAAGCGAAAAGAAAGGACTATATATAAACTACAAGAAAACTGAATACACGGTCATCAGTAAAAAGTGTAGACCAAAATGCCAAATCCAAGTAGGGAAGATGAAAATCAAGCAGGTACAGAAATTTAAATACATGGGAAGTGTCCTAATAGGGAAGAAAAGTGCAACACTGAGATCTGAATGTATATTGACATGGCCAATGATGCATTGCAGAAGGTGAATAGAATATTGACAGGGAAATTTCGCTGGAAACGAAGAAAGTAATATATTGTTATGTGATGTATGTCCTTCAATATGGCAGCAAATGCTGGCCAACCTCGTCAGAAATAAAGTAAAGACTTGATGCAACCAAAATGTAGTTCTACAGAAGAATGCTGAGGATACCATTGACAGATCATCTGAGCAACGACGAGGTTTTGGATAAGATGCACACGAAAAGGAAACTGATACTTGATACAATAGGGAAAAGCAGCTGAGGTTTCTGCAACATGTAGTGAGGAAGGAGGGCATGGAGAATCTGATATTCACAGGACAGATAGAGGGAAGAAGAGACAAGGCAAAGCGATGAGTTACATAATTGATGAACTTGAGCAGATGGGGGTTGAGCGAAATAACAGAAGAAAGGGTGATAAGAGCTACACGGAATAGAAAGATGTAGAGGGCTATGATCGCCTGCGTCCTGAAGAGACATGGCACACAGAAAAAGAATGTTTGAGAGTTGCTTTATCTTTTCTCAAATCGAAAATAGTTAAGTAGATTCCGATGAATATAAGGCCAGTAAAAAAAACAACAACAAAAAAAACAATAATGTTCGCTTTCATCATATAAATGTTTAAAACAACCGCACAGATTTTATAAGAATGTGAAAATTCATGACTGCGACAACTGCTTGACAGTAATATCGACAATTTGTCAACAAAAATTGTAGATAGGCCAAAATAATCCAGTTTCATTCTTTTCCGATAAGAATGTGGTAAACGAGCGCTCGTCCAATCATACCCATTATTAAATGACATTCACGTGAGTTTGATAATGACTTATCGTGTTCGCAAATAATATTACAATCCCGTTTTGGTAATCAGCCGTGGTAAAATACGGATTGTGATTATCTCAACCCGGTTGCCGTTGAATTAAACCTTTCTTTCTTTTCCTCTAATTAATAGGCATACACTTGGTCCGCCATATGAACTAAAATGCCAATCAGTGAAGTTCAGTTGATAGAACAGTTTTTTTCTAGGGTGGATATGCGGAGGACACGGTATTGATAATAGAAACTGAAAGAAAATTACGAGACTTCCTACAGAAGGTAGCAGGAGAAACAAAGAAGAAAAGAGTGAGAGCTCTGCCTTCGGGTAGAGAGCGGTCTCTGCTTCCGAGCGGAGAGCACTAACCCAGTCATGGTTCCGCCGAAGGGTAGAATCACGACTGGGGAAAAATAGACAGATATTTTTGGCCTGGCTATATGACCGGGAAGACCCACAATAAAAAGACCTTGTGTCATATCTAGCCTTGCGTGGGAAGGTTGATAAATATCGAGAAGAAAAGAGTGAGCATAAATTTCAAGAAAACAATATATGGTCATCAGCAACAAGAAAACCTGAATACTAACTACAAGTAGCACAAACTAAAATAAAACAAGTAAACAAATTTAAATATGTGTGAAGGTTTTTGACCAAAGATAGAAAGTTTGACACTGAGATCCGAAGATGCATTGGCATGGCCAAGGACGCATTTCAAAAGCTAAACACAGTACTGAGAGACAGGAAAATATCAGTAGAAACAAAAAAAAAACAAAAACAGTGCTATACTTCTATGTGATATCTGTCTTTTTGTATGGCAGCGAATGTTGAACGATCACTTCAAGGATGAAGAAGAGGCTCCAGGCAGCAGAAATGTGGTTCTGCAGAAGGATGCTGAAGATACCATGGACCAAGCTCGTGAGCAATGATGAGGCGTTGATAGAAACGAGAAGAAACCTTAACACCAGAAAGAGACAGCTGAGGTTTCTGGGACACGTAATGAGGAAGGAGGGTCTGAAGAATCTTATACTCACAAGACGGATAGAGAGAAAGCGAGAAAGAGGAAAGCAGTGCGAGACATATTTGATAGGCTTGATGAAATTGATGTCTGAGTGGGATTTGGGAAAGATACGAAAAAAAAATATTAAAAGCGACAAGGGGTAGGAGCAAGTGGGTGTTCATGATCGCCTACGTCCTGATGTGACATGTCACATGAAGAAGAAGATACTCACAGGTCAGATAGAGAGAAAGAGAAACAGGGAAAAGCAACGCGTAACATACTTGATGGGCTTGAGCAAATGGATGGCAGAGTGTGGTTTGGGTGGGGTAACAAGAGGAAGCGTTTTAAGAGCTACTGAGGATAGGGAGATGTGGAAGGCCCTGATTGCTTACGTCTTGAAGGAACATGGCACATAAAAGAAGAAGAAGTCATCGCGAAGAGATAACGCTTCTCTGACACGTGACAAAAACAACTTTTTGCATCATGTCATGCTGGACTTGTGAGTAGTAAATAAACGTATGTAACATTCGGTAGATTTCTTTTTCGAGGTCGGTGAGAATGTGCGTACACATTGTTAGCATATCTTTTGAAAATATAAAACTTTTATTCACGTTCTTCCGGCTTCCTTCTACATTGCTTTATTTTAAATGTTTCGGTAAATATTTATATCTACAGATACGCTTTTATATATTTGGAAGCTCTTCATTTTGCTAATATAACTGAAGTCATTTCCAAATTTGAATAAAACAATATCTCCTTAAAGCCGAAGTAAGATACAATCTGGTTATGCACTTTCATTAGAACTTCTTCAAATACTTTGAGGACAGTTAATTCGTAGCAAGTTGAAATTGAGTTCATAACTCTTCTCTATATATCTACAATTGATGTTATATTGCCAGGTATATACTGATATCGGCTGGAACAAGAAATCGGAGAGCCAATTTCGAATTCTAGTTGAGTTCGTTGCATTCACTTACGAGTCAATAATCTTAGGAAAGGGTTAATATAAAAAAGAAATGGGTTAAATAGTAGGACAGATTGGTTTCTGTAGCCTTTGTTGCCAACTAGTGTACCGCAGAAAGAAATAGAAACTTAGAGTCATGGATGGAAAGAGACATGATCATCCAAGCGTGTATCATGTACAGCAATTAACCGTGACTGATATACTAATATAGGTATATTTTAGCCTAATCCAGATTAACCCTAGGGGTATAATTGGAGCTGGCCTACTTCATACATTGGTGTATAAATATATATTTTTTTAATCATTTGGTCCCAAGCAAGTTTGGACCGTCACTAGTGTGAAGGGGATTACAGTGAGACAAAAGACTGAGTATAGAGGACATTGAGAAAAGGATAAAAATTGAATGGGATTCAATATTATATGCCTCCTTTTGCTATTAGCATCATCAATTGCTTTTTCTTAATTAAAATTTGGGGAAAATAAGAACAAAGAGTTTCAGATCCAAACATTGTAAATTTTAGGTTATAATTCCAATCAATTCGGCAAGTCCAACGACAGAAAATACAAGGGGGACGTAAATCTAATTAGTCCGCAAATAACAATTATCTTCTTCCCCAACAAAGAGCCAAGATTCATTATTCATTCGCCGCACAACACAGGCAAGATGCAACACCCGGGCCAGGTCCCTCCGAAAAACAATCTAGCAATCGTTGATGACGCTAGCATCGGTATTACTACTGATCACCCCATTGTTCGGGATCGGTACGAGCCGTTAACATGGTCTCAAATAGGGAGCACCAGCGGCCTGTAGAAGTAGGTGTGCTCGGCCGTCTCATACAATCCCTAATCACACCGATGGCAATCAGACATATCTACCAAGCCCACCTTGAAATCCGTACCATGATCTCACCCTCACGCCCACCCCATCTTATTTATGTGCGTGTCCTTTCAGGACGTAGGCGATCATGAACCTCTATTTACTCCTATTCCTTGTCGTCCTTAACATTTTTCTTCTTGGTATCTCTTCTAAACCCTCCTTCACCATCCACTTGCTCAAGCCAACCAAGTATGCCTCAAGTTGTTTACCCCTGTCTCTTTTCCCCTCTATCCGTCTTGTGAGTATTAGATTGTCTAATCCCTCTTTCCTAATTACGTATTTCAGAAACTTCAGCTGTCTTTTCTTGATGTTGAGTATAAGCTTCCTTTTGGATTGCATCCACTCCAAAACCTTGTCGTTGCTCACATGTTAGGTCCACTCTATTAGTCGACAAGAAGTCAGCTAAATAGCTGTGAAACTATTATTTACAGAGACCAGGCTCATAGGTAAACCGATTTCGGAAATACTCCTAAAACGTTTCATACAGAGTCAGTTTCTCATAACATCAGTGAACTAAACGCAGGTAATTTATGAAATAGTTTGATGCTTTCTGCAAATTTTTTAATTATCTCTAATGATAACTACTAAGTAAAAATACACAAAACTATTATTAATTATATACCGCTAACCAAAGGTAAGAACTACAAATGAGATGGATGGTTTTTATTTTGTTTTGTACTCATTTATTCGAGGGAAAACTTTAGCAATGGCACAACAAAGATCGTGCTCAGAAGTTTTGAGTTTTGATCTGTATCCATGTCCCATAATTGATCTTTCAAATCCAGTACGGGTACAATTTATGACAGCCTGAAGTTTTATAATAGTGAAAATTCATCCCACTCTTGATGAAACTTATTTAAAAGCTTTGTTTACTTTTAGTAGAGGGAATTGAAAAAAAAACATTCTTCAATGTGGATGAAGATTATATATATTCTACAGTAGCGGTTATTTTCTCGGAGTTAATGTATCCCCTGAATAGTACAAATGTATCCCAGCTTGGGAACCCCTGGGACAGACTTGGGAACCGCCTGGGACAGACTATCCTTTAATGGCTTCGCCTTCTTAGCCCTAATGCTAGTCCTTGGCTATAGTTGGTGGTGAAAAACCTCACTCTATCCTTAAGATTATCCCACCACTTATTCACAATTACCACTCCATTAATCTCGCTGAACTAATCTAGTCCGATTTTGCTGGAAGTCCTTCCTGTCCACCAAGGACACGTTAAACAGTGTCAAGCCATTCTAGACCTAGTGTGTAAAGCTATATGGACACAAACGAGTTTGTAGCCTGAATAGCCTAGCCAATGGCACGTTGGACACTCTTTTAAATTCTAGATACACTCTTCTTACTAACATTCCATCCGGGTAGACGGTCAATTAAGTGCCCACGTTTATATCTCCCGACCGGAGTGATCGACCCGGTATTTATCGACGAGATTAAATTCGTCGATCGAATCTACCAGGCTGTGATCACTCAACTTTCCGCTAGCTCTGGTCTCGCTTTCTAACTTAGAGTCCAAGATAGCATTTCAGGCCCCTATTAAAACTAGACGCGCCGGATCCACCAGGAACGGTCCCAACTGACAGAAGAGCGAACGGCGCTCCCTCTGATCGTTGATCGCACCACTTTTCACGACAATGTCAGACATAATGATCCTAACGCTGACATGAGCAAGTTACACTCTCACATCCAAAAAACGATTCACCAGCAAGGAAACCCATATGGCCACTTGGTCCCAGTATGCTGAATACATAAAAAGAGTCGCGAGACAGCACACAAGCATCGTCGTCCCAATGTGAGCCTCCTAGATAGCAGTCACATCCACTTCAAAGTACAAAAGAGCACGAAGGAGGATAGCTCTCAAACTCTTCACATTTAAACTCGCCTACTACCCAAAACTATCGAAGCCTTTTTTTGACGTAACCCGTCCGTCGTTTAAAATCCTGTCAGAGTCTGTAGGAAAGTTTTACAGCCCTATATGTAGACAGGGCTCTCACATAACAGTCTTTGTATATTTTGTTGAGCTCAGGTGCATCACCCTGAGCTCCGGAAAAGTTTTTTTCAAGGCAGAGATCATGACCCAGACTGTTGATTGACAATTGTATCTGGGCGTAGGTGACGTTAATTAAGCAATGACCCCCAAAAAAAACAAAAATGCGTAGATATTTGGCGTTATACAAGTCTGGAATTTCGTCAGAGAGGTATCTCCCTCTCTTTCTCTTTCTCTCTCTCTCTTTCTCTCTCTCTCTCTCTCTCTCTCTATATATATATATATATATATATATATATATATAGCAAGCTAGCTACTCCCGACAACACCTGCGTGTGCATGATCTCTCTCCGGCTATCCTCTTACCCAGGCACTGGCTAAGGTTCAACCGGCTCGTAGAGACATTTAGACTTGGACATGGCTGACAAGCAAAAATTGAAAGTGTCTACCGAAAATCGCTTTGAAAATTTAGATGAGATGGAAGTAGAGAGCTAAAATCTACAGACGGCTAAACTTCTAAACAAAAAAGAAAAACATATAGGCCGTAAATAAGAAAGTACAAGCATGTATAAAAAATTGCAATGGAACTGTTTTGGATTGAAGGTAAACATTAACGAGTTGTTTCTGATAATAACAGACCTGAAATCGACAATTATCTGCCTTCAGGAAACCTACCTTAAGTGGGATGACAATATAAATAGAAGCGATTAACGGCAATGCAGTTATATAAAGGATACTCGTCTTCAGGTTGTACATCCATTTTAGTCCGAAATGATGTCCCACAAAGTCAGATAAACTTGAGAACTAATTTACAGTCAATAAACTGTAAAAGTGCCTCTGCACAGCCTAATCAACATCTGCTCGGCGTACGCCGAACGAGGAAATAGATAGTACCTACTATCGCCCGGTTTTACACTCCACTCTCTTCTTTTGAACAGGAGTAGAGGTGTTCGCCTTGTTTCTTGTTTAGGAAGGGGTTCCCGGTTCTCTTCCCTTCTTCTTTGGTCTTAATGTTAGTTCAGTGGCAATCTCTTTGCAGTATTTGAGTATGGTGGCAACGCCTCTTCAAATTGAGAGTACCGGGTTGGCAGCTTCCGACTGGTAGTTACTACCCGCTCTTGGGTAGCGTCTTGAGAGGCTCCTCTGATCAACAGTAGAATAATATCGGGATTCCTGTAGTGCCATATCGCGCATGGACGGGCGTCCCTGCATGAACCTCCGGTGGGCAACCCCGAGGCCACATTATGCTGCAGGCTGCGCCAGTCTCCATCCTACATCCTACAGTGACCGTCTGATGCTAATCTAGACCTCTCACTATAAATAAACCAATATGAATACAAGCAAACAAATTGGGGTGAAATAATTAAAAAAAAACATTATAAAGCAACTCCCTACTCCTTTAATGTTACGAGGAGATGTTAACTGTCACTGCAATTAATATAGTTGTAAAGATACAAATCAGAAAGTAAATCAGAAAGGATATGGAATCAATTCTAAATAACAATGATTTGTGTATATAAAACAATAAATCACCATTTATATGTGTCCATTCTTTCGCATTTTACTCTGCAATTGATTTATCTTTATGCAACCCATCTATCTTTATGGATATGTCTTGATAGGTACTGATGAACACATGTGGACGCATCATTTTCCAATTTGTCTGCAAAATTTGGAGTAAAATGATGAACATTCTTAATATTGGAAATTAAATAAAGCAAACTGGGAGGAATTTCAAAAGCTATGCTTTAAAATAGTAGAAGGACTATGCATCGAGAACTTAACCCTGTTTACAGAAATATTAGTCTCTATTTCAAAGAAATTTATTCCTAAGTGTAACATTAAAAAAAAGTGAGTGAGGTTTGTGTAGCCGATACGTAATCTGGATATAACGACTTGTTCTTTCCTTGACTTTTTAGTAACTGGTCTCCACTCTCCTAAAGTGAGATTGATTTGAAAGAGTTTGTTGTTTGTGTTATTATTCCAGTGTTCTTGCCATTTTGTGTAAAATAATTTGTTGATTTTACGTTTCAGGTCGGTATAAGGGATGTTGATATTATCAGAACTCAGGTTTAACGCCGATGTGGCTGCCGAGTCTGCCCTTTCGTTACCTCTCACTCCGATATGGTTTGGAATCCAACACATAATTATTTCAATATGGCTAGACAATGAGTCTGGTCTATTCAACAGTTGGTAATTAGTGGGTCATCAAGCCTTTTATGACTGAGTGATGTTAAAACGGAGAGTGAGTCTGAAAATATTATGAATTTCTTATGTATACTTTTTGATAGGATATTGAAAGCAAAATCAATGGCACAGACTTCTGCAGTGAAAATGGAGCTTTCTGTTGGGAGAGCCTTTTTCTGGATTGTTTCATTCAGAACTGAGTAACGGGCTGCTTTGCTGTGGTCCTTGGAGCGATCCGTAAAGATACGTAAATGGTCGGGGTAGTCCAGGAGAATATTATAAAAATTTTCTTGATAAGTGTTGGGATGGGTTTTTGCTTTGGGGAGTTCATTCAGTTCAAAGATCATTTTGTTTTTTTTTAAGAGTCCAAGGTGGAGTTTCAGACAAGATGTGCTCATGGATATTTACGACGGACATTTCTGATTCTTGTTGAACCGATTTCATTCGAAGGCCAAAGAGTTTTATAGCTTTTCCTCTTACTTCGAATAATTCACTATATTTTGGATGGAATGCATCATCATATGCAGGATTACGTGGACATTATTTCAGCTTGGTATAATATTGGGTAGCTAGTTTATGATTCCTTATATTTGCAGGTGCCTCATTTGCCTCTGCATATAGACTTTCCACTGGGGACGTTCTGAAGGCTTCAAGCACCAATCTCAGGCTTCCATGGCAGAACGGATCTAGGATTTTTAAGTCTTTCTAGCTGACTGGTATATAAAATTACCATAATCCAAATTCGATCTAATCAGTGACCTGTATAACTTCAGTAAAGTTTCCCGATCTTCTCCCCACTCTGTGTGGGCTATCACACGTAACAGTTGTAGTCTGTTATTGCTACTAACCCTCAGGTACTTTAGGTGGGGAATAAACGTCAGTTTTTTTGTTGAATATTAACCCCAGAAACTTGTGTTCATTTACTACGCGGATTTCTGTCCTTTCAAGTTTTAGACTAGGATCATTGTGTAGTTTTCTCTTATGACAAAAATGTATGCATTTAGTTTTTGTTTGAGAAAATCTGAATCCATTTTATGTTGCCCATTTGTTTATCTTTTCTAGGCATTGTTGGAGTTTGCGCTCAATGGTGGGTATATATTTTGACCTGTAACATATTAGGAAGTCGTTCACGTGTAAAGATTCATCAACTCCAGAGGTTAAACATTTTGTTATATTGTTTATTTTTATGCTAAACAGAGTCACAGATAGTACAAACTGCCTTGGGGGACTCCCTCTTCCTGTTTTTTTTATATCAGAGAGAGTGGCTCCGATGTGGACTTTAAATTTGCGGTCTGATAAGAACCCCTTGATAAAATGTGGGAGTCTACCTTTTAAGCCGAGATCACGTAGATCTCTCAATATTCCATATTTCCATGTGGAGTCATAAGCCTTCTCTAGATCAAATAAAATTGCTGAGAGGTGCTTATCCTCAATAAATGCTTCTCTTATAGCTGTTTCCAAGCAAACCAAGTGATCCGTTGAGCTTCTTTATTACAGAATCCACATTGTTGGTTGGTTGTTTTGTTTTTATGGCAAATCAACCTCAACCTCGGCGGGTCATGTATTGCCAACTAAATTTGATTTATTTATTGCTGGTAATAACTTTTTTCTTTCAACAATTTATTGTTTTTTTATAAGTTTTTGTGTCTTGTGCTACTTTTTCTTTTCGAGTATCAAGATTCATTGGGGTTTGTTTTTAAGGGCAGGGTCCCCAAGTCCTACTCTTGTTATTTAACCCATAACTGGTGGGAAGGGACAGATTAATACCTTCCCCAAGGGTACCAGTGCTTAAATGAATGCAGGGTATTCAACTGGAATTCGCACTCAGCTCAACCATTTATTTTTCCGAGCCGATATCCACTGCACCACAACGCACATCTGTCACTATACGCTTACAGCACCTGGTATTCCCAAGCGGTCACCCATCTAAGTACTGACCAGGCTCAACGTTGCTTAACTTCAGTGATCGAGCGTAAGCCGAATCCACATTGTAGATTGGAAATAAGGCCATTAGATTCCAAATACCAAACCAGTCTATCGTTTATCATCCTCTTCATTATTTTGCATAAACAACTGGTTAATGAGATTGGTCAATAGTTTTGTCGATTTGTGTTGTCTCTCCCTGGTTTTGGAATTGCTATTATTATAGTTTGTCTCAATATGTCTGGAAATTCACCTTCTGTCCATAGTTTGTTAGAAATTCTTAAAATCAGTTTTAATGATTCTATAGGTAGTTGCCTCAAAAATTCATAATAGACTTCGTTCGGTCCTACAGCAGTAGTGTGTGATCTTTTTATAGACTCTTTTAATTAAGTTAGTGAAAAGAGATTATTGTACTTTTCAAGGTTTTTCGATTTGAAGTTTAGTTTGTACTGTTAGGCGTCTTGTTTGACCGTCTGAAATTTTGCATTGTAATTTTGGCTAGATGAATTTTGGGAAAGGTTTTAGCTAGCAAATCTGCTATGTTCTTTTATCAGTTATGATGGAGTTATTTTTGAAGAGGTTTTTAATTGGTGTTGCTTGATGTTTGCCCGCAATTTTCCAGATCATCTCCCATACTGCTTTCGGTTCAGAGGATGAATTCATTTTGCTAACATATTTTTGCCAGCATTATTTTTTCGCTGCCTTTATTAAAAAGCTCTGTTTTGTTTATATTCTATCAGATTTGAAGTCGTGGGCTGTAGTTGAAATTTCTTTAGAGCAGCTTTTCGTAATCTGAGAGATTTTTTTTCTTTAAATATTTGCCAGTTGGCCTTATCTAATTTCCATCGAGGTGTTTTTCACTATTAGGTTTTGAGCTTTGGATCATAATTGGAAAGTGATCGCTGCCACAAGTGTCATCGCATACGTTCCAGGTAATGTCCATGTATACTAATGGGTCACATAATATCAATGGCTGAGTGATTTCCGCGAGATGAGTTGACATATATAGGTGCACCGTTATTAAATAGGCATATATAATTTTTGTTAATAATCTTTTCTAGTCTTTTTCCTTTTTTGTTGGTGTCTTTACAACCCCATAGGATATTGTGAATATTGAAATCCTCTAATAAGATGAAAGATCTAGGCAATTGGTCAATCAGCCTCTTCAATTCATTCTTGTCAATGTCATCATTTCGTGGGATATATATAGAACATATAGTCATTGTTTTATGTAGTGTGGCCTTAATGATAACTGCTTGGATATTTGTTGTTATATTTATTTTACTGTGGGGTGTATCGTGTCGGATCAGAACCTATTACCCCCCCCAGAAGCCCCGCCTCCGGAAGTATAGGGTGTAATTAAACATCCTTAATTCTTAATATTGATGTTATCAGTTTGTTTCTTAATATTGATGTTATCATCTTGTTTCAAGAATGTTTCTTGAAGGCAAATGACCGTTTGTTATAAGTAGGAAATTATAGTGATTCCACTAATGATTTAAGATTTTTTTATGTAGTGTGGCCTTAATGATAACTGCTTGGATATTTGTTGTTATATTTATTTTACTGTGGGGTGTATCGTGTCGGATCAGAACCTATTACCCCCCCAGAAGCCCCGCCTCCGGAAGTATGGGTGTAATTAAACATCCTTATTTCTTAATATTGATGTTATCATCTTGTTTCTTAATACTGATGTTATCATCTTGTTTCAAGAATGTTTCTTGAAGGCAAATGACCGTTTGTTATAAGTAGGAAAAGTTCATTTAGATTAGCTTTTAATCCTTTACAATTCCATTGGTTAATGTTTTACATCTTTAGTTTTAGTGCCCTTTTTTTCTTTTTTTTTTCTTTTGGTTGGATTCGTTTGCTTCCTACGCGTTTCTACGCTTTTGGATCTGGTTTTGTTGGGGCATTTTTAAATATTAAAAGTTTTTTGTTTTGTTTTGAAGAATTTTCTTCTGTCTCCATTAGTTCAAATCTGGCTTTTGTTTCAATTAGTGTGGTTCTTGTTTCATGTTTGTTATATTGCTTGTTTCTAGGAGATCTTTCTGTTGGAGTTAGCGACGGATTTTCAATGTTATTTATTTTTAGACAGGTAGAAAGAGGTTCATTAGTTTTGGTCGTGGTAGTATGGAAACTTGAGGTTTTTGTTGTTTGGTTTGTGCTTTGGTTTGGTTTAGATTTTGGGGAACATCAGTTTCATTAGCTGGAGGTTCAGTTCTTTCTCTAGAACTGGTTCAACGAGGAGCTTGGTTGATAGGATGTTTATACTTTTTTTGTGATTCCACTAATGATTTAAGTTTTTTTAAAAAGATTTATCATTCCATGATGGACCACTGCTTGAGTTTGAATTGAGTTGCTGGTGATTTTGGATATATTTGCATACGTTGTTGTTACTGTATAGTCTTCGATAATTTTTCCACCTTCAGGATATGAAATAAAATATATGGTGTATTTAATTTTTGTTATTTTTTTTTTTCCAGATTCCACAATTTTTTGAATCAGCAGCATGGTTTGTTTGCAGTTTGGGAAATTCTGTGGTTTTTCACAGTTTCTCCACATCTTTTACAGACTGGAGGTCTGGTGCATTTTTCTTTGTGGTGCCCAAATCTTAGGCAGTTGAAATGTCGGAGAGGATATTAGATATATACATTTTCTTTAGTTATAGTGTATCCTATCTTCATCTCTGCTGAGATTCTTGGAGTGTTGAATGTGAGTATGTATGTATGAGTTTGTATTATTTTATCATTCCTTTTAATAGCGATTCTGCGAGCATCAGTGACACCTGGGGCTTGAGGTTGGATTTTATCTCATCTAGGGTGCAAAGAGAAAGATAAGGGTTTCTCACTACACCCTTTGATGAATTCAAAGAATTGTGGGGGTAAGATTTTATTGCCAGTCTATAGAATGATGTTTGTTTTAATAGATCTGAATATGTGTTTTGTTACTTCTACTAATAAAGTATTTTTCACTAATGTTTTCACAGATTTTGGATTTATTATAGAGTTGATTGTTTTTCTATAATAAAAGGGGATAACTTTGTAATTGGGGTTTCTTCTATTGATTGAAGAACAATAAATGGAAAAAAGAAATCTCATCTGAATCATTATCTGAATCATTTTCGACAGGTAAGCGTTTTGTGGCTTTTGATTTTTCACTAGGGTTTTTTTGGTTTTGTGAATACATAAGAATTTTTAATGGGTTCACCGACCGTGCGTGCCAGTATACTCACACCGAGGAAAAGGAACTAATAGTTTGAGATCACTGGGTTTTCGTTCCCAAGAAGACTATTCACCCAGTGTTGTATTTATAAAGGGAAATATTAGTCCTTCCTCAGCATGATTGACCCTACAGCCACCGCTTTCTAATTCAGAGTTTAAAAGAATCTGAAAGAGGGCTTGACTATACCAGCCGATTGATCGGATCGAGCCTCTATGACCGCCCGTCTAGCCCAGGTAAGGGCAGAAGTGGTGTGTTGCAGGGTTGTGACCACTTTATACCTGGGTCACGACCTGCTCAACCACCAGGATCCCGTCCCCAGACATCACGAGTCGCCATCCACGGCCTACAGGTGGCCCCATTGAGTTACTTTTACCCTCTGCATGGGGAGTCAGTTGGCGCATTCATTTGGCGAAATTATCCTGAAAATGAATAATTTTCCAAAGAAAAAACCCACCATCCTTCGTTTCTGGACACATTCCAGAAAATACTGGAAAACTTCCACGACTACATAAAAATATATACGGACAGCTAAAAAGAAATAGAGACAAAATAGTATATGCAGCAGTCAGTCAAAGAAATATCAAAAAGAAACGCCTTCCAAGGGGAAGTTCAATTTTTACTGCAGAGGCTTATGCCATTGGGTTGGCTCTAGACATAATCACTGAGAGCAAACCAAAGAACTTCCTAATTTTTTCAGACTCACTCACCGTCCTATCAATCTTGGAGGAGAACAAATCTAAATCAGTGCATTGAACAAAAAGAGAAAAAGTGTGTTATGTTGGATCCCTAGCCCCACTGAAATAGCTAACTTTAAAGCAGATCTGGCAGCTAAATCAGCTTTGGACATGAATGTGGGTACAGGGATAAAGACTTTAGGGAGGGAAATAAATAATTTTTTTAAAAAATGGCAGAAATACTGGAATGATTATCCATAAAATAAATTCCATTCAATACAGCCCAAGCTCGGGATAAGTTTACGCATCGGCCATACGAAAATGACACATTCTTTCTTACTTACTAATGAAATTCAACTGCTGTGCCAAGCATGTAAACAAGTACTATCAATTAAGCACATCTTGATAAAGTGTCCAGAACTAGCTACAGAAAACAATTGTATAATACTGATAGCATGCTTGATCTGTTCGAAAATGTAAATATGAACAACATACTATCATATCTAAAAGTGGTTTGCCTCCACAAGAAAATATAAAATGGAATATATATCTATATATATATATTACCAACAATACATTTTCAAAAACATATATTACCAGGCAGACTTTTTTTCACAGAGAAAACACACACACACAGATAAAAAAAATTCAAGTAATACCCTTTTGAAGAAAAACAAAAATTACCAGCAATACATTTGACTCTCGTTAAACTCTCTTTACAAAATGTGTTAATAAAATCTGATCTAAAACTTGATTTACAAACAGACTTCTTACAAAGATTCTATTGTAAAAATCTTATCGGCATTAAATAACCCATTGAGGTTGATATACCGTAAAACAAAACAAACTAAACCAAAAATAAAATAAACTTTTCTTTTCATCGAATTGTCATGGGGGTCCTTCAAAAAATAATTAAGACTAAAAGTGGCTCATGGGTAAAAGAAGGTTGAGAACCTCTGATCTACAGTATGGCTGATTTGAATATAGCAATATGGATCTTACTGTATGGGAAAGAGGGAAGTATATTCTGTCCTTGGCGGGTATATTCTATATTAGACAATTTTATACCTGGTGGTATAAACTAACCTGGCCTAACTTATATTCCGGTATAGAACAGCTTAGCCTAGAATAACTCCGTACATATCAGTTGTTAACTGGAGCAAGGAATGGCTTATAAATTTTAGCGCCTTCAAAGCAAAACTTCTACCTTTTAATCATCATAGAGGATCTATATTGCCTTTCATCAGCCAGGATGGTGCTAACTTCCAAGAGAGAAACTCTTTGCGCCTTGATCTCACATTTTCCGGTGACATGAAGTGGAATGATTATATTGAATCAATGTCCACTGATAAGAAAGTTGTTTCACTGTGTCATGCCAGAGAGTTTTTCTCGTCAGAATCCTTGCATGTATATAAATCTCCAATTCGTTTGCGAATTGACTATTGCAGTTATATTTGGTGAAGAAATGCTTGTAATGTTATCTGGCATCTCAATTTCAATCAGATTCTCAACGCCATAAAGTTTATAAATAATTAATTTAATAGTCGATCTTTTCCAAATTACGAATAATACTCATTCACACAAGGAGGAAATTGTGTTAGAAATTGTCCGAAGTTCATTGCGGGAGAAAAGTGCAATGTAACAATGTAAATAATTACAATACCTCATTTCAGAAATATCGATAGATCCTGAATAAAGCCAGAGTTTACAACGGTCAAAACGTCGTGAATATGGCAACGAAGATGAGGACAACAGCCCGAACAAGGAAAATAGTGTAAATAATTAAGATACCTCATCTCAGAAATATCGTTATATCTTGAAAAAAAAAACAGAGTTTGCAACGGCCGAAATTTCGTGTATATGGACAATGAGAACAGCCCAAACAATGTAAATAGTGCAAATATCTCCAATTTGTAATTGGCATGTTGAGCGGTTTCTTTTGTTAACAGCCAAGCATTTAGTTTTATTGCAATTGATATTTAGTCCTTTCTTCTCTCTTTCCTTCACTACATTATGTAGGAGTTATTTTTGTGCTTTTAACACTGCGCCATCGGAATATCGTATGTTGTTAAGACTGTTGTCGCCAATAATTAATTCTTGTAAGACTTTTTATTCTCTCAAGATTGCTTCGTTGTAAATGTTAAATAAATCCGGTGAGAAAACACATCCTTGTTTTACGCCCCTTTCTACTTTTCTACAATATTTCAATGCTTCAAAACATAAACAATTTGACATTGCTTACATGCTCCGTCACTGATATTTTTAGTATTCTTATGTATGCGACACTTCCAAAAGTTTAACGTCAATACGTTACAAAATAGCCGATGACTTTAATGATTTTAAAAGAGTATCTACTCGCCAATGGTAAAACCAACATCGTACTTCAGGATATTGCAGCTTAATTTTGTCAAGTGTCTGTAAATTTCTAGCAGCTATTTTTTTTAGATATATAGATAGAGCCATAGTAGAAAAACGATATTTATGTAATATATGTGCATTTGTGAATGCGCATCTATGCGTGTGGCCCGTTGCACTTTCTTCTACGTGTGGGTCTCAGTCACCATTGCGAATGTTTTTCAAATGAGCCAGATTTGCCCGAAATTGCAAGTTCAGATTCATGGTTTCAAATTTCCTGTCCACAAAAAGGACATTCCTTAAAAAACTAAGCATTAAGAAGCAAATATCCATGAGTACTCTCTCTCTCTCTCTCTTTCTCTCTCTCTCTTTTTCTCTTACATACACTCTTTCTATCATTCCTCTTCTTTGTCTCTTCCCCTTTTCCCTCATTCGCTATTCTCTTTCTCTTGTGCCTTTCCTTCTCCTGTGTTTTCTCTTTTTCTGCAACTATATCCTTCTCTTTTCCAATTTCCTTTCTCCATTAATTCTCTCTCTTCTCTCGTCTCTCTCTACCTCCCCCTCTCTCTCTCTCTCTGTCTCTCTCTCTTTCTCTTGTGCCTTTCCTTCTCCTGTGTCTTCTCTTTTTCTGCAACTATATCCTTCTCTTTTCCAATGTTTCTTTCTCCATTAATTCTCTCTCTTCTCTCGTCTCTCTCTACCTCCCCATCTCTCTCTCACTATCTCTCTCTGCATATAAATATATGAACACAATTATCTATATTAATGAAAAAAATCCATTGTTAAAAAACAAAAACATTCTATAAAACAATGCAAAAAATTCCATTGTCTTGTTTCGTGTTGATAGCACGTAAATTACGTTTACCGTCAATACCGTATGCGTTTCAGTTTATTGATACTGTTCATGTCGAAGTCACATTAATAAGAATGGACACTAGAATTGGGACAACTGATGTGACATCTCGTCTGAAGATTTTGGCTAGCTTCATTCGTTTCACTTGAATGAACAATTCTTTATTAAAATGAATAGACAAAAATAGATAGAAAGATAGATTCCTCTCAAGGTTAACAGTGAGGGTAACAGCCTTCTTGTTGAATTTTTCTGGTATGTTGAGGTAGATATGGATAGGATCTTTTTCATATATATATATATATATATATATATATACAAATAATGATCTGTACCCGCAGAATAAGTTAATAACCTTAAACAAAATAGACGTCATAATTATACCGAGGAACCTTTCGGCCAACACATGTCAAGGGGTACGTTGGCTTTATTACTAAGAGGTCAAAATAGAGGACAGAAAAACAATGGGAAAACTTACAATACTGGGAGAAGATGGAATTCGATTGAATATATATATATATAATAAGTAAAAAAAGTGGTTTTAATCTAACATGTTTCACTTTAACAACTTTAAAACGAACCTCTTATATAATTCCACGTGCTATTTTTTTCGGATATGTCAGTTTCAGTTAATTTCCTTTAGGAACTGAACTCTGCAAGATTTTGTTCCCTCTGTTGTGGCCAGGTATAAAGGTTTCGGTTTGAAAATTCCAACGTATATCACTAGAAGGTCGGAGCGTAAAACAGTTGAAACCTCATATGGCAATAAAGATGCGGACAACAGTTCGAATGATGTAAATAATGTAAATAGTGACAATACCTCTTCTCACAAATCTCGAATAATTTACGGAAACACTTGCGTATTTGCACATGGATACAAATGTTCAATATTTGTATTTATTATATTTGATGGCTTATATAAATGGGTGAAACAGAAGTGCAGTCTGGACATTTTAGCCTTGGTGGTAACCAGTTTAGAGAGAAAATAACTTTGAATTAGAAACTGGAAAATTATATTCATTCAGCAAAGGAATCACTTTCGTTTACTATATCAAAACAAACTTCAATATTTCAATAAAAAACTTATTGCTTTTTTCTTGTTAATTGTCAAAATGGTAATATGATTAAACACAAAATAATGAAAGAAATTTGTTTGTAAAATGCAGACTAACTTACATCATAAACGTATCAACCAATCAATGAATTTTTTATTTGTTGAATTTCTATTGGATATTTATTATCGCAAAATCCGGTAATATAGTAAAAATCGAAAAAGTGGTGGAGATATTTCTTATCTTGCAAGAATCAGACTCACCTTTGTCTCTGTCGTGCCACGTTTATGTTAATAGCGAAATATTCGTCACTTATTAACCGAAAATATGAACTTACTTAAGTGAAGGGTCGGATTCGAACTCCATTCGGGTTCGCTATATTCCTTTATGCGCAAATACAAAGGTATAAGTATATCTCCTTTCCCAGCTATGGGTTAAATAATAGGACCTGTATCAGGAATATTAGTATTAGTTAAACAAAAGTGTTAATGCACTATTCACTCACAAAAAGAAAAAAAATATATTATTCTTACAATCCCAAATATGCTTCAGATTTAAATAACTCACAAACGGTAGATAAACCGTAAAAAAATAATTGCTCAATCAACATTATTAAAATATAAAAATATTTTTTATGAGGTTATACTTATCATGCCCACTGTTATCGTTCTTTGTATTACTGATGGGAGTTTTCGTCCAAATCTTGTTAATAAAGTTGTGTGGGAAGCCAATTTTGGGATTATATTTTTATTATTATACTCTCTAGTTACATTCTTGTGCAAAATAATTGTAACAAAACAAATAATAATCTTGGAATTATTTCGAAGTATTGTTCTCATCTTGGTTGATATAGATGCTATAATAGACACAACGTTTCGACCAAGTACATTCTGGTCATCATCAGGTGTCCATATATTGGCTGATATGGATTATCTTTTTGATTATTGCAAAATATCCTGTGAAATCAGTTATTGTTCTTTCATGTTGGATCTGGTTCGTCACTACCAGATCCAAAGATTGAACTCATGACCACTAGATGATACTAACACATTTATAACCAACTACTTATAATCCACTACGCCACCGTCCCATATCAGCCAATTTATGGACACCTGATGATGATGACCAGAGGGTACTTGGTCGAAACGTCTATATCAACCAAGATAAGAACAATAGTTCAAAATAATTCCAAAATTATTGAAAATTACTCATTTCAGGAATATATACAAATTAAAACAAATAATGTTTTCCTATGATCTTTCATACTTTCCATGATCACGTCTACGTCATCTTGGCATGTGTTGTTTTTCTCTTCTGACCGCATTTTTCTTTACGTTTCGGACTGATGGATCCAATTTGTTTCTTCGCCTTGATGACACGACTGAGAGTTGAAAGGCTGACACCAACAATACCCGCGATCTCTCTGTAAGACTTGCCAGTGTGTATAGCGTTAAAATCTTCCAGAAGATATTTAAATTGATATACAATGTTTGTTTGTTTTTTTGGGGTTTTTTTTTTGTTTTGTTTTGTTTATTTATTTATTTATTTATTTTTTGTCAAAGGCTAGTTAGTGGAGAGAAGTTATCGTGAAAAAATAGTTATATCACGCCCAATGCGCACATATCCGAATTTTGTGAGATTCAGATAATACGTTTCTTGTCTTTATTTCTTGTGTATTCAATGTATTAAACAAACATCCGGTCATCCGGTCTGCACTTGTCATTCTCTGTTGTCTGACCTTCTGTGAAAAAAAGGTTTAGTGACCCCTGATTTACACTAATGGATTTCCTTTATCCATCACTTTTATAATCAGTTAGTTAAATCCCGTACGTGAGACACGCTAGGGTGATCATGTCTCGAAAGAGACATGACTCAATAGACGGTAGATTTTTCTCGCAGTAGGCTGCCATTTCTTTCTGCGGTAGACTGGTTGCTAACCAAGCCTACAGAGACCAATCTGTCTTGCTATTCAACCCATACCTGGAGAAAGAACAAATCAATTCATACCTTTACCAGGAGTATTTGCACGTAAGCGAATGCAATGAATTCGAACTCGCCTCTCCGATGTCTCATTCCGAGCCGATATCCATTGCACTACAATGCACATTCATATAAGCAATACATTAAATTCTATTTATGAAATTTAAACAACCTTCCAAAATAGCTACAGTTGTAATTGAAATACCTCCTCTCTCTGTCATTAGAATTCCTTCTGGAGAACAGGGCCCAGCTTCACTACTTTAGGTGTTGCTGCTACTGAGATTTCTGTAGAAAGTAGGTCTTTATGAAGTTTATGAGTTGCCAGCCCGATTTCCTAGCCGATTTTAAATTCAAAATTGTAATTTTCCCAGACTAGTCGCCAACCAAAGCAAGGGAGACGAGTCTCTTGTGTTATTGACCCATAGCTGTAGAAGAAAGGATGCATTCAGGCCTTTTTCCGAGCGTGTTTGTGCGAAATGAATTTCGCACAAACACGCTCGGAAAAAGGCGAAACGAAACACGCTCGGAAAAAGGCGTAACGAAATTCGAACTCACTCCGTCAATTTCACTTTTACCGCCCATAATCGCTGTACCAATCGCACATCCTAAATTAAAGATACTGAGAGACAAGCCGGGAGTCGGGGGTGTTTATCAACCCTTTGTAGGATATTTAAAGTCAGAAAAATTTTTTAGATTGCATTAATTATTTTTAGATAATAATGGTTTAGTGATATAAGTCTTACTAATTTACCCATAGCTGGGAGAAGGAATGGTGGACTCAATATAATCAGAATTTGATAAACAAGAAATTACGATGTGGATATAAAGTGGAAAATCAATTCCATATTAAAATCAATACATAAACTGATTCCTCATTTTGTGACCACGGTAGTTTCTATACATTTATATTACAGATAATGTAAATAAATATAAAATACATGCCTGTGTAGCTGATCAGTATTTCATTGATTGATGGAATTTTTTCAATGGTTTATCAACTTTTGTAGGTTATTTGAAGCCAGAAAATATTTTTAGATTGTAAGGATTTTTCTTTTATAGATAACAATAGTTTAATGATACAAGTCTTACTAATTAACCAACAACTGGTGCAGAGACAAGAGGTGGATTTATTCTTTTTCCATGTGCATTTGCATGTGAATATAAGAGACCGAACTGGAACTCGGATTTCCGATTAACAATTCTAAGCCATTATCCATTATACCACTCGCACATCCAAGCTTAGAGCACCAGCTATCCCTAAAAGGTCACCCATCTAAGTACTAACCATGCTTGAAAATAATTAACTTAATATTGCAGTAAGGCTTAGAGCACTTGGTATTACCAAGCAGTCACCCATCTAGGTACTGTCCAGGCTCCACGTTGCTTAACTTCGGTGATCGTACGGGAACCGGGGTTTCAACGTGAAGTGGCCGTAAGTCTGGGCTTAAATTCAAAAACTCTTTATACCTAGTACTGTACTGTACGCTTTACAGCCATATCAGGTTGAAAATTCGTTTCCCACACTGTCACCTAAGTTAAGCAACTTCGAGTCTGATCAGTACCTAGATGGGTGACCGCTGCGTTCTGGAATACCGACAGTTATCTGAAATAATTCTTCTGATTAAACTGAAAGGAAAGCCATTTAACATATCTGTTATATGTACCGACAACCTAAAGTAGAGAAGAAGAAATCGAATCATTCAGTGCAGGTCACAAGATAGTAGAATTATCATGGGAGACCTGAATGCCAAATTTTGCAAGTAGAGGGAAAGTAAACCGGTTGGCAATTTCGGAATAGAAAACCGCAATGTTCGCGAAGAGAAATGAATCCAGTGGTGGACAGCGAATGACCAGGTAATAACCAACAAAAAAACACCCAAGACGACTAAGGACACGGAGAAGCCAAGAAGGAAAGACAAAAAACCAAATCGACTACATAGCTATCAACAAAAGATCCAGGAACGCGGTTCTCTACTGCAAAACATATCCAAGGGCCGACTGCGGAAGCGACCACCTCCCGGTTATGTGAAAACAAAAGATGAAACTTCGGAGATTGAAAAAGCCTAACACAACACCCAGACTGCAATACAACAGACTTATGAATGACCCGAACCTTCAGGAAAATATACAGACAGCACGAAAAAAAATACGAAGGACAAATTAAAAATGGAAACTTGAATCGGGACGCACTAAGAGAAGCTTTAGTGACATCAGCAAACGGCATCATTGCAACGGGCGTTGGAGGAAAAATGAGTGGATCACTGATACAATTCTTGACATGATGCAAAAGAGATATAAAACAATGCTAAGATATGGAACAGAATACAAGAAACAGCACAGGGAAATAAGGAGCAAATGCAGACAGGCTAAAGAAAACTGGTTCAACGACAAATGTGCAGAAATAATGGGATAAAGGAGATATGCATAGAAAAATAAAGGAACTAACAGAATAAAAGACGCGCTCAGCAACAGGATTCAGTGGATATCGACTTGGAACGGCAAATCGGGAAGCTGAGTTCGAATTCCAGTTGAATCCATTGCATTCACTTACGCACAAATACCCTTGGGAAAGGTATTAATCCGTCTCTTCCCTCCAGTTATAGGTTAAATAATAGGACAGATTGGGTTCTATAGCCTTGGCTGGCAACCAGTCAACCGCAAAAAGGAATGGCAGCCTACTGCGGGATAATCTTTTCCCCAGTCAGTCATGTCTCTTTCGAGACATGATCGCCCAAAGCGTGTATAACAGACGGCACTTAACTGACTGACTTCCACACCAAAGAGAGTAGCTGGCAATACACAGACATACCGACGAACCAGAAATATGAAAAAGCGAAGTTTTATCTGCACTGGAAAAATTGAGTAGGAACAAAACAGCAGGGCCAAACAGTATTGTAAATAACATGCTGACGACCTTAGACGATTTCTGAGTACACAGGATTACAGAAATAATAAATGAAATCTACAACAGTGGCAATATAGCGGAAGACATAAGTAGATCAGTTTTCATGGCAGATACAACGGCCGAAATGTTGTAAACGTGACAATAAAGATGGGGACAACAGTTAAATGTAAATAATGTAAATACTACTCATCTCAGAAGTATAGACAAATACTGATATATATATATATTCATTTTTAAACGAGTTATTTCGCTACGTTGGTTTTTACCATGAGTGGTATCTTCAGGCGATTTTTAATAAGTTATTAAAAATCGCCTGAAAACACCACTCATGGTAAAAACCAACGTAGCGAAATAACTCGTTTAAAAATAAACAAAATATTCAAAAGTTCTACAATATAATTGTATAGAACACTTTTTAATACAAATGTGTACTGGTCTAACCCTATTAGGACCCAAAACTAAGTATTAAACAATTATATATATATATATATATATATATATATATATATATATATATATATATTCTTTTGTATGTATTATGCTCTATGTGCGATCTTATGTTCTCAATTTATTTCCAGTTTAAATGATACAAGCCTAACTTCCTCTGTCAGCAACGTTTTTTAAATATTCTGAGTGATTTTTTTCAACGGTCTGAAAGAGACAATGTAAGTAAATTTCCATTGTCAAAATAAATCCTGATTTATAACCGGCTATATATGTGTTGAGTTTTCCTCTCAATATCACACACAGACACACACACACACACACACACACACACATATATATATATATATTAAACAGTTATTGGTCAGAGTCAAATTAGACCAGTAAACAGTGGTATTAAAGTGCTCAATACACATTGAAAGAAAATAAAAACATTTAATAAACCCATGAAGAAAATATGTACACTACAATTTTGATAGCGTTGCCTAACTCCTCTCCTTATTTTAAACTTCCTGTTATGCGTTTTAAAATTCATGTTGTCAGTTCAAAATAAAACGTTAGGAAATCAGTTAGTCTATAACGCCTGACGATACCGAAAGGTTGAAACCACGGTAGCATCATCTGCTGATCTTTCAAACTTTAATGCAATTTTAATATTAATTTGCTTAACACCCCTTTCTCAACCTTGCGTGGTATACGTACCAACTTTTACCGTGTAGAATATTTTCCCAGTGAAAGGTCCCCAGACATGTTAGCTCTCTGCGAAACCAACCGTAACCCTGTAATCCCCTCCTCTGGTTTCTCAATTTCTGCCTTCCTCTCTTTCGGGAGGACTCCAATGTTTATATGCATGACCTGGGTGTTTATGTCAGCAAGCATCTCCTTCAGGCTAGAATTTCTCTTGAAATTTCTGACCATTCTTCTATATGTCTCTGTCTTTATTAAACTCAGCTATCTTTTCTTTCTCTACCGCTCTCTGTCACTGATCTTGCTGGCGTCCATACCCTAAAATTTTCAATCACCCAGTCTCTCACACATTGTGGATTACCCCACAGGCTTCCCCAGTATCCCTGAAGGACATGCTTTCCTTCTAGATCTCTGCTTCACTTCTTTCCCTGACTCTTACCATGCCATGAAGCTCTACTCTCTTGGCAACTCTGAACATGCTGTGGTTTCCGTAAATATCGTTTTCGGCCCTTTTTCCAAAGAACTTTCTTCAAGTAGAATATTATCAATGCTTTCATTCCAACCAGGAAGTTCCGACTTAAATCTCATTCATCCCCTTGGATCTCTCTTGCTTGCTCGGCCGCCATTGCCGACAGGAATCACTTCTTCCGGCTTTAGGAAGAAGGATTTGCAATGGCAGCTCGACCCCAGTCACTATCTCACCGACCAGATGTGGCTTCTCTCTGTTTTTTTCTACAAATATGTTCACGTCTTCTGTTCTGACGAGTTCATCACCCTGGTGCCCCGTTTACACAAATTTGCTCCAGCTTGGCAACTAGTCCCACTCTTTTACCGTTGAAATAGTTAATTGTATTCGCGACTTCTACTTCTCGGTTTCTTTTCTCGCACTTCCTGCCTGTAGAACTCCCTTCTTGCTTCCCTGATAGCTACAATCTTCAAGAGTTTAAGAGCAATATCTATCTATCTATCTATCTATCTATCTATCTATATATATATATATATATATATATATGATAAAATAGTTTGAAATTTATAGGTTATAAAGTGATATAGCATACATAAATATAAAATTAGACATTAAAATCAACACACAAAAGCGAGAGGCGATTGTGTTTAGCATGAAACAGACTGGTTGTTGATTTCAATGTCCAGTATATATATATCTATTAAAGAGTTAATGGATTTATTTTTAATCCAATATTTTTATTAATTCAAACGTTATTTTTAATAATACTGAATACTCGTGTTTAAAATAGACGCCCCATTTTTGTTTTTAAAAGTGTGTATTACACCTAACTGCAGAATAAGAAATCTGTAATAAACAAAAAAAAGTTAATAACATGGACTTTTTACCGGAGAAAACATTTTTATTAAAAATTTCTTTAAGATATTCTCATTTGTGCAGACCGACAGATGTAATACACATTTTTTAAAATAAAGATAATACCATAGCGAAGAGCTCATTCGAACAGTTAAAGTGAAAGTATTTATAGAAAAGTGACAGGGAAGCAATCTTACGGCGATGGGAAAGTGACTGTAACCGAACGGACAAATCAGGATCAATTTTATTGTTCAATATCATTTAATGAATAATAAAAGTAATTAAGCTTCCATTATCATCAGTTTGGTGTGGTCGTTTATTGTTGTCTGTTGTTTACCAAATTGAATTGATCTGAGCGTCTTCTTATATGGGACTATAAATAAGCCTCACAAATCAGTTTATGTGCTAAATTCAATTATTCCTTCAATTTCTAAATGTCATAAATCGGATCTATATTTTTGACATGAAGACTTCACATTCCACAGATCGTTGTTAAAAATGTTAGCATTTATGCAGAATTTTATTTTCATCAAATATTTTTATATTAATTTAATATGTAAAATAATTATTTTTCAGCAGGATACTTGCATGCTAAGTAAAAGGTATTACAATGTAGGCACGTTTTTGGCTTTTTGTCGTTTAGTCAATTTGACTGTTTTTACGCTCGGCACTTTGTCCTTTTAACACTTTGCCCGTTCGTTACTTAGTTTGTCCGACATTTAGTCCATTCGTCATTTTGGCTTTCGACACTGCATGTGCACGCCCCAAGGGACCATGTGACTTGTACCTTAATGAATTTCTCTGACTTGCCCTGTCAGGTCCTGCATTCTCGCTTGACTTGTATTCACAATGTTATTATCCGAATGTACCGCAGCGGCTATCAGAATTCATTCATTTCTGCTTTTGTAGGCAAACGTATTATCAGGGTGATTTCTTTCCAAGTCAGTCAGGGTGTCGGTCGCATCCCACATGAGCTCCAGTTGCTCATTCTAAACAACTAAGGGTAGTGAATCCTTGTACCACACAGGCTCGTACTTTCTCATTCTATTTTGAAACTATAATATTATTTCCTTTGATTTCTATTGATACACATTTCCTCCCGGGTAACAACCAGAGACCTAAGGTCAGAAATGGCTTGATGACATTTTCCACTGATCATTTCTGAAAAAGATAAAATTAAATAAAATAAAAAAATGAAACTTAAATTAAAAAATTAAAAGTATAGAAAGCATTTGAAAATAAAAACAATAATTATGAATATAAAATTTTAATCTGTAATAATAATAATATTTATTATTATGTCATTTTTTCATCATATTTCGATTTCTGCTTTGGTCTCACTACCAACCAAGTCTGCGGGGAGACCTAAGGCAGGTTGTGGCGTGTTATGACTCCATTTCATGTTTTTCTATCTTCCCTATCATCCCTAGCATTACATAGATAAAGTTTTCCTTAGTGTGTGGGCTGTACTTAATAAGACAATTTTTTGCATATCTCTTAAGCTGGGGTTTCCAGGGATTCTTTCAATGTGTTGTTTTGTTCCATTTTTTATCATTCCAAGTGCACCTACTATCACTGGCACAACTCTTGTTTTCAATTTCCACATTTTTTCTATTTCAATTTCCAGGTCTTTATATTTTGACAGTTTTTCAAATTCCTTGATTTCTATGTTACAATCCGCTGGACAAGCCATATCAATTAATAGACAAGTTTCCTCCTTCTGGTTTTTAACAATAATGTCTGGCCTGTTTGCTTCAATTTTTCTGTCTGTGTAGATGGTGTAATCCCATAGAATGGTTACATCTTCTATTTCTGTAACCGGTGCTGGGTGATGTTCATACCATTGTTTGTTTACAGCTTTTCCATAATGTTTGCACATTGCCCAATGTAAATATTGCCCAACTCTATCGTGGCGATTTTTATATTCATTTGGGGCAAGCACAGAACAGCCTGAGATTAGGTGGTCTATTATTTCTTGGTGTTTATCACAAAACCTGCATTTTGGATCCATATTATTATGCATAATATTTGCCTGAAAGTTTCTAGTGAAAAGACTTTGGTCTTGTGCTGCAAGAATAAAGCCTTCAGTTTCAGACTTTAATCCAGATGCACGTAACCATCGATGAGTATTAACTTTGTCAACATTTTATTATTATTATTATTATTATTATTATTATTATTATTATTATTATTATTATTATTATTATTATTATCTTTCATTTCTATACACATTTCCTTCTGGGTCTCAACCAGAGACCCAAGGTTAGAAATGGCATCATTAAAGTTTCACTGAATATATTTAAAAATTAATAATAAAGCAACCAAAGGCGCACAGATTTTACATAGATAAAGGTCCTCGTAATGTGTGAGGTGTACTTATGAGAACAATGTCTTTAAGCATGGGCTACCAGAAATCTATCGGACCCTTTTCCAATCAATTCGAGGGATCCAACTACAACTGAAATTATTGACGTCCTCGTGTGACATTTTTTTGTGATTTCAACTTCAAGATCTTTGTTTTTTTGATAGTTTTCTGAAAATCTTCAAATATACATGATGTCAATAAGAAAATATATTTTGATTTTCATCTTTGATTTGTCTGGGCAATCAGATTTGATTGTTCTGTCTGTGTGAATTATAAAGTCCCATAAAATTCTTACAGGTCCGATCTCTGTAACCGGGTATGAGTGATGTTCACATCAATTTTTTACAGTTTACGTCCTGTACGATTTGCAGATTTTCCAGCCTGTTATGCTGGGTTTCTATTCGGAGGATACCGTGCACCCTTATACAAAATGAGACATACGAACGTATCACGTTGAAACATCAGTTTCTGAACAATTACATAAGTTAAGCAACGTCGAAGCTTGTCATTACCTAGATGGCTGACCATTTTGGAATACCAGATACTCTAAGCTTGGATGTTCAGGTGGTATAATGGCTAATGACTTTGTATTGTTGCTCGGAGAGCCGAGTTACAACTCCTGTACGGTTCGTTATATTCAGTCATACGCAAATACTCGTGAGGAAAGTGTGAATTCACCTCTTTTTCCCTCTAGCTATGGGTTAATTAGTAAGACTTGTTTCAGTAAATAACTAATATCTAAAAAAAAGAATTTTTAAAATGTAAATATTTTCTATCTTTAAATAACCTGCTTGATAAGCTGTATAAAACGAATCAATCAATCAATCAATCAACCAATGAAATACTGATTAGCTACGCTGACATGCCTTTTAGATGTATTTACATTCTCTAGAATATAAATGCATAGATTGTGTTTGTAATATAGAATTGATATCCCACTGCATAATTTCTTGCTGGTTCAACAAATACTGATTAGTTATGAATCCACGTCTTTCTCAACCAGCTATGGGTTAATTAGTTAGACTTATATCAATAAATCGGTATTATTCTTAAACAATTCTTACAATCAAAAAATATTTTCTGACTGAATAACCTGGAATGGGTTGATAAGCGTTAGAAAACGAATCGATCAATCATGATGCAAGATAATCAATTGTTTCTGGATATCCATCACATTTATTATCCATCTGCATTTATTATTATTATTGTTGTCATTTTTCATCATATTTTGATTTCTGCTATGGTCGCACTACCTACTAAGTCTGTGGGAAGACCTAAGTCAGGTCGTGGTGTGTCATTATGGCTCCATTTCATGTTTTTTATATCTCCCCTATCATCTCTAGCATTACATAGATAAAGTTCTCCTTAGTGTGTTGACTGTACTTAACAAGACAATTTTTTGCATATCTCTTAAGCTGGGGTTTCCAGGGATTCTTTCAATGTGTTGTTTTGTTCCTTTTTTATCATTCCAAGTGCACCTACTATCACTGGCACGATTCTTGTCATCAATTTCCACATTTTTTCTATTTCAATTTCCAGGTCTTTATATTTTGACAGTTTTTCGAATTCCTTGGTTGCTATGTTACAATCCGCTGGACAAGCCATATCAATTAATAGGCAAGGTTTTTCTTTCTGGTTTTTAACAATAATGTCCGGCCTATTTGCTTCAATTTTTCTGTCTGTGTAGATGGTGTAATCCCATAGAATGGTGACAACTTTTATTTCTGTAACCGGTGTTGGGTGATGTTCATACCAGTGTTTGTTTACAGATTTTGCACATTTTCCAATGTAAATATTGCCCCACTCTATCGTGACAATTTTTATATTCATTTGGGGCAGGTACAGAACATCCTGAGATTAAATGGTCTATTGTTGTTTCTTTGTGTTTATCACAGAACCTGCATTTTGGATCCACATTATTATGTATAATATTTGCCTGAAAGTTCCTCGTGAAAAGACGTTGGTCTTGCGCTGCAAGAATAAAGCCTTCAGTCTCAGACTTTAATCCAGATGCACGTAACCATCGATGAGTATTAACTTTATCAACATTGGATTTATTGGCACGTTCTGGATATTGGCCATGCAGAAGTTTGTCTTGCCAGCGCTGTTCAAGAGCTTTATCATTGGCTTTCATTTTCCTATTTTTTTCCGCAATAGTTGGTTCTTGGCTTCTGTTTTGCTTTTCTACAGAATCTACTAACTGTAAATCTTGTTTGTATTTACTGCCTTCTTTTATTATTGAATATTTTTTCTTTCTTTCTTCATGTTGCCTTACTAATTGTATCATCCAATCCTTTGTTGTTTCTATGTATGTTAGTAAGCCAATAGTTGTTGTCTTGTATGACAATTCCAGATGAATAAGACCTCTTCCACCTTCTTTACGGGGTATGTATAGACGGTCTACATCAGCCTTTGGATGATGCATCTTATGCTTAGAAAGAAGCTTTCTTGTTTTAGCATCCATTCGCCTGATGTCGTTTAGAGTCCAGTTTAAGATGTTAAAGCTATATTGGACAACTGGGATTGCAAGGCTATTAATGGCCATAACTCTGTTCTGTGAATTTAATTCAGTTTTTAATATCATTCGTAGCCTTCTATAGTACTCTTTACGCACTATTTCTTTCATTTTTTTATGGTGAATGTTTTCGCTCTCATTTACGCCTAGGTATTTATAAGCTTCTTCTGGTTTCAATTCTTTTATTGTTACAGCAGGGTCTAAGCTAATTGAGGATGCTTGTTGTAACGATCCACGTAAAACCGTAGCTTTAGCACATTTATTCAAATTGAATTTCATTCCAATGTCTTTGCTGAAGCATTTTACAGTTTGCAGAAGATCTTCCAGCTCGTTATCATTTTTAACATACAACTTTAAGTCATCCATGTAAAATAGATGGATTATTTTCTTTTGGGCTATTTTATGACCACATTCTGTCTGCTTAAGTTGGCTGGTTAGTGCTATTAGTGATATGCAGAATAGTAATGGAGACAAAGAGTCACCTCTTTTGATATTTATTTCACCAGACTTATAGGTTCCATTTATATGATTGAGGTAAAGGGTTGTTTTTCCATATCGACATGCATTGTTTGATGAAATTGATGATGATGGGTGATGTCTTGTATATATTTAAAATCTTCAAGATCCAGGCATGTGGTACACTATCGAATGCCTTACGATAATCTATCCAGACAGTACTAAGATTGTTCTTTGCATTGTAGCAGTTTTCCATGATCATTCTGTTAATAAGCAATTGGTCTTTACATCCGTAACAGCCACATTTTATTAATATTATTATTATTATTATTATTTGTTGCTGTTGTTATCATTATGTTGATATTTTTTGTTGTTGTTGTTGTAGTAGTTGCTATTATTATTTGATAAATTTTAAATGAAATGAATAAAGTTCTCATTGACGTTTAATTTTCGGATTCTAGATGGTTCTGAAATGGTATTTATATCTTCAAAAGGAACCATTTTATCTTCACCGGCGTCATTTGCAAAGAGTGATGTCTGCAGTTATTTGACTTCAGTTTTGATTTTTGTCAAAAAGCTTTTAATCCGGATAAATCAAATCCTGTGCAAACAGTAATACATTCAAATAATCCAAACGTTCAGATCTACGGTATCACCTCCACCTCCCAGGGAAAAAAACGCGCTTTTGCTGTTAATGAAAAGTTTAAGCATTCAAAGGAAAGATAAATAATGAGTTTTGCCAAATGACTTTTTGATTGGCGTCCAAGAAACCTTTTGTAAACAAAAACTTTTACGGTTTTTTGAAACAAAGCCATATTGATTTAAATGACACCAATGATTTATGTCCGAACACAGGCTAACCGCTTCAATTTCCGTTAGCTTTCGTGATTTCAAATTGACAACAACATGACTAAAGAGAATATAACTGTTGTATGCAAGCCTTGTCTTTATGGATTGGCAAGATAAAAATAACTTGTCTAATTAACAATAAACTTCTTTTTCTGTGTACCGTGTTTTCCACATCTCCCTATCCCTAGTAGCTCTTAAAACACTTTGGCCTGTTACCCCGTTCAAACCCCGATCTGCCATTCATTTGTTCAAGCCCATGAAACATGTTACGCGTAGGTTTCCCTTATCTCTCTTTCCCTCACAGGTCCCTATCTGACCTGTTAGTATCAGATTCTTCAAGCCCCTTCTTCCTCATTACATGCCCCAGGAACTTCAGTGGTTGTTTTTCCTGATGTTAAGTATCAGTTTCCTTTTCATTTCCATCCTCTCCAAATCCTCATTGTTGCTCACCTGGTCGCAGTATCTACTTTCGGCTTTGTGCAGCATTCAACTCAAAACGGAGGCTTAATATTTATTTATCATATTCCCTCACTAAAGCATCATAGAAAAAACATCTTTCTTTTATGTGCCGTGTCCCTTCAGGACGTAGGCGATCATGGTCCTCGGCGTCTTCCTATCTCATGTGGTTCTTAATATATTCTGTCCTGTTATTTCTCCGAAACCCACCCCTGCCGTCCATTTGTTTAAGCCCGTCAAGTATGTTACGCGCAGTTTCCCTCTATCCGCCCTGTAAGTATCAGATTCTCCAAGTATTTCTTCCTCATTACGTTTCCCAGAAACTTCAACTATCTTCTTGGTGTTAAATATAAATTTCCTTTTCGTTTCTATTCTCTCCATAACCTCGTCGTTGCTCACGTGTCCAGTCGGCCCATTGTATCCTCCGCATTCTTCTGTAAAACTGTTTCTCTTGCTTCGAGTCTCTCCTTCATCTTTGAGGAGATCGTTCAGCATTCGCTCCCATATAAGAGGTCAGATATCCCGTAATTAGAGCAAACTACTTGGTAAAATTTCAATGATGTTTGGAATTTATTGAAATCGCTAAATAAATTAATATTTCTCATAAATGTGATGTTCGAGTTAATCCAAGAACACTGCGTCGGAACAGAGATACTTATTTTTAAGTAAATTTCAAAATCAATCTTTAAATATTTGTATACAAATTTATTCAAGCACATATTTCACCCCAAACAAGCAAATAAAGTCACTGACTTTCAAGATGTTACAGAGTGTTACAGAATATGAGGGAAAAAAATTATTAAGGAAAGAGAACAATAAGAAGACAGAAGATAACGTGAATTTTCAGTGAATTTTAAAGACAACCTTTTAATATTTGTAAACAGATTTATTCAACTTTACATGTGCCATTTTGTTCCACTATCTTTTGTCATCTTTGTGATAGCTTCATCATTCCGTCTCTTGTCACATATTAAATTTATAGGAAATTTATAGGAAATTAATAAAACGCTTCTGAAATGTCAAATATCTAATTTAAATAGGCACAGTAAATCTCCACAGTAAATCTCCACAGTAAGATGTTACTATTATTGTTTCCCCTTGAAGCAAGAATAGATCATGAATAACCCCTTTGAAAGACCGCCATACAATAACCATTAACTTTTTAGGGTGAAGTGGTGGTTTGGGGTATTGTTTTATTGATTCACTTGGATCGAATCACCAATGCTTTTTTCCACTGGACCATATGTTCTTGAAAACATGAGAACATAAACATGGCCCAGTTGATAAAATCGTTGGTTAGATCCAAAGAGTTGTGAGTTCCATTCCTGGCTACAAAAGTTGTGGACAAATTACCTAGAGAGTTGATTTAAATGGAGTTAACTAAGACATCCAGAAGTGGAATGGATCATGGAAAGAGAACAATATACTCCATTGATTGAAATAAAGGTTTTGTTTCGAAATTCTAATCACCTGAAGAAGACCAGAGCGTACAAAGGTCGTGAATATGAATATGGCAATAAAGATGAAGACAACAGTTCGAACAATGTAAATAATCTAAAGAGTATACTTCGTTAGACGACCAACAATCAACAAAAAAAAAATGCGTCATTTAATGCGTGACAATCCAATATATATGTCGACAATTCAATTTTAGTCAATCAATCGATATTTCTCGAAAGTAGACTGGCACTAGATTTTAGTTTAATCAATAATCTATCGGAGTAATCAGTTACCATATTTCATGTGCGTTATTTTAGACACCTATTTATTGTTTTGTTTTCTCACAATGATTCAACTATATACTCTCCGACCTTCATCAGGTACACTACACTGCACTTAGGCAGATGTAATAAACCTTATGCTGAAAACTTTCTTGAAATTTCGGACTGAACACTTTATTCAAACCGCGTGTGCAACTTCTTCTCTTTCTGCTTTCGATGCCCAACGGAGATGTTAAGGTGAGAGCTAGAGAATTTACATGGTTAATAAGATTTTTACAAAAGTTCGTGCCCGATTCGAAAATTAAAAACAAAATTTTAGATAATCAGGAAAAAAAATTGTTAGTAAGGTACCACAACTTGTGGTGCAGTGGATATCAGCTCGGAAGGATAAATCGGAGAATCGAGTTCGAATTCCACTTGAATTCGTTGCATTCACCCACGCGAAAATACCTTGGGAAAGATGTTAATCGATCTCTTTTCCCTCAAGCTATGGGTTAAATAGCAGGACAGATTGGGTTCTGTAGCCTTGGTTGATAACAAGTATACCACAGAAAGTAATGACAACCTACTACTTCTGCCCATTCAGTCATGTCTCTCTCGAGACATGATCAACCAAGCGTATATCACGTATGGCACTTAACTGACTGACCTCAACTTCACGTTTGACACCTGAACAATAATCTTTTTTGTAATTTATGTGGTGGAACGGGTCTTATATCTGATTACAGTATGTATATTTTAGTATACATAGCTTTTGTTTTGAAAAGAAAATGTCTATATTCACATGACCGATTTCTTTTTCTTTTCGTGACAGAAAACAAATAACATCAAGGAAGAAGGGGAGGGTGGCTGGTTAGAAACACCAAGTCACATTTGGGCCTCTACAATTTCGCCGTGGATATTTGATATAATTTCATATTGGACTGTTTTGTCTAAAGTTTTCTACAAAATGAATGGAAATATGACAAGAATATCTATTCCAAAGCAAAGAAAAGAAAAATTAAATGAATGGGTTTCGGAAATACCGCAGCTGCTTTTTATTTATTTTTTTATTTTTATTTTTATTATTTATTTTTTTTTATTTTTTGTTTTTCAAAAGGATATGAATCTGCTGACGTAACCAAGAAAATGAATGCCAGTTTTGGTTACACTGGAGAAGCAAACTTTTAGGTTTCTCGAATGATGGACAATACCTTATTGTGTTCCTTGAGAATATTTCTGGACAAAAGTCTACATAGAAAACACCACACACACACACACACACACACACACACACACACACACACATATATATATATATATATATATATATATATATATCAATGCCCTGTCTATACCCCGATATCGAGCTCTTTACGATAAAAAAAACCTGCTTGCCAAAAACATTTTATCCGTAATGACCACTAAAAAATAACAACCTTGGCGTTAAATACTATCACAATTAAAAACTATCCAAGCTCCAGGAGGGAAGGAAAATACCCCAGTTGAGCACTTTTACTGAAACTTATATTTATAGAGCCACTTTTTAGCAACATCCAACCGGCCACCATAACATAATTATAACTCACCAACATGGAACAAATACAATTCAATTATTCACTTAAAAACAAACCCATAACAAACATGCACAACAACAAAATTAGGCTTGCTGAAAAAAAAAAATTTATAAAACATATAAGATGGAAAGTATTCTACTCCCTCAACAAAGAAAATAATGAAAAACAACTTCGGGTTTTTGTCAACATAAAGCCACCAAAACAAAGCAAACTTATGGCATTAAAAACGATATAATAAATATTATAAACAAAATAGATAGACGAAAAATAAACAATAAATGTCAAACTCAACTAAAAGAAGACCAGGAATGATAAATAATTCAGAAAAACTATACATACAGGCTGACAAATCTATAAAAATCTATAAAATGAACACGAAGGACTACAAAACATTAGTTGAAAAGGAAATTACCAAATTTTAGAAAACCACTAATAATAACATAGAAAACAACATCAATAAAGAAGCCCAAAACATTGCTGCTAAATTAAAAACTTGTCAACAGAATTAAACAACTACCGAAAATTGAAACATTCATTAAACTAGAAGACTGTAAAGATAAGTTCCTAAATAAACCTACATGCAGACTTATAAAATCCCGCAAAATTTAACATCGGAAAAATAAGTAAACAAATAGTTGAAGAAATAGGCTTAGCAACAAGGCGTAAACTAGAAATAAACCAATGGAAAAATTTAAAAGAAGCAATTAACTAGTTCGACAATCTTAATAATAAAGAGGAATGCTTACTCGTACAGTTAGACATAAAAGATTTCTATCCATCAACGAACAAACAGTAAATAATGCACTAAACTTAGCAAAACAATATATAGGCATCTCAGAAGAAGACTTCAACATTATCAAACATTACAGAAAGTTCATTCTATGCCATAATATCGATAATAATGCCATTATCAACGCCGAGGTGGTTCAGCATCTCACAGCACACAGGCTCCTCTCGGACAAGCAATATGGTTTCCGCTTCACCAGGTCTACTGCTGATATGCTAACGACCATCACCGAGTACATATACCAGGCACTCGATAGGAATGGCGAAGCCCGAACCGTTGCATTGGATATATCTAAGGCGTTCGACAGAGTTTGGCATGCTGGCCTTCTATGTAAACTGCGGAGCTATGGTATAACTGGACATTTGTTTGAACTAATCCAGTCATTCCTCTCTAACCGTACAATGAAGGTGGTATTAAACGGACATGCCTCTCAGAACTACCATACAAACGCAGGTGTCCCCCAAGGCTCCATCTTAGGTCCTACACTCTTCCTGATATACATTAATGATCTCCCTGATTCCATAAGAGCCCAAATAGGTTTGTACGCCGATGACACCACAGTTTATTCTCGCCTCCTACAAAAATCTGGTGTAGGCGTCAAAGCTAACCTCGCAGCCGAGATTGAAAAAGACCTCCAATCCATATTGGACTGGGGCAAGAAATGGTTAGTAAATTTTAATGCTTCTAAAACGAAGCTACTCTCAATTAACCATCATCGACAATCTCACCTACCTCCCATTAGCATGGACCAGGCTTGCCTCCCAGAGAGTAAAACACTGCGCCTCCTTGGTCTCACACTGTCAACGGACCTCAAATGGAATGACTGTATCGAATCCATTGCTAAATCCGCTGCTATGAAAGTCGGTTCTCTGTGTAGGGCCCGGAAGTTTTTTCCGTCTGAATCTATCCTGCACATTTATAAATCTACCATCCGCCCGTGCATTGAATACTGCTGCCATATCTGGTCGGGTGCCCCTGCTGTTCTCCTCGGGCTTCTCGATAAGGTTCAGAGGAGGGTCTGTAATGTGATAGATACCGACTTGGCAGACCGCCTGCAGTCTCTCTCCTACCGGCGCGACGTGGCTTCCCTGTGTCTCTTCTATAAATACTTTCACGGCTTCTGCTCTGATGAACTTAGATCACTAGTGCCCTCTAAATACGTATTTGAACGAGATAATAGATTAGCAACTAGATCCCACCCTTTTACAGTGAAACCGATAAAATGCAGCCGCAACTTCTACTCCAACAGTTTATTTCCTCGCACTTCCCGACTGTGGAATTCTCTTCCAAACGATTGCTTCCCCGACGGCTACAATCTCCAGGAGTTTAAATGTAAGATCAATAGACACCTCCTAACACACTAACCTGCTCCCATTCTATCAAACACTCTTCCCATCTGCCCAACCCTCATCCTCGCTATCCTTACTCATCTGTCACCTTCCTCCTGACATTCCCTATGTCTAACCACTCCTTCTGTTTACCTTCCCCTATGTAGCCCCATGCGCAATAGTGGCAGTGGAATGCCTTGCTTGGGGTGAGATGATTAAAAAAAAAAATAATAATAACAAAATATTGCAAAAAAGCAAAAGAAAAACGCAACACTACTAAAAACAATACCAAAAATGACTACAACTTTGACGTAAAAATGAGAAGTTACGACGACGCAGAAATATTCGAAATTATAGGAATTTACATAGTCTACAAACTAGAAAAAATCATCCACAAAAAAGATACAGATTTATACAAAGACGACGAACTCATCATTCTAAAAAAAGCTGTAACTGTAAAACTACAGAAAATATAAGAAAACAAATAATAAAAATAGGCATAGAAACAAATCTAAAAATAGTAATTTTTCTTAGATATAACACTTAACCTAAGCAACAGCACATACAAACAATATAGAAAAGAAAACAACAACCCCATATATATCAACAAAAACTTCACTCACTCTCCAAACATATTCAAACACATGTCCATACAAAAGACTATCTACGAACTCAAATAACATAAAAATATTCACTGAAAACAAAGGAACATATATGCCAGCGCTAAAAATAGCGGATACTCAAACAAATTTGAATGCACAAACGAAGAGAAACTAAATAAAAAGAATAGAAAAAGAAACATAATCTGGTTTAATCCATCTTGAAGCAACAATACAAAAACAAAAGTAGGAAAAATATTTTTTATCATAATAGAAAAAACACTTTCCTAAACACAGCAAACTATCAAAACTTATGTATAAAAATACAGTCAAAATCAGATACAGCTGCATGGAAAATATGAAAAAGATATCAAGAAAATATGGAAAAATACAACAAGAAAATACTTAATGAAACTCAACATAACAACACAAACCAACAAGCTAATACCAACAGATGTAATGGCCGAAAGAAGGACATCTGTCCACTTAATAATAAATGTTTTAACAACTTAATATAAAAAGCAACTGTACCAAATAACACCAATACAGGCAAAAATACATAGGAGCAACAGAAACATCGTTTAAAGAAAGATTTAATAATCAAAAACATCATTCAACACAGAAAAATACAAAAACAACACAGCGTTATCAAAATACATATGGAACCAGAAAGAAAACAATATTACCACCAAAATCAAATGGGAAATAATAAAAAATTAAAAAAAATCACTACCATACAACAGTAATAGAAAATGTTCTAAATTATGCCTAGAAGAGAAACTAGCAATAATTAATTTTAAAAATCAAAATAAAATTTTAAACAAAAAAAACGAGATAATGGGAATGCAGACATACAAATAAATACCTACTTTGCTACACAAATAAAAAATAAAATCAAACAAAAAATAGGCATATAAAAAATATAAATAAAATAAGAAAAAGAATAAAAATTTAAAAAATTAAAAACTAAAAATATAATTATAAATAAGAAACGACGAAAAACAAAAACAAATCATACAAATAATATAAATACGAGAAATAAAAGTACATACAAGCACCCAGACATGACTAAAACAGAGAATACTATAACAACGATTAAACAAAAAATAAAATAAATAAATAAATAAAAACAAACACACGTAAAGCTTACACATACAAGAAAACCCAACCATTACCCCCAAAAAATAAACCTTCACGCAGCAAAGCATACCAACACACTAAAAGGTCAAACGATCGGTAAACAGTTGTATTAGAAAGTGCTCAATACATATTTGAATGAAGATGAACATTCGACATGTACAGAGTTTAGATATTTAGGTAGGGATGAGGAGCCGGTTATGTCATAATGGTTTCGACTTTTTCGGTTTCGCTAGACGATGGTTTAACGGTTAACGCGTTTATTAGTTCATAACCGGAAGTTTAAATAAGGGAGTGTTTTTTTATTGGGAATCATTTCACCCGGGTTTGTACGAGCCTAGAAAATATTTTCTAATATGTCTATATTCGAACATTATTTCGGACCTTTCAATTAGTAGCTTTTGTCGTTCTGGAAATAATACTATAGCCAACTTTTCTTCTTGGTAACATCTGCAGATATCACCAGCATCGCAAGGTTTGACATTTTTTAATATTTTCCACGTCACGTGGGGGTTACGTCATTCTTTTCTTTTAATTTCCATCCACAGTTGGCTAGTTTGATGCCATTTTTAAGTTTTTCTAATTTGAATGTGGACTTTTGATTGTTTTGGCAAGCAGAGTTTTTTTTTATTGTAAAATGCTCGATATCGAGCTGAAGACAGAACATTGATTGTTTTAGTGTAAATAATTTGTCACTTTAACTGAGCAGGTTCATGCCGACTTCGAAGTTATGTATGCACACCGTTATGATGTCTTCATTCTTCGGGGATGTTTTTCTTGCTCCGCTATAACCATAACTGTAACGAAAGACATAACTTACCTCGGAATTTGAAACGTGCGCGAACGTGTCTTGCCTGCAAGATAATAACAAAAAAGAAATATAGCCGCTATTGAAGACACAATTTATGCGTGCTTATCACGTCCAAAACGAAACGATATTTGCACACATGCAAATTTTGGCCGTCTTGGAATGGCATAAAAAGCGGGTGCCAGCAGCGCTGGCAGAATTCGTTTTTTCGGTGGATTGCATGTATCGAAGGTGGACGTACGGATTGACAGTCAAACTGACAAAGAGGAAGTAGGAGCGGCTTATTTGGTGCTGTTTCACAACGGCCCTGTGTAACGGCCTAGAAATGGAAACCTGAAATCTATTTCCTTGAAGCGACCAAGGAAAGAAAAACAGTTGGCCTGCCGGCGAGCGTCGCACTGCATTTTTCATCCTCCTCCTCACCATTTTTTTTTTTTTTTACTATTCAGGTTCTAGGAGGAAAGAAAAAATATCCCTAGTCGAGCAATTTCGCAGAAACCTGTCTTTATAGAGCCACTTTCAAGCAACATCCAGTCAAAACTTGCTGCTTTAACCATAAAAGTCCCGATGTGTGAAGTCGGTATATATATATATATATATATATATATATATATATATATATATATATATATATTCCATTTGTAAACGAATTATTACTCGACCTAGGTTTCTACCATGAGTGGGATCTTCAGGCGATTTGCAATAACTGATTTTACATATTTTGTCACCGTTGTAAGGCTTGGTTGTTTTCACTATACTCCACGTTATATCTGGGTCTTTTCCTTATTTTGATTTTCATTTCCACAAGGGGCTAGCCAATCTTGTATATATTTTTTCAGTTTTCTATTCTGAACGTAGACTTGTGACTGAACCACCTGGTCTTAAAGGTGTCTATGGTTGATCCCAAAAATATTTTATTTTGGCCATTTAAGTCATGTACATTTGCCTTGTAAATGACTTCTTTTGTATTACAAAGTCCTTGAAGTGGGCATTTATTTTTGTCCGTGCAGTTGCATTCTTTACTAGTGGTCTTGTTTTGTACAATGCTATCTAAATTTCTATCGTTTTGTTTTTTTTATGAAACTATTTAAATTGCTAGTACAACTATAACTTAGCTTGATTGTGTTTCTATTGAAAATTTTGTTTAGTTCTGAGCCTTTTGGAAAGTGTCTGTCTATCAGTTTAAAAAATATATGTTTTCATGTATGGAGAGACATTGTCAATTTGTAAATTAAATTCCACATCTAAATATTGGACTACTTTTCTATTTGTTTCTACTATTATCTCAAAATCTAGTTTTTTGAATAGTTTAAAAAGTTCTTTCCTTATTTTATCATTTCCTCTTTTGTTATCTGGTGCTATCATTAATCCGTCATTTCTGTATAATCCTGCATATATATATATATATATATATATATATACTTGGGCCGAAACCTTTCTTCTAAATATCTGACATTAAATATGGCAGACAAGGAAGATTTAATTATTTTTTATAAAGTATTTTTCGTTTTGTTAGAGAATTTTTCTGGTGCCAAGCGCTTTCGGCCACTTCTATAGCCATTTTCGAGGTTTTTTATGTTTCTGCTGTGTTTATTTTTCCTCGTATTTTGACTGTTACGTACTGATCTATCTTTGTGTTGTTTTTGAAAACGGAGCGTTCATTCCAAGCCCTCAAATTTCTATTTTATATTGCTTAATTCCAACAAAAACGAACAAGTGTTAGGATGCTAGAAAGATTTAATAAAAGAATTAAATTTAAATAAAAAAAAAAACAATTAGATCTTCCTTGTCTGGCGTATTTAGTGAAATATTTTTAGAATTTATGTCCTCAAAAAAATTATATGATCACATAGAAAATTGTATAAAATCTTAACCATAATACCTTGATTGTCATTTTTAATGAAACCTGCATATATATAAATATATATATATATATATGTGTGTGTGTGTGTGTGTGTGTGTGTGTGTGTGTGTGTGTGTGTTTCGTTAAAGAAGACTAACAAAGTACTGAAATGTATTTTTTCTTGTTTTAATGGCAAATGCAAACAGCTAAAAATGGCACCGAACATTTAAATAATAAAATCTATAAACATAAAACACTAAAAAACACCTTGACCGAAGCCAGATATAAGGAAGCACAGTATCACCATAAGTTTTAACGCAGACCAACTTACACTCAGACAAGTAATTGCAAACTATACCAAGGAAACATTCTGCTACCCAATAACAGAGTTAAATATATAATCCTATCCAGTCACAAATCAAGAGAAAACCGGAAAGAATTCCTAAATCTAGGGCCAAATGCCATCTTCAACCTAAATTTGACCTCCTCACAAAATGGACAGATATTGATATTCTACACCAGTCCCTATTTCAACTTGGGGCCGGCAGATTAATAACAGTTCATTCAGACCCGTGAGACCTCCTTAAGGCAGTCATTCAGTTAAGTGCCACCCGTGATACACGCTTAGGCAATCATGTTTCAAAAGTGACATGATTGATTGAGCAGAAGATTTCCCTGCAATAGGTTACTATTACTTTCTACAGTTGACTGGTTGTCAGCCAAGGGTGTAGAACCCAATCTGTCCTGTTATTTAACCCATAACTGGAGGGAAGAGACAGGTTAATACCTTTCGCAAGTGTATTTGCACGTAAGTGAATGCAACGAATTCAACTGGAATTCGAGCTTCCCCATTTCTCGTTCCGAGCCGATATCCACTTCACAACAACGCGTATCTCCTGCACCACAACGCACATCCTTGAGGCAGAAGTTTTAAAAAACGCTCTCCTCGCAGAAACTATAATGACGTCCTAACAAGAAAACTCAAAACCTCTGCAAAAGAATCAAAACACAATTCTGGTATCCTAACCAGCCAAATGAATATACATCATTTTGGACAAAGCTGATTACCATAAAAAATACAACACATTAGCGACCACTGATCTTAATTTATCAAATTAAATGACAACACCACGGAGAGCCTAAAAAGACCTATCAAGCTAATAACATCAAACAATGTCGATGTAGGTTCCTTGAACATCTGCAAAATCATCGGAGGTTACCAACTAGGAAATATACATAAAACTGGATATACAATACAACCCTTCATTTCACAGATGCCAACCCATATCTACGAACTGTCAAAAGACCTTAACGATATCATTACTCCATATCAGCCTAACAATTATAGAACCACATCAAATGACGAATTCTTTCAAATTCTAAAATCTATACAACCAAATTAAGATATTATAGAAATTATATATATTTACAAACGCCCCTGTCGACATAATCCTTAACTCCGTATTTAAAAATAATTCGATTCAACCTCCATCCATCAAACCAAATATCCCCTAAAAATAACTGCATGCCTTTACAACTAAAGTTTCTTTCTACGACCATAATAGTAATATCTATACCCAAACTAATGGTGTTAGCATGGGAAATCCTCTCGGCCCATGCTTCTCCAAATATAACATGACCCACGTAGAAAACACAATATTTAAAAAGTCACTAAACCCAATACATATGTCCGCCATGTAGACAGTATATTTATTTTAGCAAAAAACAAACAAGAAATAATGATAATGGCGTCTTTCGTTCGTCTGCATGCGCAGTCGCACCAGTGTAAACGTAAACTTAGTCTGATGAAGTCCTAAAGGACGAAACGCATTTCACTTTTCACGCTTGTATCATCTTTCCCCTCTAAAGTTGTTCTTGATATCTAAAAATTTATATATCGTTATCCAATATATACAAACAATTCCTTGATACTACAAAATTTTATTATAGCCTTAAATAGCACTGAAATAAGCATATTAATACTAAAAATGGGAAAATATCTAAGGATTTTTTCGGCAACATGTTCGCTTTAGATATTCTAGAAACATCCGATAATTGTTGGATTTTAATGAAACATTTAGGACTTATTCACAAAGAAATTAAATTATTTTTCGAATGATACTTTTTCTAGAAAATATTTGTATGAATATTTTCTTACCTTTTCTACTCTCGAACTTATATAATTTTTCATTTTTCGAGAAATTTGTATAGCGCCTAATGTTTATATTTGTTATAAGGTCCACATAGAATTTAAATCATCGATGTTTTTTGGCCAAACAGGACCCTCAGTTACAGAAGATCTGCTCTGAATAGTAAAATAAAAATTGAAATAAAACATTAAGATATTTAATAAGGAACGCTTTCATGAAGAAAATATATTTCGGACACTATTCTCTGACATAAAAAATAATCAATGAATAATGAATTTTTACAAGAAGTACTTTCATTTTTTTAAATTTTATTTAGAATAATTTAAAATCTTTGAAAATTCTGAATTTATATATATATATATATATATATATATATATGGTCATCTGCATACAAGCCTTTTTCGCTGTTTCCGATTGTCAATTTCGATTGTATCCGATTGTCTATTTCGCTAGACATCCGATTGCTTCCAGCCGGGACTGAAACTCGACCGATCTGACATTAGTCTGGGAGGTTCTACCCCTAAGCTATCGGCGCACGGCAAAGAAGACTTTTAGTGTGTTATATATATAATGCAAACAAACGCCGATATATATATATATATATATTGTTGTCATCCGCAGACAGATCTGTTTCGCTGTATCACAGCTCATCAGTACGGTTAGACTCCGATTGCTACACAACCCAGGCTCGAAACCCGACCGATTTGGCGTCAGTCGCCCACTCTACCCCTGGGCCACGGCAGTCATTTTAGCGCATATCATATTACGCGGCCAATAGCTAGAGTGCTCAAATTCATTTTTACTGAATGAGCGATGCGTACACGCTAGAGTGGCTACTGTTTTTCAAAGTCTACCTTTCTTCAAGAGTGCTCAATCAGGGTGTGAGAGCGTAATTATATATATATATATATATATATATATATATATATATATATAACTAAAGAGTTATTAGTCAGATTTAAATTAGATCAGTAAAGAATTGTATTAGAAAATGTCCAATACATGTTTCAAAGAAAATGAAGCTTTAACATGTAAAGCGTTTGGATATTTAAGTTGATATGATCAGCCAATTATGCTGTCACTTCTCCCTCCTGCTATAAGTTAAATAGCAGGACAGATTGGATTCTATAGCCTTGGTTGGTAACCAGTCCACCACAGAAAGTAATAGCAACCTATTGCGGAAAAAAATATTTCACCCAGTCACTCTTTCGAGGCATGATCACCCAGGCAAGTATCACGTATGACACTTAACTGACTGGTGTTGGCTTGGGAAAGAAGTAATTATTTGAGGAAAGGAAACATTTGAAAACAAATCCGGATTGCAGATTTATATTTCGATAAGTTTCGATAGTAGCACTCTCAAGAATTTTCCGTCTAAAACTAAAGTTATTTTCTCTTTTAATAAAGCATTCTTTAGATTAAATTTGTGCTTGAATTTATTTCTCTATATTTATTCAAAGATTTTTTTAGAAGAACATTTGTGCATAAAGATTTTACATCTAAAATCATCATTTATTTGTTGTTATTCTTTTAATTTAGCTAAAAGGTCACCAGAATTTTTATACTTGAGAAGAAAATTGAACTAAAAAGTAGGGTTAAAATTTCGGTTAGTATGCCGGCTAGTTTATGTAGGTCTTTACCTGTTCCTATAATGTGTCTCATCAGAATAGGTCATCTATGTGCTTTTAGTAATTCGTAGACTGTGGGTGTTTTCGGGTGAAGGTTACTGAATTTTAATCAGAAACTCTTCTTTTAATAATTATTTCTTGGTTTTGTTTTTAATTTTTGTCTTTTTCATGATTTTGTGTTCGTTTATTTTTTCATAAATAAAACCTTTTCCTTAATAGAGTCGCTTAGAGATGAAAATGCGTTGGCTAAGATAAGTTTAATTTTCATTTTGTTCTTTTACAGATATATTTGTAGTTATATCTGAAATTATATATGTATATATGTTGTGTATTTAAGTTTCAAACACAGTAAGCACATTGATACCGTATGATGTTATTAAGTGTAGGATTTCTCTTTTTTATTAGTAATGCTTCCATTATTTTTAATCTTCTTTTGAATGTGGATGAAGCTGTGATGTATGTATTATAAATGTTGAATTGTGTTTTTTGCTATTGTTATTAGTCGTAAAACAAGGTTTTTCCGAAATGCTGTAGAAATGAAAAATGAAAAATAGAAATAACACACACACACACACACACACACACACACACACACATATATATATATATATATATATATATATATATATATATATATAATGTCAAGGAACGAAAACACACCGTTCTTTGATATATTGTTTGCTCTGCATATTCACTTCATTTGTTTGGATTGTGAATTAAGCTCTTTTTTGATCTACCGTCTGATGGTCTAATCAGCAACTAATTTTACTGGTATATATATATATATAGTATGTGTGTTTGAGAGAGAGAGAGAGAGAGAGAGAGAGAAAGAGAGAGAGAAGTTGTGGTGATGATTAGTGCCAAGATTATTGTTTTCGGGTTGAATTTCTTGCATTCACTTACGCGCAAATACCGTTGGGAAAGATATTAATCCGTCTCTTTCTTCCAGTTATGGGTTAAATAACAGGACAGATTGGATTCTATAGCCTTGGCTGGTAACCAGTCTACCGCAGAAAGTAATGGCAACCTACTGTGGGATAATCTTCTGCCCAGTCAGTCATGTCTTTAAAGAGACATGATCGCCTAAGCGTGTATCACGTATGGCACTTAACTGACTGACTCATAAAAAGATATTTTAACAAGCACGCTTTTTGCCGTAAAGTGCTCGCTATCGAGATAGACTGAAAAAAGACCCTGAGGAGTGAGAAAATCATAATGGTGCCTTAACAAAACTTTGAAACGAAGCTTTGAAGTTGGCATGTGAAAAACTTGCCCTCCTGTTAGCGCCGTTTGTTATTCTGGAATTTTAAATCAGTCCTTCGAAACTAGAGTGTTGGTTGGTGTATATGTATGCACACGTATATGCAAGTATATATATATATATATATAAACTTGAAGCAAAACTTTTTAAAAGTATAAAAGTGCATATTTGTAGTAAGAATACTGATAATACATTTTCATAGCAAAAAATAATAGTATCAATACTATATTGAAAATGGAAGAAAAAATTATCAGCATTATATTTTGTAGGAAAAAATTAACAAATCTCCTAAGGGAATGAAATTTTGTCATTAAATGACCGAGAATGAGTTGGTATGCTCTTAAACAAACCAAGCTAAATCTTGTGAATAGGCTTTGGCCATGTGCATCCATTATAAATGCCTCTTTCTCTACTTTTAGCCCTGCACTCTTCTATGTTTCTATATATGCATTGTTTTCTGTTGTTGTTGTGTTCTTATTGAGCATACAGAGGTATTATTTTTTTAAATTTGTTTTATGTCTCTGCTTTAGGGTCTCTTGTTATGGTTTTAACTGCACTTGTTGATCGGATTTTTTTATCAATTTCCTTTAAAGTAAAATGGCGTTACTTTAAGAAGTTGTTGTTTTCTTCATAAATGGAGCCATTTCTTTTCGACATTACTCATGACTGTTAACAAGTTGTAACATTCAGTCTAATGTGGTTTCTGAATATTTGTTCAATCAATAGTTATTTTATAGGTCAGCTTAAGTTGGATTAGCTTCAAACCATGATTTGACAAAAAGGTGACAGCAAACAGGTGGCTGACATCCACATTTGAACGGTGCATGTTATGGCAAGTCATTAATGTTCTTCACTTGGAATCTCTTATCTTTATTTTAGGTATAAACCAGTTATGTTGTCATTTTTCATCATATTTCGATTTCTGCTATCGTCGCACTACCTACCAAGTCTGCTGGAAGATCTGAGGCAGGTCGTGGAGTGTTTTTATGGCTCCATTTCTTGTTTTTTATATCTCCTCTATCATCCCTAGCGTTACATAGACAAAGCTTTCCTTAGTGTGTGGGCTGTACTTAACAAAACAATTTTTTGTATATCTCTCAAGCTGGGGTTTCCAGGGATTCTTTCAATGTGTTATTTTGTTCCTTTTTTATCATTCCAAGTGCACCTACTATCACTGGCACGATACTTGTTTCCAATTTCTACATTTTTTTCTATTTCAATTTCTAGGTCTTTATATTTTGACAGTTTTTCGAATTCCTTGGTTGCTATGTTACAATCCTCTGGACAAGCCATATCAAATAATAGGCAAGTTTTTCTCTTTCTGGTTTTTAATAATGTCCGGCCTATTTGCTTCAATTTTTCTGTCTGTGTAGATGGTGTAATCCCATAGAATAGTGACAACTTTTATTTCTGTAACCGGTGCTGGGTGATGTTCATACCAGTGTTTATTATTATTATGTCATTTTTCATCATATTTCGATTTCTGCTTTGGTCTCACTACCAACCAAGTCTGCGGGGAGACCTAAGGCAGGTCGTGGCGTGTTGTTATGACTCCATTTCATGTTTTTCTATCTTCCCTATCATCCCTAACATTACATAGATAAAGTTTTCCTTAGTGTGTGGGCTGTACTTAATAAGACAATTTTTTGTATATCTCTTAAGCTGGGGTTTCCAGGGATTCTTTCAATGTGTTGTTTTGTTCCATTTTTTATCATTCCAAGTGCACCTACTATCACTGGCACAACTCTTGTTTTCAATTTCCACATTTTTTCTATTTCAATTTCCAGGTCTTTATATTTTGACAGTTTTTCAAATTCCTTGATTGCTATGTTACAATCCGCTGGACAAGCCATATCAATTAATAGACAAGTTTTCTCCTTCTGGTTTTTAACAATAATGTCTGGCCAGTTTGCTTCAATTTTTCTGTCTGTGTAGATGGTGTAATCCCATAGAATGGTTACATCTTCTATTTCTGTAACCGGTGCTGGGTGATGTTCATACCAGTGTTTGTTTACAGATTTTCCATAATGTTTGCACATTGCCCAATGTAAATATTGCCCAACTCTATCGTGGCGATTTTTATATTCATTTGGAGCAAGCACAGAACAGCCTGAGATTAGGTGGTCTATTGTTTCTTGGTGTTTATCACAAAACCTGCATTTTGGATCCATATTATTATGCATAATATTTGCCTGAAAGTTTCTAGTGAAAAGACTTTGGTCTTGTGCTGCAAGAATAAAGCCTTCAGTTTTAGACTTTAATCCAGATGCACGTAACCATCGATGAGTAGTAACTTTGTCAACATTGGATTTATTGGCACGTTCTGGATATTGGCCATGCAGAGGTTTGTCTTGCCAGCGCTGTTTCATCTGTTCAAGAGCTTTATCTTTGACTTTCATTTTCATATTTTTTGCCGCAATAGTTGGTTCTTGGCTTCTGCTTTGCTTTTCTACAGAATCTACTAACTGTAAATCTTGTTTGTATTTACTGCCTTCTTTTATTATTGAATATTTTTTCTTTCTTTCTTCATGTTGCCTTACTAATTATATCATCCAATCCTTTGTTGTTTCTATGTATGTTAGTAAGCCAATAGTTGTTGTCTTGTATGACAATTCCAGCTGAATAAGACCTCTTCCACCTTCTTTACGGGATATGTATAGACGGTCTACATCAGCCTTTGGATGATGCATCTTATGCTTAGAAAGAGGCTTTCTTGTTTTAGAATCCATTCGCCTGATGTCGTTTAGAGTCCAGTTTAAGATGTTGAAGCTATCTTGGACAACTGGGATTGCAAGGCTATTAATGGCCATAACTCTGTTTTGAGAATTCAATTCAGTTTTTAATATCATTCGTAGCCTTCTATAGTACTCTTTACGCACTATTTCTTTCATTTTTTATGGTGAATGTTTTCGCTCTCATTTACACCTAGGTATTTATAAGCTTCTTCTGGTTTCAATTCTTTTATTGTTACAACAGGGTCTAAGCTAATTGAGGAATGTTTCTTGTATTGATCCACGTAAAACTGTAGCTTTAGCACATTTATTCAAATTGAATTTCATTCCAATGTTTTTGCTGAAGCATTTTACAGTTTGCAGAAGACCTTCCAGCTCATTATCATTCTTAGCATATAACTTTAGGTCATCCATGTAAAATATATGGCTTATTTTCTTTTGGCCTATTTTATAACCACATTCTGTCTTATTAAGTTGACTGGTTAGTGCTATTAATGATATGCAGAATAGTAAGGGAGATAAAGAATCACATTGAAATATACCTCTTTTGATGTTTATTTCAACAGACTTATAGGTTCCATTTATATGATTGAGGTAAAGGGTTGTTTTCCATATAGACATGCACTGTTTGATGAAATTGATGATGACGGGCGATATCTTGTATATATTTAATGTCTTTAAAATCCAGGGATGTGGCACACTATCGAATACCTTTCGATAATCTATCCAGGCAGTACTAAGATTTTTCTTTGTACTGTAGCAGTTTTCCAGGATCATTTTGTTAATTAGCAATTGGTCTTTACATCCATAACAGCCACGTTTGCACCCTTTTTGTTCAAGCGGTACCATGTCATTTCTTTCTAAGAATAAATATGTCTGTTTTGTTAAAATAGATGTTAATAGTTTATATGTTGTCGGAAGACATGTAATTGGTCTGTAGGTTTTCGGGTTGTTCGTGTCACCATTCTTGGGTAGAAGAAATGTAATTCCTTTGGTCATCCATGCAGGAATTTTAGTGGGATCTTCAACCATTTCTTGAAGTTCTTTGGCTAGTTTTTTATGTGCTGTATTTAAATAATATAGCCAAAAGTTAGGAATTTTATCTATACCTGGGAATTTCCAATTGTGTGCTTTTTTTTAGTGCAAATTTAACATCCTCTTCTGTAATTCCAGCCCATGTCTGTTCTGGTTTATTTTTCATTCGTTCTATCTCTTGTGCAATCCAATGTACTTCCTTGCTATGTTCTTTAGGGCAAGCCCATATCTTTTCCCAGAACTGTGTAACTTCTTCCATTCTGGGGGGGGGGGGGGCTGTCACTTCAATTCTTTTTTTACCTATTTCCCTGTAAAATCTCTTTGTAAAAAAATCTTGTTTTGTCTGTAAAATCTTGCTCTTTTCTCATAGCGTCTTATTCTTTGAGCCTTCAGTTGTATTTTTTGCTTTACTTTTTCTTTAGTTGATAAGACTTCATTTTCATTTCTAATGTTGTATTTTCTTTCGACTCTTATTATTATTATTATTATTATTATTATTATTATTTCTTTTGATTCCTGTTATATCTTGAAGGGTCTAAAATCGAGACCTAAGGTCAGTAATTTTCCACAGATCATATTTATATAAAAAAACTAAAATCCCACACACTTTACACAGAAAAAGCTCGTCGTAATATGTGAGGTTTACTTCCGCGTACATTGTTTTTGTATTTCTTGAAATATAAAAATTGTACTCAAATATATTGATCCATTCAGACTCTTTTTCAATCAATCTGAGGGCTCCAACTACAACTGGAATTATTGATGCCTTCATGTGCCACATTTTTAAGATTTCCACTTCAACATCTTTGTATTTTGAAAATCTTTAAAAAAAAAACACCTTACACTCTGTAAGGATTTCCATGTCAGTAAGAAGGCACATTCTGTTTTTGTGGTTTTTGATCGCGATGTCTAGGCAATTAGCATTGATTGTTCTCTCTCTGCGTATTATTATTATTATTATTAATACTTACAGAAGAGCGCGGTTTTAGAAAAGAAAAGATCCTGTTTAAAAAATATTTCGATGTCTTCTTAAAGTTATGTTTAAAGATTGCATGCAAGTATAAAAATTTAAAATAATAATAATAAAAGCTTAAAAAGTCTTTGTACAAAGTATCTTGTCTTGAAAAAATGCAGCTTTACTGGTAATCAACACGTCAAAATGAGTGAAAAAAAGCCAGAGTAAATGGAATACAACTGAAACGTCAGTAACGTGATGGTCATTGTGCTCATCTGTAAATGTTCGGGTAGTTGATTAATCTTAGAAATTTAATCTGCTTGAGCGCGTATTGTTTGCTATTCCAAGAGAAAGCAGACAATGCGTCAGGCTCTTGCTTAGTTTGTTGAATTTCAAAAATAATTTTGGTATATTTCGATTTGTGGGAAAACAGCTGCGTTTGTTTTTTCCATCCAGAACTAATGAAAAAGTTTCCTTCTAAATTTTAACAAGTGAATTCGAAGCCTATCTGGGAGTAATAAAAGGAAACTGAAGGAGTTAATTCGAAGACTCAATGAGCATCTGCTGCTAAAACTAGGTTGCTCCGGTCCTGAAAAAAAAAGAAGCAATACTGAAGAAATTTGACAACCACCAGACGAGAATTGATAGAAATATCAAAGTCGCTCCTACATCAAGAAAATGTCTTCGGCTGATGTGATTGTTCTATTATTTGCAGTTACCACGAACTTTGCGTCGAAAATTTGTACCAATTTTTATTGCAAAAGACATAATTCATTTGCATTGATTATTGTTACATGCATGTTATTGGCCATCATTTGGCACAGTATTTACTTAATTTGTGTAAATCATTCATTATTTTATTTTCTGAGGAACTTATGCAGCGTTGTAATTTTTATTGTAAAAACGCATAATTTATTTGCATTGATTGTTATTTTTCCATACACGTCATTGATCATCATTTGGGACACAATGAAAAATTGTGTAATTCATTCATTATTTTGTGTTAACAATAAATTTATCGTTTCTTTTTAAGTTCGGCTCTGTGTCATCTGTCTCTGTTGTGTGTCTGCTTAAATTTAACGTTAATATATTTGTTTGAACTAACTTCTATCGTATTTTTACCAAATAAAATTTCCTTTCGTAAGAGCTATTAATCAAACAGTTAATATTAAACTATACTCTTACTATGGAACGCCTTCCACTTCCTTCAAATTTCTCCAGTTATATACGGGAATGGGAAATTTACTATTAGGTACATTCCTTTCTTCTTGCAACCAACAACCAAGTACAGTCTTCCTACTTGGGTTTGATGAAACTTTTGAACCTCGAGCTTACAGATAAATTTAATTGCGTCATTTCTTAGGATAGATGCTAGGTTATGCTGATACTAGCCATGTCCCTGATAAAAAAAAAGGCAGTCACTCTTACTCTTATGGTTCTAATGGGATCACCTTTTTACCCATTCATGCCTACTCTTACATTTTTCTGAGCTAATTTATCATTATTGGTAATTTCAAAGCTTTAGTAGTTATATCTGCAAGTTGAATGACAGCATATCTCTTCAAATACCCAAACTCTCTTCGGTATTTTATCAGACCCTCACCTACGACGTAGTATTAACAATCTCAATCATTACTCGGAAACTGATACGCCATTTTATATTATATTATAATAGCCAGTCAGTCAGTTAAGTGCCATACGTGATACACGCTTATGAGATCATGTCACGAAAGAGACATGACTGACTGAGCAGAACATTTTCTCGCAGTAGGTTGCCATTTCATTCTGCGGTAGACTGGTTGCCAACTAAGACTATAGAACCCAATCTGTTCTGCTATTTAACTCATAAGTGGAGAGAGAACAAACGGATTAATACTTTTCCCAAGGATATTTGCGCGTAAGTGAATGCAACAAATTCAACTAGAATTCGAACTAGAACTCGTCTCTTGCATTTCTCGTGCCAAGCCGATATTAACAGCACCACAACGCACATGTAATTATAATAGACAAGACCCAAATATTTATGTTTCCAGTTTTCAAAGTGAAGTCCTAGTATTTATTACGTTAAGGTTTCCTGATACAGTCTCATCCACAAGCCGAAAGGTTTACAACCACAAGATTTCATGTTCTGTCTTGAAAGTGATATGATCTCGAGGTCTAAACCAGGTTATGATTTGTGCTGACATGTCATATATGTGGTCGAACGCAAACAATTTGCCATCTTCTGAGTGGATTACTATCGTTATTGTTGTTATTTTCTAGTCGTGAGTTTCCACGTCGTTTATTTCTTATAATTGCTGACGGAGACCAAGTGACAGCAAGTTTCATTACTGTCATTCAATTTTACCCCATTGCTTGCGGAGATATTTTCTTTCGTTTTCCTTATTTGTTTGATTACCATTATGAAAAAAAATCATCTTTTACTTCACCAGACTAAAATAACTTATTTATGGAATTGTATATATGCAAGGATCGAAATAAGACTATATAATAATTAACAATATGTATTTATTTATATATTTCTTGTCTGCTACAGTTTCAGTACACAATTTATTGTTCACGATTTTGAAAATTTTTGTAAAATGTCCTCGACTGAACATATTACTACCACGACGTATCATCCAAGTTGAATGGTTTGTGGGTAATTTTAAGAGCTTTCAAAAAACATAGAATGGGTACTTTTAAGAGCTTTCAAAAAACAAAAAATGAGCGAGGAAGCACTAAAAAAATTCTTAAGAACTTAACATATAACGCCAAATCCCAATATACAGTCAGGCATGTCGCCAGCAGAACTAATGTTTGCAAGAAAAATTAAATCGGTGTTCAACAAATTATTACCAAGTCAAAAACGAATAAGAACGGATAGAGAAAGGACACTAAATTTTTCAAAATTGAAAAAAAAAACGTCCTTTTAGAATATATAAAAAATTAAAAAAGAATGTGGGAAGACGGCGTAATAATGTCACAAACTGGAAAGATGATACATATGGCAAAAGAAAAAATAGTAACCTAAACGACATTGCAATTAGCTAAACAAACGGTTTACTAAAGAAAGGCTCGAAAGTAAGGAAGAACCTATGCAAGTACTGTATGATATTTTGATGTACCAACACTAAAATAAGTCGTTGAACGTACAAGTACGATTACCAGAAAAAGGAAACATACAGAAAAACTAGAAATCGATTCAAGTGTAAAAAATACAAAGTTCAGTGCGTTAGCGAACTCATCAGAAACAGGAGGCGGTGATACGAATTAATAAAATAAAATATTTACTAATAAAAATAAATCTCAAAAGGGGGGATGTTGTGGAGTAAATGATATACTCCCGATGGCACAAATAAACTAGTCTAAACGCTTAAATAAAGAACTTTAATGAGTCTAAAAAAGACCGTTAGAATCAGTGTACTGTATTTCTAACAGACGTTCATTTGCCTCTATTTTTAGTTATAAATTCATTATCTCTGTTTTATTGAATTTCAATAAGTTGTTTCATGACTTTTGCTTTTTTGCATCTCACTATTAAAAAATTATAACAATTGACGTCGTGTTTGACGGTACGGGTACAGTACTTAAAAAAACAAACAAAAGAAAAACAACGTAAGATGCAGATAGAGAAAAAAAATGGAGGGACGTTAAAATTAAAATTAGAATTTTTAGCATCCGATGTAGCTAGACATACAGCCCAACCGATTTCATTTATCTTCCCAAGGTTTTTATTTTTCTCGTTATTGTTTTTAAATATCCAACAACGTGACAGAAGTAGATTTGTAGAGAAACAATTTTAATAAATCTTTTTGAATTATTTTTTTAAATTTTAAATATTTTTTAATAAATACTTCAAAAATATTTTTTAAAATAAATACTTTTTAATAAATAATTCATTAAATACTTTTAGTTAAATTATTTAATATTTGCCATATTCACGAGGTTTCGGCCGTTGTTGCTCCGTCCTTCTCTGAACATTTGTTATAAAGTTCGTGAGAAATATTAATTTTGAAGAATTACAGGGTGAGCTGAAATATTTAAAGGTTGACTATAAACGAGCGATACTAAAATTGCTGTGAGTGACTGTGGTTTTTGAACTGGTTGATCAGCCTTCATATTCCTTCTGATTTGACTCTCATCTATTCCCCAACATGAAAAAACACTTGGCTAGCAATATCGCAGTAATAATGACGTCATATTTGTTGTTGATGGCTTTTCTTACCAACAGGATGAACATTTTTCTTTGAACAGTCAGAGAACGGCTTACTTAGAAAGAAACAATGTAGTTATTTTGTAGATTTAAAATCAATACAAGATTTCAAAGCTCTAGTCTCTCTACTTCAAAATCAGCCAACGAACTTTTCAGCCCACCCTGGTACCAGGAAAGACACAATGCTGTTATTGATAAGAAGAGTTAAGATTAATGCTTACAAGATTTCACAGCTCTAGCATCACTCTTTCATCTTTTCACCTATGAACTTTTCAGCCTATCTTCGTATGTTTAATATTAAATTAAACATACAATGATAGCTAAGCACACGTCTTTTCGTATACCAATTCGTGTTTTTTGTCAAGATATGCCTTTATTTAAAGAACATGTCTGATCTCAGACAAAACAGTCGTCTACATATAAATTATTATTCTTCGTTAAAAGTTCTCAGCGGTTTGTTTGTTTTTTTTAACTAGGAACTGAAAAAACAGTAAAAACTTGTTTTGTTATTAATTAAAAATGCTGAAAACACTTAATAATTAAAAAAAAAGTACCAAATGTTTTCAGTGAGAAAAGGAAAAAATGCGGAAGATTTCCTGATTAGGAATATTTTACGAATTCCATCCGAATATATGAAAACAATGAGATCAACAATATGACGTTTTCCAAGCCTCTGCAAAATGACGAATCAGAAATTAATATTTCTTCCGCCCACCTTCATTTTTGTTTGTTATTTTTTTTCTCTCCCTCAACTATGGCAAATATGAAATATTTTTATGAATAATACAAGCCCATTCTTCTACAATCGACTGTTTTGGCAACTACTGAGCAAATGTTCATTTGATAAACTTCCAAAATGCTTTTCACATTTAGAAAGTCAAAGGCGAATGAAATGGCGGATAAAATGGCGGATAAAATTGTACACGCACAATTTAACTACCCTATGTACTTTATCAACCCCACATGTGCAGAAATCAAATACAAGATGAATAAGTGTGAAACTCTTGACTAAAAGCACATTGAATGAAACAAAGAGAATTAATATCTTCTTTCTTACTCTCAGTTTTCGTTCATACATCCTCTTGCTGTTTCCATTATTAACTCGGCCTCTTTACACATTTAACTTTTCTTGAAAAAATTCCAACCTTATTTTCGTAAAAGTACAATTATCACCATTCTGACACTCCTCTCTAACCAACCTCTATTCCATTTTGTCATCAGGGGAAACCACTCCTTTAACTAAAGAATACCCTACCAATTAGGCTACAGGAAACCATCATAATAAAGCAATGTTCAATTATTCACTTAAAAAATCCTCACCAGTTGTTGGGACATTTCGAAGTCTATAACTTCTAGCTTTGTTTTCGTACTGAAAAAGTCAATTTGTTTTACAAATAACTTCGAAAACCAAACTGTTGACGTTTCATGCTCACCGAGAGGACCTTTAACTTTCACCTATCGCGATGAAGGGAGGTTCCGGATATTGGATATTGAAATTTAAGTTCCCTCCAAATCTCAAGTTGTCCTCGTACATACGATCCATCGCTAAAGATGTTGAATAAATGGTCGTCTCCCTGCACCGCTCCAGCAAGTAATTAACTCCTCCTGCTATAGCCTAGTTTTACAAGGGCCAGATCATGTCGAAAATTGAATACTGCTGCTATATATGGGTTGGAGCAGTGTAGTTTTTATTTTACAGTCTTAAAAGAATTCAAAATCATTTCCGTAGCCTTGTGAGGGATGAATTATGTTCAACTCTATAACCTTTTCGCCTTAGACGAAACGTCGCAATCATCTCGCTGCCATTCTATCGCTGTTTCCAAGGAAATAAATGCCTTAGTTCCACCAGTTCTAACCTTCACGGTTCAGACCCACCATGGTACGAAAATTGTATCGAACCACCCTTATTCTATTCGTGAGGTATAAGTTCGACTCAAGCAGCTTCTTACTACAAACCGTTCCTTTGTGGAACTGAAGCCTAAGAGGATGCTTCCTTGATCACTATAAACTTAACTTTTTGAAGTCTAGGGTCGACCATTATAGTCTCCACGTATCTAAGTTGTGCCTCTTACTCTGTAACCCACTACCTTCATACAGGGTGAACATCATTGTAAAAAAAACATTTTTTTAATCATTTCACCCCAAGCAAGGCATTCCACTACCACTATTGCGCTTGGGGCTACATAGGGGGAGGTAAATAGGAAGAGTGGTTAGATATAGGAAATGTCAGAAGGGGGTGATAGATAGTTGGGTGGGTGGGAAGAGTGTTTGAAAGAATGGAAGTTAGTTTGTTAGGAGGTGTCTATTGACCTTTCATTTAAAATCCTGGAGATTGTAGCCGTCGGGGAAGCAGTCATGTGGAAGAGAATTCCACAGTCGGGAAGTGCGAGAAAAGAAACTGTTGGAGTAGAAGTTGCGGTTGCATTTTATCGGTTTCACTGTAAAAGGGTGGGTATCTAGTTGCTAATCTAGTATCTCGTGCAAATTCGCACCTAGGGGACACCAGTGATCTAAGTTCATCGGAGCAGAAGCCGTGAAAGTATTTATAGAAGAGACACAGGGAAGCGACGTCGCGCCGGTGAAAGAGAGACTGCAGGCGGTCTGCTAAGTCGGTATCGATCACATTACAGACCCTCCGCTGTACCTTGTCTAGAAGCTCAAGGAGAATAGCAGGGGCACCCGACCAGATATGGCAACAGTATTCAATGCACAGGCGGATGGTAGATTTATAAATGTGCAGGATAGATTCAGACGGAAAAAACTTCACAGAGAACCGACTTTCATAGCAGCGGATTTAGCAATGGATTCGATATAGACATTCCACTTGAGGTCCGCTGAAAGTGTGAGACCAAGGAGGCGTAGTGTTTTACTCTCTGGGAGGCAAGCCTAGTCCATGCTAATAGGAGGTAGGTGCGATTGTCTATGATGATTAATTGATAGTAGCTTCGTTTTAGAAGCATTAAAATTTACGAGCCATTTCTTACCCCAGTCCACTACGGATTGGAGGTCCTTTCCAAGCTCGGCTGCAAGGTTAGCTTTGTCGCCCACACCAGATTTTTGATCGAGGCGAGAATAAACTGTGGTGTCATCGGCGTACATATCTACTTGGGATCTTATGGTATCAGGGAGATCATTAATGTAGATCAGAAAGAGCGTAGAACCTAGGATAGAGCCTTGAGGGACACCCGCTTTCGTATGGTAGTTCTGGGAGACATGTCCGTTTAATACCACTTTCAATGTGCGGTTAGATAGGAATGACTGGATTAGTTCAAACAATTGTCCAGCTATACCATAGCTCCGCAGTTTACATAGAAGACCAGCATGCCAGACTCTGTCGAACGCTTTAGAGATATCCAAGGCAACGGTTCGGGCTTCACCATTCCTATTCCTATATCCTTAAATATTACCTCCAAATGGAAAGGCGAAGAGAGGGTTTTTTGTTTTGTTTTGTTTTTCTTTTTTTTTTTTTTTACCTCATCGTCAGTAACAATAAAAGATTTAGAATCCCATCAGCAGCGTCCACAAAAAATGACAGATGTATAAAAAGCAACAAAAGAAAATCTACTGCAGTCTGTCTACAACACATAGTGGGGTACATCTAAATAAATTTAAAGGTTGGACGGTTCATATAACATAACGGACAGCTATTCGGAAGCATCTCTCCTGAATCACCTACTGTCAAACCGAGCTAAAACGACCAGTTCTGGTTCGATCATTGGTGTTAAGCAGCGTCGGGCTCGGGAGGTACGGACGCGTACTGTAGGCGACCTCCTACGAGCTGAAATATGTTTCAGGTTTAAATAATCCACAAAGAGTGGATAAACAGTAGGAAACAAATCAGTAAATCAAAACTATCAGAAAAAATACACTCCTGCAAAGGAAGGGGTGTTTATGACTAAAAACTGTGTAAGTCCCGGGTATGATGATAAACTACATCTGGCAGCAAGACCTAGTTTGGATGTTTTTTTAGAAATATAGAACCATACCTTGATTACTTTTATTCTTAGGTCCTGACTCGGAGTGGTAGCTCCCGTTTGGGTCTTAACTATATACAAATAGTGAACCACAAACAAGAATTAACATACTAGAAGAAAAGTGGTAATACATTTTTGGAGGGGCGAGATGACCAATAATATTTTTTACATTAAAATTACTAACAATATATTTCATAGTACAATCACTAACAATACATTTTATAATAAAATGGACAATAATACATTTTATACTACAATTACAAACATTACATGTTATAGTAAAATTACCAATAATACATTTTATTGTAAAATTACCAACATTACATTTTATAGTATAATTACCAACAATACTTTATTTATAATATGACCAACAATATATCTTATAGTAAGATTACCAACAATACATTTTATAGTACAATTACCAAAAATACATTTTATAGCAAAATGCATTTTATAGTACAATTGCTAACAATATATTTTATAGCAAAATTACCAACAATACATTTTTCATAAAATTACCAATAATAAAATTTTATAGCAACATGACCAATAATACATTTTTTCATAAAATGACCTGCAATACATTTTCATAGTTAAGTGACCAATTATAGATTTTATAGTAAAATTACCAACAATATATTTTATCGTATAAATACCAACAATACATTTTATAATAAAACTGGACATATGGCAAACATTATCAAAGATATAAAAAGTAGCATCAAAAAGCAATTTGCTATGATTAATCTCATTTCTTGTCAGAGGAAATAAATTTTCACTCCTCGTTTGATTTTGTAAGAATTTTTTATTAAAAATGCAGTTAAGTAATTATATTTTAATCTTGAAATAACCTTATGAAGCATAACATGATGTACAAAATATCTGCAGTTTAAAGCATAGAATTGCGTTCAAAATATTTAGATTTCGGCATTAAATAACCCATAAATATTAATAGGCCGCTCAATGAAAACAACCAAACTAAAATAAGATCTGTGTATATTCCATCCTATGCAATTGTGGCAAGGAATACGAATGAGAACCCAACCGAATCATTGAATATGTAGTAAATGGAAACACTGGACAAAATGAGAATAAAAACAATGATTTTCCCTATAGCTACCGACAAAGAGAGAGAGTTAACGTTGATTTTGTTCTTTTTAATTATGTAGACTCATTTATTTACGACACCAAATTTTATCCGGTTGTCATGTTCAGGATTTGAACATAGACTCGAAAGCATTCATTTTTCCGACAGGCGAGATTCAATGACACTCAATTTGCATTGATTTATGACAGGATATTGACTCATAATAATGACAGAAAAAATATGAGCAAAAATGCGAGGCACAAAACACTGCGCATGCGCAAAATAGAAAAAAAAATTATTCCCTAAAGTTAACACACTTTCTTCGATATTAAAAATAAAACGCTTATCAAGCTCGCTATGAAGGTTATGTATTGCTTTCCTCTGTCTCTTGTTCCTTCAATATGTCCTGTGAGTATTAAATTTTCCAAGACCTCCTTCCTCATTATTTGAAATTTCAACAGTCATTTTTGGCTCTCTTTTCTTTAAAGAATAGTTGTTGCGCACATGTTTAGTCCATGGTATTCTCAGGATCCTTCTGTAGAATAACATTTCTGTTGCATCAAGCCTCGTCTTCATCTGCGAGGAGACTGTCCACATTTCACTGTCATATATATATCGCATAACAGTTTAGTAATTTTTTCCATTGTCTCTAACGAAGTTTTTCTATATACATTCCTAATATACATTTGGAATCCATCTTTGGTCATCACAATTTGGCTTCGGATTTCCGTGCCACGCTTTCATAATCTGTTAAAAAATTCTGCTGATGTTTAAATTTTTGTTTGTACTCGTTTGATTTTGGTATCTTCGATTCGTACTTCAGGCTCAACCCTTTTTGCTAGCAACCATGCATTCTGTCTTCTGGTATTATTTGCATTGTTCCGACTGTTTTCCTTATCTTTATATATACGACGTTTCGGCCGTTGTACGATCCGGCCTTTTTCAGGTACTATTTCGAACTAAACCTTTTATTTCGATCGCTGAGGAATATCATTCTCATTCCATATACGATGCTTCTTCCGGTAACCATGTAGTTATCCCCCTTTAACTTCACTCTTTAAGTTGTTTGTTCTCCACTGCTGTAGCCTGGTTTTGAACTCACAAACCTTTGAGACAAGTCACTGGAATTAACCAAAGCCTATATCCACTCAGCCATGAAGAAGGTCAGAGCGTTCAACGGCCGAAACGTCGTAAATATGGTAATAAAGATAAGGACAATGTAAATAATGTTTTCTTGTAGTTAATGTTTAATTTTTCTTCTAGCTTTTCTTGATTTTACATAACAGTCCAGCACTTTTTTCTTTCTTTCTAAAGTTTTTTATTTCTGCTTTTTAATTTCTTGTGAAATGCATCTTCGGCTATTCCAATGTGCCTTCGAATTTTAGTGTCACAATTTCCACCCTCTGTTAAAACACTTCCCAGATAAGTGTTGTATTATTATTATTATTAATCTCCAATTTTTAATTATTAATTATTATTATTATTAATCTCCAAATTTTAATTTGTGTGTTGAGCAGCTCCTTTTGCTGACAGCCATGTATAATAATGAAAGAAAGAAATTTAAAATAAGTTAACGAGAAGAAATTAAATAAGATAATAAATTCAATTCATCTGAGACATGATTAGTGCATTAGTTTCTGCCAAATTTGAAACCGAAAGATAAGATTTTTAACTTTTTATTTTAATTTATTTACTATTAATGCTATGTTCATTAATATTAAGCACTGTACTTACATATTGTTGGTCATTTTGCTATGAAAATATATTGTTGGTCATTTTACTATAAAAATATATTCTTAGTTATTTTACTATAAATATGTATTCTTGGTCATTTTGCTATAAAAAATATATTATTAGTCACTTTGCTATAAAAATGAATTGTTGGTAAGTTTGCTATAAAAGTATAGTTGGTTATATTACTGTAAATTGTATTGTTTGTTATTTTGCTATAAAAATATATTGTTAGTTCTTTTGCTATAAAAATGTATTGTTGGCCATTTTACTATAAAAATATATTGTTGATCATTGTGCTATGAAAATATATTCTTGGTCATTTTGCTATAAAATGTATTCTTGGTCATTTTGCGACAAAAAGGTATTGTTGGTCATTCGCTATAAAAATGAATTGTCGGTTATTTTTTATAAAAAATGTATTGTTGGTCATTTTATTATAAATTTCAATGTTGGTCATTTTGCTATGAAAATGTATTCTTGGTTATTTTGCTATAAAATATATTGTTGGTCATTTTGCTATAAACATCAATTGTTAGTCATTATCTTATAAATTCTATTGTTGGTCATTTTTCTATAGAAATGTATTACTGATCATTTTGGTATAAAAATGAATTGCTTGTCATTTTACTATAAAATTTATTGTTGGTTATTTTGCTATAAAAATTTATTCTTGATTATTTTGCTATAAAAATGAATTGTTGCTCATTGTGATCTAAAAATATATTGTTGGTCATTTTACTATAAAACTGCATTGTTGGTCATTTTGCTATACAAATGTATTGTCAATCATTTTATTATACAATGCATTGTTTGTTTATTTTGTTATAAAATTTTTTTGCTGGTCTTTATGTTTACAAAATTAATTGCTGATCGCCTCACCGCAAATACACATTTCTGCGAATCCTGCTATAAAAAATGTATTGCTGGCAACTGATACAAGCGGTCAGCTATTATTTCGCTGGTAGAACAAAAAAAAAAAAAAGAAAGAAACCAAAATCGCACAAATTCTTTTAAACGTTTCTAAACTATTGCGTGATCAACTCCTAATGATTCTGCAAGTTCAGCTTGCGCTTGACATGAGTCTTCATGAAGTAATGCCTCCAATTCTTCATATTTAAACTTTTTGGGTGCGCCAGAGCGTTCTTTATATTCAACATCAAAGTCATTCTTTTTTAAGTGTCTGAACTAATCTCTGCATGTTGTTTCCGACAGAACATGATCGCCGTAACTTTCAACAAGAATTCTGTGTGCTTCAACTGCAGATTTCTTTTGAATGAAGTAGTACAGTAAAATTCCCCGCAAATACACTTTCTTTGGCATGAAATCCGACGTTTGACGCTATGAAAAACAAAGTTTGCACTTCGGCAAAATGACATAGACTGAATTTCAAGTTTGCTTATCATACTTCCTTAGTTACGATCTGAAACTACACGCATGCACTTCTGGGGAGGCCATTTGTTGGAAAACAGTTAAAACTTTTTCAAGGTCCTAATATAATTGTAGATTCTAAATATTTATTGTACAGACAGAACTTTTGTTGTTCTTATTATAGAATTGTATTAAAATGTTAGCAAGTTTTATTATTCGTATACACAAAAAATGGCTTGTCAAAATGACGTTTTTTTCTTTGACACTGCTATTACTGCTTGCTCCTTCGGCTAATTTTATTGGTTTAAAAAGTTATTTTTAGAATTTTAATAAAGCCTCAACATATAAAAATGGATTTTTATGCGTTGCCTTTTCTAGTTTCTATTTCCCCTCGTGTTACGGCTTTGCGATGTTTTTACAGCCTTAGCTTAAGGGAGCGGCCCGTTCCTCCTTTTTATTTCATCCCACAGCTACATGAAATGACGTAAAGATGAGGACAACAGTCTGAACAATGTAAATAATGTAAATACTACCTCGTTCCATTTTTTCAAGAGAATTGGCAACAAAACTATTAAATATTATTTTTGTAAATAAACAGGATATTAATTAGTTTTTTACATATTTATTGTCAGTTCTCTGGAAAAAAGTATAAATTGAGATGTTTGTAAACTATTTTAGTGAATTTACGGGGCGAGAGTAACTTTTACGGGACTTCGTATAGAGTTTTATTTCTTTGAGTTTTATTAAAATTCTAAAAATGGCTTTTTAAAACAAATTTTAATATTCCTAAAACGAAGTTACTACCTTTTAACCACCATAGACAATCTCTCCTACCAACCATCAGCATAGGTCACGTTAGTCTCCCTGAAAGCAATGTACTGCGCCTCCTCGGCCTCACTCTTTCAGCAGACATCAAGTGGAACGACTACACCGAATCAATAGCTAAATCTACAGCTGGCAAGGTCGGGTCATTGTGTCGGGTTAGAACTGTTTAAACTGTTCTCCTCGTCTGAATCCATCTTGCACATATACAAATCTACCATTCACCCGTGCATTGAATATCTGGTCGGGCGCCTCTCCTAATCATCTCGGGATTCTCGACAAAATTTAAAGGTGAATCTGCAATGTGATCGACCCAGACCTGGCAGCTCTACTCCACTCATTTTCTCACGAACGATATCTGGCCTCCCTCTATCTCTTTTACAAATATTTTCACGGCTCCCTGGTGCCCCATTTGCACGAATTTACTCGAGCTACTACACTGGCAACTTGGTCTCACCATTTTACAGTCAAAACAGTCAAATTCAGCCGTCCAATCTGCATAAGTTTAAATGCAACGTCAATTACCATCTTCTATCTGCTTGACTTCAAGCCTTTCCCCGACACCCCCTATATCTTGTTCTTCTCCCTTTCTGTTATACGCAGCTCTCTTCACACCAGTGTTTCCATCCTTCTCTTACACATTCTCCGACACACTCTGCAACCTGTTCCCTTTCTCTTCGCTCTCCTCTTATCTATCTCCCTGCGCAACTGTGCCTTGGCCTGAAACGATTATGAAACATAAATAAATCTATCTAAACTTATTTATAAATGGAACTTTGTGTGTGTGTGTGTGTGTGTGTGTGTGTGTGTGTGTGTGTGTGTGTGTGTGTGTCCGTTGCCTATAGACAGTTGTACTATAGGAGTCTGCGAGTGTTTTTAGTTAGGTTTTGTGTCGAGGTACCCCCGATAAATATCGAAAATCGATAATCGAAAATATCGGGTTACAGAAGAAGTGGTCCGATTTTAATCAAATTTGATACACTCATAGACAAAGACATAAGAAACGATATTCAGAAGTTTCAAGGTTGCAGTTCTTACAATAGTGCAGAAAATCGATAATATATATATAAAAGATTTCATTACACCCGAGCAACGCCGGGCTATACTGCTAGTAAAATAATAAAAAGGATTATGTACAGCAGCAGTACCGTTATTTTGAGATACTGTTCATTTTTGTGTGTACATTTGTTAAACTTTGTTAAATTTTTTGTTCATTATTTCGAATAATCTTTTAAAAGAATCTGCAATTCAACATAAAAGAACTTTAATTGATTTTCGTGTTTCTAATTCGTTAATGTTGTAGCTACTGTTTGTTCATCATCATCATCATCATCAAGGCCCATCGCTCCCCGACGAGGGGGTTCATAGATGCTTCTGTAACTTCTCTTAGTTACTGGTAGGGGTGTTGACCCTATGCAGACCTCTTTATCTTCTAGGCAAAGTAGATTGGTTGCTAACCAAGTCTATAGAATATATTTTTAAGCCTATCGCTCCCCGTGGAGCACAGGCTATCGACGAAGGGAGTCGTAGATGTTTTTGTAACTTGTCTTTTTGCTGGTAGGGGTGTTGACACTACGCAAACCCTTTTATCCTCCGAGCGAGGTAAAAAGCTTAGCCACTATATATATAAGCTCTTTCTCTTCAATAAAATTAGTTAACCGAAGGGACTTGCCAAAAAGAAGGGAAAAAGGTAAATATATTCTTTTGCAAAATCTGTTAAAAATTCGAACCAGTGACAGTATTGCCTTGCTCGGGGTGAAACGATTATAGAAATAAATAACTAAATAAATCAACAAGAAAATTTCATGGGTTGGATTAAATCGCATGAAAAATTTGCTTGAAATATAGTGCAAAATAGCTTACCAGGGCAAAATGCTTCCTTTTAAATGAAGATCTTCCTCTGCTAAGGAGAGCAGATGTAGGTTAAGTAGGTACCACCACAGAAGCCGCGATACACAAAGTTAAATTATTTTTTAATGAAATCTTTTCTTTAATTTCAGAGAATTGGTTAAATTTAATATTTCAAATAAGCAAAATACTTTGATGTCCCTAGAATTAGTACAAATTAATATAATCGGAAACGAATACAATTAAAGTTTATATTGGATCTAAAGAGGAGGATCAGTTTTCTATTGTCATGAAGTAATAAACCGACCCTCCTAGAATTAGTACAAATTAATATACACGGAAACGAATACAATTAAAGCTTCAGATGTACCTAAAGAGGGGGATCTGTTTTATATTATTATGAAGTAATAAACCGACCCTCCTAGAATTAGTACAAATTAATATACACGGAAACGAATACAATTAAAGCTTCAGATGTACCTAAAGAGGGGGATCTGTTTTATATTATTATGAAGTAATAAACCGACCCTCCTAGAATTAGTACAAATTAATATACTCGGAAACGAATACAATTAAAGCTTCAGTTGTACCTAAAGTGGAAGGATCTGTTTTCTATTGTCATGAAGTAATAAACTGATCCCCATAGAATTATTACTAATTAATATAATCGGAAACAAAGTTAAAATGTAAGGGGGGTGTATACATATAATTCCACAAGAGTGAAATAAAAATTACATTTTAATATTTTTTTTCATTAAAGTTTACTTTTAAACGAGTTCCATCTTCTCCCAGTATTGTGAGTAATCTTTTGGCTTTGTCCTTTTTCTTGGCCCTTTATAATTAAGCCAACGAAGCCCTTGATAAGTGTTGGCCGAAAGGTTCCTCGGGTTTGGGATAATTATGACGTCTATTCTGCTTAAGGTTATTAGTGTATTCTGTAGGTACAAATCATTATATATATATTTTAACTGACAGTAAAGCGAATGAACTGAGCCGACGCTGCCCCGTTATTTTTTTCTCCAATGGACTGAGCCGACTCTGCTTTGCTATCCTCTCTCTGTTTGAGTGTGACAGAAGGGAAATATATATATATATATATATATATATATATATATATATATATATATATATAATTACAGCAGTCTTTATTATAATAGAGATGATTTTTTAAAACGTTACGATAATTAACGTGTTTTACTTTTTTTTAATAGTATCCATCTGATAAAATTGCCAGTTTTTACTCTATAAAAATAATGTTCCGAGATCAACTTTGTGGGAAAATTTAGTAGCTCAAAAAGAAAAAATAGAAGCAGGAAAATCGTATCGTATAACCATCCATTTAATCAGTTATTTAATTTTAAATTTGGATATAAATTTCTTAAGCAAATATAAAAACATTTCCCCAAAAGTAACCCTTTAAGAAAAAATTTCAATAGGAATACAATAAAACTCAGTTATAGTTGCTCCAACAATTTAGAAAAAATTAAATTACATAACAATAAAATATTGACATCATACAACAAAAATAACTTTAACACTCATGTCAGTTAGCCTCATAATAATAACTTTTGTAATTGTAGAAAACCGAATCAATGCCCCATACCTAACAATTGCTTAACAAAATCCCTGGTTTCGATGTCATCCGTGGAGAAGCTTAAGGATGCTAAAATTTATATCGGAAAAACAATGAACGTTTTTTAAAAGCAATTTTACAATCACCTCTCATCCTTCAATAACAAGGACAAACAAAATATGACATCACTTTCTAAATATTTTTGGAAGTTAAAAAACGAAAATAAATCAGCTAAAGTTAAATGGAAAATCCTCAAACAGGCTAGAACATCTAAATCGGTAAAGAAACCATGTTTCCTTTGCCTATAAGAAAAATGGAAATCATTAAATACATGAGGGGCGACATATTACAAAACCAGAGGCATGAAACCACAGTACATTGTAAAAACATCAAAGAACTAACCTTATAATCCTTCTAAAATTACAAAATCTAAAGTTAGGATATCTAGAAAAGATAAACCTTTATAGTTTTAATATTATTACCACGATATTCACTTTAACTGTATGATCTCTCCTCTTATATATATTTTTACCTCTAATTTTACCTTTATTTTATACTACAAATTGTGATCTAATAAAGGTTTTCTATTTTTTAAAAATTCCTTAAATTTTAAATTAAGTCTAAATATAAAAAGAACCCCTGTAACAATTTCTAAGACTATGTATAGGATTTCACCATCCTTCCAAGAAACGCCCAAAAATATTTGTAGCCTTATACTTCACTAATACAGATATGTTTATCCACTACCAATTTCAATCTCGTTTTAGTCCATCCTCTCCTACTCCCTCCCACCCCATATACATTTTCTTACTTCTTTCTCTTTGCTAAACCCAAAGGCCTGGTCATAAAAGGCTCTAAAGGACCATGCCTTATCATCTACCGTTAAACCTGTATCTAAAATTTTCAACATATCTATTAACCACCTCTCTCCTCCTTCTCCCCCATTTTCCTCTTTCCTCTTTTTGTTAAAATTCTAATTTACAATTTACAATTCTGATTTCACATTTTCTCTAGCCCACTTACCTCGCACACAAAATTTACCAATATAAGGAAAATAATTTTCCATCTCTTTTCACACTACCTGATGATATATTGTCTTTTCAATGTCGAAACAAAATGTACACCATGTAGTAGATAATAATTTGTACATATTCTAAACTATACATATATATATATATATATATATATATATATATATATATATATATATATATTAATCATATCACCCCGAGCAAGGCGGTAATGCCACTGAAGCGCAGGGGGCTACGTAGGAGTGAAAAGATTGGAAAAGAGAAAGCCGGAAACCACATCCTAAACAAGGAACAAGGGATGAGCCTCTTCACCTGTTCAATAGACGTGGTTGGAATGTGAACCAAGCGATAGTTTAGTCTATCTACTCCAATTGAAAAAAAAAAGAAAAGAGTGAAAAGATTGGAAAAGAGAAAGCCGGAAACCACATCCTAAACAAGGAACAAGTGATATATATTCATTCATTTGTTTAAACATTATCTCTAATAGATACTCCTATTTGAGTAGATACTTTGTTTTCTTGTTTTTTTCTTTTTTAATAATTAAACTATATATATATATATATATATATATATATATATATATATATATATATATACCGGCATGAATAATCGAGAAATTTTGTTTAGAAAATATGCGTCCTCAGGCAGGATTCGAACCTGAGTTCCCTAGGGAAAACCTGACACGTCAGATCAGTTGACAGTTTCCCCTAGGGGATGCAGGTTCGAATGCTGCCGGAGAGCGCATATTTTCCTAATAAGATTTCTCGATTATTCAAGCTGGTAGATATTTATAAATATACTGTCTAATTATAAAAAACAGAGTGTCTACTCAAATACGAGTATCCATTAAAAATAATGCTTTAACAAATAAATTATAAATATATCGGAGTTAATCAATTTCATAAAATTTCGTTAAAATATATATACATTAAAAGCAATTAAAAACTTATCTAAGGAAATAATTCCATATTTTGTTGCATTTTTTAAAATTTTACTATTAGGAGTAGATTTTCGGAAAAAATGCTAACTGTTTGAAAAACAGAGATGGCTTTCATTCCCCAGAAGTCCTACGTTTAACTAATAATACAAATTTTCAAAACGGAAATTTAATTTTTTGAAATTTTATGAAATTAGGTGGAGTGAGGTAAAAGATGTAAAAAATGTTTTTTTACCAAGATTTTCTAAAAATACTAATTTCAGAAATAATTTCATTGATTTATGAATAAGTTCTGAAAGTTTCATTAAAATCTGACAATTATTTGATTTTTGCTAGGATTTTCAAATTAATGTGTTTTTCATCGGAAAAAAATTGAGTTTCGAAATATTACATAATCCATTGTAAACTGTTAAAAATGTGATTACCCGCTGACGAGGAAAAAAAAGATTTTTATCAAAATTTCGAATGTGTTAGAAACGATTAAAAAAGTTAACAAATTATTAAAACATACCCTGATCTTTTCTCTTAATAATAACATAGACATTTTTGACGGAAAAACTTTGTTTTTATTAAGTTTGGGGCCTTTTTCTTTATGCTGTGCTGTTTTTTTAACGAACTACTAAAGGTACCTACATAGACTATTGCTCCAGCAGGCAGTGAATGTCGACTGTGGTGATCTGTGATTTAACAAGAGCCTAAAACCCTGGGTGGGTGGGTGTGCCGCGCATTTATTCTCGAGTTGCCTGTCGAACCAGCTGCAGTTCTCAACACCAGCCAAGCAACATCTACAAATCAGTAGGGTAAGCGGAGTTATTCGTTAGCAGCGGTGAATGGTGCCCTCATAAAAATCGCGCTGGTGAGAGTTTTAAAAAATCAATTACGAGAGAGAGAGGAGCGAAAAGAAACGTTTCCTTTTTTTTTTTTAAGGAGTAAATTTGGGAATTACGTAATTGAATAAACGAAGAAATTCCAAGGAAGGACCCCATACCGTTATGGAATTAATTCTGTCTTTATGCTACGACCAAAGAAAATTATGTTGAGTAAGTGTTATCTATTCATACAGTTTAAATTCTGTTTTGTTGTTTATTCATTTTGATCCTTGGAGATCATGTTATTCGATCGAGTTAAATTTTTAAAAAAAGGTAAAAACAGGAATTTCTATTATTAACTGAATTTTTGTTTGAAGTTTATTTTAGGATATCTACAAGATAAAAACATCATAATAATTTGCTTTTTTACTAATAGAAAGAAAGGAAAACATTGTATTTTTTTACTTAGATTTTTTTTAAGAAGGGGAGAACGTAACTTTGTCTAATAATTGTCATGAAGCATTTTCATTGCGCACCTGTTTAAAATACTAGACTTTTTTTGCGACACCTGACGTGTGTTGAAATCCTTACAAAGTACTGATGAAGTTATCGCTAACATTTTTGTTAATATTTACAAACTCTACTTTTTGTTCAATTTTGCAACCAATCGATGACATTTTAATAAGCTGATTTGTTTGGAAAAATACATTGACAAAAACTTTAGTTCGCAGTTTTTACGCACTCTAGTAAAAAAATAAAAATAAAAATAAAAATAAAACTGTACTTTGTTGCCCCTTACATGTTTGCACTTCTCTCCCAAAATTTTGAGGGTGTGATAGACTAACGGAAGTCACAAAATCATGTGTGTGTGCGTGTTTGTGTGTGTACGTGTGTACTAGAATATTTTGGCAACATGCTGACACAGTATTGCTAAAACTACCGCTAACATTTTTTTTTAACATTGTTTCCCTTTTTCTTTGTTAACAGCGAAGAATAAATTATTTTTAAAATAATGGGAAAATATATTTTAAATTAAATAAGAAAACTTTAACCCCCACCTCACAAAAAAAAAAAAGAAAATTTACTGTTCTAAGCTACGCACCCTAGTAAAACCAACCGTACTTTGTGCCCCCTTACCTGTTTGCACCTCTCCCTAAAAATTGGTTCCGATTTTTTAATGTATGGTTATTTTAGAGGATATAACAGACCGACTAACAGATGTCACAGAATTTTAGATTATTCCCCGTACATTTTTTTTTAGTTTTTTTTTTTTTCACCGCTTATTTTCCTTCCATTTCTTGGGGTAGGTAGGGGTCTTGGGTAGTGAAGCATTCTTACTTTACTTTACTTTACAAAACATTAAACCAAATTTAAAAGAAATAAATGTTAAAAATCTTCTACAAATCAAAAATGCTATCTTATTAAACAAAATTACATTTAAATCAAAAAACAGTTACGTTTTTATATGCCATGATGAATTGCACAGGCTTTCTAATTTCTAAGGTCGTCAATATTCAATATATTTTGCCACAAGGCCAAACGATAGGCTAGAAAGATTATGTTGCGCAAGTTGAGTACGGGCATGCATTTGACGTGACAAGAAAACAGTACTACATCAAGCAAAAAGCAATCCACCACGCACACATATCTATCTATCTATCTATCTATCTATCTATCTATCTATCTATCTATCTATCTATCCCTGTCTCTTCATATATGTCTATCACGAGAAAAATATAGTTTTAGAGTATACTATATTTATGGCTTAAAGTTCACAATATCAAGGATAGATTATATGTAAAGATTAATATATATATATATATATATATATATATATATATATATATATGTATATATATATATGTATATATATATTAATCTTTACATATAATCTATCCTTGATATTATATATATATATATATATATATAAAGAGAGAGAGAAACAGAGACAGACAGACAGACAGACAGAAACATACAGATAGATCTAGAAATATGTATATCTTTCATTAAATACAGTCGACAAGGAAGATTTAATTAATTAATTTTCGTCTTTGTCGGCCTTATTTTATGAAATATGTTTGAAAGAAAGGTTGCTGCCTAAATATACATTAATTAAAAATATGTATATATGGATAAAGACAGATCTAGAAAGACCTAGAAATATATATATATATATATATATATATATATATATAGGTACACACACACATATGTTATATAATGACTGATTCGAAACATCTAAAAATAAAAGTGAATCTGAAAACCAATTTGATGTTTATTTTTTATTCTAGTGCTATCGTATCATTCAATAAAAACAACAGCAGAACAACTGAGAAATTAATCATAAATTGTTACCATGGGAAACTTGCTACTACGAAATGCTGTTGTTAATTTGAAAATATTTTAAAAAATTAACAGTTAATAAAATTAAGAGTAAGTATCTGTGAAATATCAATAAGATTTTACAAAGAAAAATGTTAAAAATGTAAAACTCGACTAGTGACGGAAAAATAACGAGTTATAAAAAAAAAAAAGATAAAGTAGAGAGAAAAAAAGATTGAGAAATATATGTACATCTAACAAACATATATGTGTGTGTGTGTGAGTGTGTGGTGTGTGTGTGTGTGTGTGTGTGTGTGTAAGGTGCGATAGGTAAATTGTCGTCATTTTATATTTTTAATTTTGTACACGCACGTTGTTTGCTTTTGATTTTGTCAACTACACGGTATAGTAGAGTCAGTTGGGCACCAGCTGTAAGGAAAAGACCACCATACCGCAATTTACTCAGCCAGAAATTTAGAAACCGCATGCTTGACTGCTTGGCATTCACGTCAGAAGCCCCAGTAAAAATATTTCAAAGTATTTGAGTGTCAATCTGGTGATTATGGAGGCATACATAAAGAGTCCATAATTATATTTGTGTCGCCAAACAAATATAATTATTAACACTTAATGCATTATACAAAATATAAGTAATATTATTAATAATAATAACAATAAATCTACACCTTAAATAAAACGTTTACGACTTCTCACACTTTTTCAGCTATAGATAGATAGATAGATCTTGAAAGTATATGTACGTATATCTGTCGATATATAAATTTAGGTTTATATATATAAACATAGATATGAACAAACATAGATAGATAGATAGATAGATAGATAGATAGATCTTGAAAGTATATGTACGTATATCTGTCGATATATAAATTTAGATTTATATATATATAAACATAGATATGAACAAACAGATAGCTAGATCTAGAAAAATATATGTATGTGTATAATTACATCAATATCTATCAGAGTTTGTTCATAAAAATGAATTTGTATTGCGCACCAAATATTCAATTTTCAATTCAATGTTTTTCTTTGTCAATGCACATGATTCAGTGGTGAATATTAGTGTTTAAATAAACAATATACACAGTGAAAATTCCAAATAAAGTTTCAACTATTAAATTATTGGAAATCTACCGACATACATACATACATACATACATACATACATACATACATACATACATGTGCACACACACACACACACACACACACACACACACACACACACACACACATATAAAATAAGTTATGGTTATAATTGGAAGTGTATTCCACCGTTAGATATTTACTTTTAAAAATTGCCCAATACAAAAATAGATTATGAATATATGGTAATTATTATTATTATTATTATTATTATTATTATTATAATGACGCACTGCAAATTGATAGATATAAAGTTTCGGTTATTATTATGTTGTTAATAATAATATAATGATAATATATATATATATATATATATATATATATATATATATATATATAACCGGTATCACTCCATGCAAGGCGGTAAAGCCACTAAGGCATAAGTTGCTACATGTTGTGGAAGAATTAGGAAAAGAAACATTAATAATGAGCGAAAGAAGAACACAGTAATCAAGAGAACAATAAATAGCGATTGACATTGCATTTAAATTTTTGAAGGTTAAAGTTGATTAGAAAACATGGAACCGGAAGAGTCCTACAAGCGAGAAGTGCGTGAAAAGAAACCGTTTACACAGAATTTACGGTTATATTTAGCCAATATGACTGTAAATTGATGAAATCTCGACACCAATCCAGTACTGCGCTTAAATTCAATTTCAAAATGTCTATGTATCATAGTGCAGAGATCATACCACCAATTACCATGAAAGTATTTCTAGAAAAGACACAGGAAGGCAACCTTACGGCAGTGAGAAAGTGACTGAAGCAGAGCCACCAGATCAGGACCAGTAATATTGCTGATTTTTCTTTGGATCATATCAAGAAGGGGCACCGGATCATATGTGGCAGCAATATTCTAAGTATGGATGAATGGTAAACATAGATATGAACCAACTCCCTTAGAAGACTGACCTAGCAATGGGTTATATATATATATATATATATATATATATAGGGTGAGGCAAAATACGCACACCGTAGGGGTTAAAGGGTAGGTCGAAGACGTTCTGCTGATTGGCCACTGAGATCACCAGAAATTACACCCTTAGATTTTTTTTTTTTTATGCGGCGCTATTTGAAATCAGTTGTCTCAGACGCACCCACAGAATTAAATATGAATGCAGTAAAATGACAGAGAAAACTCTTCAACGAATGAATCAGGCAAGCAGAAAATTGAAATATATTTTAAAAAAGGACATTTTGAACAACACATGTAACAATTAAATAACTAGCATGTGTGATTAAAGTTATCCTCGGGTGCGCGACTTTTGCCCCAACTAATATATAATATATATGTATATTATTGTAATATAATTAATTTTACTTTTCCGCGACACAGAATTTCCCATGTTCCGGAATCATATTTTTACTGTGACTCCATCTTCAAGCGATCATTTTTGGGGTAATTAATGGAAAAGATATTTTCCAAAAGTGGGAGGGTTTTTTTACTTACAATGTATAAATAGCTTGTGGTTAGGTTCCCAAATTCCAGGGTCATATTTATCCTTAACGTGTCCGTGCTAAGAGGGTGTATCAAGCTTTATGCTATTTCCTCTTTTTTTATATACGACGACTACAATTTATTTATATTTTTATTCGCGCCAACCTTACTTTTTTAATTTTTAATTTTGTTTTTTACTCTTTTTAAAATCATTTTGTGTTTGAATAAAGCCTTATTTTTTATCTATGTATAATGTGACGTTATTTTAGTTTCGATATTTTATCTATTTTTGCCATGTATATTAATATTTATATTTCTTTTTTATAAACTTTAATTAATATCTAATGTGAAGCTTAAACTTTCTACAAAAGACAGTAATTTAATTTCTAAAGTTTAGTAAATCTTTTTTTTTTTTTCATATTTCGGATAGTATATGTTTTTTCATGTAAGCGTAAAGGACATGGGTCGTTTAAAGACGTACATGTTCGTGTTTTTTTTTTAATATTTTCCATTTTACTTTAGAAGTTTTATTAGTTTCCTTTAAGTGCCTATCTAAAGAAATCTGGTTTCTGAAATGGTTATTCTTAAAGAGATAATGGTGCTGGCTCCACCTTCGATTAAATTTATTCTTTGTGTTACCTATGTAAAAATTATGAATATATGGATTCTCTATCGATGAGATAGTACATTGGTAAATTAAAGACTCAGTAAAGCATTATTTAATGGACAGTTTTCCGGGATTCTATAATTACAAAATCTTTCTTTATTCGTCTTTATTTTTATTTTATTTGTTTTATCATTTTTTTTTTCCTGGTCTGAATGTTTGTTTAGTATATTTTTATTATGTTTTTTATTATTCTTTCCAAATTATCATTACAACAATAGCCTAATTTTAAGACGTTTTCATTAAAAATATTGCTAATTGTGTCGGGAGTGTTTTTCAATTATTTGGAGATATTTGTATCTTAAATTACTTTTAGCTATTTGGTTAAAAGTGGGTGTACAACAAATGATTTTTCTACTACGATTTCTTTTACTATTTATTCTTTCATTGTTGGTTTATATTTAATATAAGGGCATTTATAATTACTTTCTGTCAAAGCCTTATTATAAAATTTGCTATGTTCGTATAAAATGTTTTCGTTTGTGGAATTTCTACTGATTTTTTTCAATCAATATGGGTATTTGATTAGCTATAGAAGGAGGAAAGTTTGACTTAGGGTGGATATATAGAGGATGGCTATTAGATTTTCTATAGGGTCGATATGTAAGGCTAAAGTTGTAGCTAGGAAGTTTTGCATTTTTATTTTGGTGCTAATAGTTACTTTTAGATTTAGGCTTTTAAACACTCTATTCATAAGTTTTCTAATTTTATCAATTTTAAAATTTGTTGACTTCTTTACTGCCATAAGGCCATCGTCCCTGTACAATCCGACATCTTCAATGTCAATTTTCTTGGAATGCAGTTAGGTTATATAAAGTGAATCGTTCTACGGGATCTGTGGAGTCTGCAGAGTCGAGTGACCCCATTGTTATATGAAATTCATCATCAGTATTTTCAATCTATTGTTCTTTTCCATTGATGAGTAAGGATTTTTCGCAACCAAAATTATGTTGAACTCCTTATTCGTTACATTTGTGTAGATTTTAGCAAAATCTAATGCAAACTTGAAGGGTTCCTTTGGTATTGACTGGTTAAGGGTACATTTATTTTTTTTCATCAGTGCTATTTCTTTCGGGAAAATAACCAAGAACAACCTGAGGTATTTGTCTTCAAGAGTTAAAAAAGCACCGTATATAAAAAGTTTGGATCCCTTGGAGGACGACTTACTGAATATAATTAACAGTATCTCCTTCGAATATCAAAAAAACAACTTTCAAAGACATTTGGACCGGATAGTGAAAGAAATCAAGAATAGAGATAAAATATTAGTCAAGTCTGATAAAACCGACAACTTTTACAAACTATCAGCGAATGATCATAATTAGTTAATCATGAAGGACCTAAATAAACAATATAAAAAGGCTAACAATAGAAATTTAAATATGATAGAATCCATAAGTAAAATTATTAAAGAAATAACCGAAAAATTAAAAATTAGCAACAAGGTTGGAATACTTACCGAGAAAGAATGCTACATAACCATCAAGGACCATAGACCCGATTTCGAGGTAAATCCATCAACAAGAATGATTAACCCGACCAGACTCGAAACTGAAAGAATTAGTTTAAAAAAGAGATCAAGAACTACCTGGAATTAAATCTATGGATTAATACCAAGGATGTTATTAATTGGTTCTCAAGAATTAATTTAGGTTGCGCGCCGGACGGCAGACATACCGTTCTAACCAATCAGATGATAAGTGTTGATGGTGGACACAGAAAGGAAACTACAATAACTTCTACAGAAAATAGTGAAGGAAAGCGAGAAGAAAAGACTAAGCAACAATTGCTAGAAGAGAGAATGCATGGTTGTTAGTAAAAACATTGCCCAACATACAAATTACAAATTGGCGAAACCAAAATCAAACTAATGCAACAAATTAATTATCCGCGAAATGCTTTAATAGAGAACGGAAAGTGTGATACTTTATTATAATAATATACAGGGTGATCTAAAATAGGTGGACTAGGGTGAAATAGTTTTGTGTATCTGTAATATCATGATAAATGTGCTCGTTATTCAAGAGCAATTTTGATGAAACATTTCCTGAGAAATGAATTGGCCAAAGAAGTCCAACTGATTAGTCAGCGCGTTCACCTGACTTGATCCCAACGGATTTCTTCTTCATGAGAGGACTCAAGGACAAAGTTTAGAGTCGAAAACCAAGTGTTTGTGATTTGAAAAAAATACATAAGATGAATTTCAATGAATTAATACACAAATAAACTTGTTTGTCGGAGCGTGAAGAGTAAACTTCAAAGCCGTATAATTTGTGATGGACAACAGTTTGAACACCTGTGTTGATAACATTTAATTATTATTTTACACAATAAAAATTAATTTTCAATATAATAATTGTATTAGTAAATATAATTGTATATGTCATCTCAAAATAAATGCTATCATTTCCTGTCCACCTACTTTTAGATCACCTTGTATATATCACAATCCGTATATATATATATATATATATATATATATATATATATATATATATATATATATTACTAAAATTTACGCCAAGCAAGGCAGTAACGAGGTTACACAGTGTGAAAGAATTAGAAAACAGAAAAATCATTATGAAGGAGAAAGAACAATAGAAGAGTAATCAGTTGTGGGGTAGAATAGGATTGAAATTGCATTTAAATTTTTGAAGAGCAATGTTGGCCAAAATCATGAAGCCCGAAGTAAGTTTCACAAGCGAGTAGTGCGAAAGAAGAAACTGTTAGCATAGAACTTGCGGTTACATCCAGCCACTTTAATTGTAAATTGGTCAGTCTAGTACTGAGCTTAAATTAAAAATGTCTAGGTATCGTAGTTTATCCGAATAATTACCATGAAAGTATTTATAGAAAAGACACGGGGGAGAAAATTTACGTCGATAGGAAAGTGATTCAGGCCGTGACTCCAGGTCAGGATCAATAGTATTGCTGATTTTCCATTTAATTTTATCAATAATCTTCAAATAAACAGAAGAATAACCGGACCTTATTTAGAATCAATCTTCTAATCATGGACGAATGGTAGACTTATAAATATGTAAGATAGATTCTGACGTGAAAAATTGTCTGGCGTGACACAGGGAACCGACTTTTTAGCAGGTGAACTAGCAATGTATTCAATAACATATACATATGTGTGTCTGTGTGTGTTTCATTAGATAGATAGATAGATAGATAGATAGATAGATAGATGAAACATAAGATTCGCCAGATTTATAAGCCATTTTCAAAAATTAGGGTTTTGCATCTTCAATCATCCCAAAATATGTAAAAGCAGAAATACCTTGTCAGTCGTTTTTAATGATACGTATTATCGGACAATTGCTGTCCTAATAGAAATTAACACACACACGCACACCTATTTTCTTTTTTATTAATAATGCTTCTATTATTTTTAGCATTTTTTACGTGAAAGATGCTATAATATCAACTATGAACACGGCCACAATGTGCTCACCATGTTTAAAATATAAAGCATTCTTATGACTCTACACATACAAAACAACCTATATTATTCAGTAAAAAGTAAAATAAAATTCATCCTTGATGATCGCCGAAACGAAAAGCGCTTATATATATATATATATATATGTGTGTGTGTGTGTGTGTGTGTGTGTGTGTGTGCGTGCGCGTGCGTATCTATTACGAATAACGCTTAAATAAATAAATAAAAAATCTATATATGTGTACAGGCGGCAATAGTCTATTTCATGATTAAACACAATCTTCAGGCCCTGAAGATTGCGATTAAGCATGAAATATAATGTTGCCATTGGGTGTTGACTACAGTGTTCACCTGTTCTATCCCTGATATTGAGCACTTTTAGCCACAAATCCGTCACCCAACTAATAGCAAAATACAACTGCCCAAAAAATAGAACCTACCCATTGAATGGCCAATGTTTGTCTGAAAGTATTGTTTATAGAGCCCGAATTCATTCGGATGATAGTGATGCTAAATTTTACTTTGGAAATATTTCTAACATGTGGAAGATAGAACTTAACAACCACATGTTGTCTTTAAACAACTGTAAATATAGTAAAAGTACTGCTTTTTCCATACATTATTGGAAATTAAAAACAACAAGAACACAATTATTAACTGGAATATCGTAGCCAAATCCAAACATTACAATGAAAAAGAAGATAAATGTAACCTATGCTGTTTAGAAAAACTTATCATCATAAACCAGATCAATAATACAAATTGGCGTACTAAAACAAGTGATTTATTGGCCACATGCTGTTATAGAAAAACATACTTAAATTCTTAGACTCAGATTAGTATAGATTCCGCTTTACGTTTGCCTATTTCTTTCTTTCTTTCTTTCTTTCTTTCTTTCTTTCTTTCTTTCTCCCCCGCAATATAACTTTTAACAATTATGAATTAAACCCTTTTATCTTTGCTAATTATATTAGTTTAATTTTTAATTCTTAATTCGAAAATTTTACTTCTTAATTTTTCTTTTCATTTTATTTTATTTTATCTTATTTTTATTTAAAATTTTAACATAATTTCTACATTTTTTATGTACATGTAATATTTGAATAATTAAATTTTTTCAAAGTCACGATTTACACCCCTTTGATTTCTTCTCTCTGCATTTTATTATTTTTATTTTTATTTCTGTTTTTATTTTTATTTTAAATTTTAAATTCAAATTTTAAATTTTATCAAGGCAAATGCAAGGATTTTATTTTGTGATACGTATTTATATATAAGAGCAAAAATGTTATTGGCTTTTGAAAATGTTTTGGCATATGGGTGGTCATGAATATTCATCAGGTTAACGGACAAGTCAGGCAAGTCTACAGACGTTAAGTAATTCAGTTCAATGCCTAATAAACCAAAGAAGTGTTATATATATATATATATATAGTCATCCACATACATGCCTGTTTCGCTGTACCACAGTTCATCAGTGTGGCTATATATATATATATATTATCCTACATCTATAACACGACTAGGAGTTTCATGCACTATGCAATAATCAGGTGCATATTATGACTTGACCGTCCCGGGATTTGAATTTCTGGTTCCCGTGATGTGAAGGTAGTTATATATTATAATACTGGGATTAGGATTGTGGTTTTAAATTTTATAATTTAAACTTAAACGTGAAAATAAAGTGGAAAAAATCAAAAAGTTGAATTAATCAGTAGAATAATTTTAGGGCAGAGGGTATACGGTTTTGCATATGTATTAAGGGGGGGGTTACTTGTTTTTAGGTTCAGGGAAAATAAATGATAATAAAAATAATAATAAATTACAAAAAGGTCTCTATAAAAAATCTATATTAATCCGGGTCAACGTATTTGAGCAAATATTTTTTCTATGTTTGTATGTGATCATCAATTCACTTGTTTTCTTTAGTAAATTAGAGTTATTTAAGTGCTTTAAGATAACTCATTTTTCTAAAAAGCACAAATTACATCTATTTCCTTTTCCGTTATAAGATTTAATTTCGCGATTATATTCCATGTAATAAATGGGCTTTTGTTTTTATTTGTTAATTGGCAGAAATATTTTCTGAGGTTAGTGCTGTTACTGTATTTAATATTGCTTAATGTCATTTGATGATAGTAGTAACGGCAATCCCATTGGTTCTCAGTGGATCCAAAATAGAATTTAACATTGCCATCAAAATGGATGCAAGTTCTGTAGATTATATTTTCAGTCATGCACTGGGCTGTTTTTTCCGGCAGTGTATTTATTTTAGTAGAGTTACTTTTATTTTGTAAGTTGAACATGTGTTTGTTTAATGTCATATTTTTAGGTTGGGATATATATTTATCAATGTTTTTTACATCGATTATAGCTAAACTTAACATTGTTTTTTGTTAAAAAATCTTTTTATGATTTAGAAGAATGGTTGAAAGGCTTACGAATTAAATTTAGGAAAATTCTTCCGATGTTTATTTAAACATTACAGCTGAAAAATGGGTCAAACCATTTACGGTGTTTCGGATTATCTTTACCTTTGTTTTCTCTAAGTTTTCTAAACTTAGATTGTGGTTAATTTTTTCTAAGGCCTTTCTATATTTAATTTACTACTTGAGTTAGCAGATAATCTAAATTGGACTGATTTAGGTAAGTTGTCTAGAGTTCTATGGTGATGGTTAGATTCTTTGTTGACGTGTTTCTGGTTGTATAAATCTTTGGTATGTGGTTTATACTGGTCAGCATTTATGTCCAAGGTTATATTGAGGAAGTTGATCACTTTAGCGTTAGTGGTGGTGGTAATATTTAGTTCGTGATTTTAAAAATTATCAAGGCCTTTCTTAGTTTATCTGTTTTCCGTGAACTTGTTTTACGGAGGAGGATTATTCTATCGTCTTTTATCGTCCGGTGATTTTTTATGCGAAGATGGACCTTAGTTTCCATAGTAATAATATTCCAACAAATTCACAAGCCATCGCCATAACAATAACAATGCCGAAGTCTGGGTTAACCATTATGATATAGGTTTCTGTGCGTGTTTTATGATATTAATGTCTCGGTCGCTTTTTATTTTTTTACGACACGAGTTAATGGGTAAATCCCATATATTAAATTTCTGCATCCAGTCCGTTCCTACCAAGTTATATGTGTTTTTCGTCACATATATTTTTAGCTTTTTAGTTTTTCCTTGAAATTTTACATTTACGATAATTTCGACTTCCAATTTAATCCTTTTTCCTGTTATCGATTAAACAATTTTTTGAGTGTATAATATGGTTGGCCTGTTCAACTTCCGCCATGTCTGTAAATTTATTATTGGTAAGTCTAATCCCGAATCCAATTGTAATTGTTCAATATTTCCAGTTCTACATATTTTTCATATTTTCCTTGTTTTCATCCTCCACCAACCCTACTAGGTTGTTTTTTGTTTCTGCATTCCGTTGCCTTGTGGCCCATCTTACCACACGCTCGGCAATTTTTGTACTTGAAAACCAATCTTTACGCCAATGCCACCCACCACATCTGTAACATGCTGAAGGGGGGCTTGGTTTTTAGTGGATTCTTGTCAAGCGTAGTTCTGTATCATTTTTTTTTTTGCTTTTGGGGAGGGCATAAAACGTAAATTTCTTTTTACCTTTCGAATGCGCGCGATGTCCTTGCTTTCTTTCTTTATACTGAGGCATTTCTGACAATCCTCTGACAGTTTTTGTAGTGTTAGACCTGGCTCGTTTTGAAGTTTGGTCAGCATTCGTTTTATCATTTCACTGTCTCCAGCAGCAACTAGTCCTTGGACAAATATGAGACACTTGAAATTGTCTGGGGTTAGCTCCGACAATTTAAAATCGTCACAGTGTTTGTTGACGATAGCTACGACCTTGTTTTCGTCTTTTTTGAGATGAAGGCACTTCAACCTCATAAGAATTATGTTTACTAAGGAAAATAGAGAATTATATTGCAAACATGAGATGGAAAGCGTATTTCTACACACACACACAGACAGACAGACAGACAGACAGACACACACACACACACACACACATATATATATATATATATATATATATATATATATATATATATATATAGTACTGTGCAAAAGTATTAGGACAAGAACTATTTTATCTTTTATGAGGCATACTGACAGAAAATATACAATTTAATAAAAGTAATTTTATTTGATTTACTTAACAAATGCTTTAACAAGAATAAAAACTTGTTACAAAATAAATTTAATATTTAGTATAATAGCCTTTTGCTTTGGTCACAGCGTTCATTCTGTCAAGCATTGACATTACAGGCTTTTTCAATGTATCTACTGGCATCTCCTGCCAAGCAGCTTGTATTTGTTCCGAAAGTGTATCTTGCGAAGTAACATTAGATTTATTAATTCGAGAGAGGGGAATTAGAAAAAAGTCAGTCATATCCAAGAATAATAGAATAATGACTAGTTTCAAAATAACTTGTTTGATAGAAAATTAGAAAAATTAAATATAACTTCTTTTTAATACATTTCTCTTACACCTACTTTAAATAATCATTATTTATTAGTAATTTACTTTGCTTTTCACCCTGTATTTGAATTTTAGTGAAGTTTTTAGAAAAATCCCCCCCAGTCCTTATACTTTTGCACACTACAGGTAGTGTGCAAAAGTGTTAGGACAGGGGTGATTTTAAACCTTATTTTGCTGCCTCATAAAAGATAAAATAGTTCTTGTCCTAATACTTTTGCACAGTACTATATATATATATATATATATATATATATATATATATATATAACTTTTGGAAAGAGTCCTTTTCACAACCTAGTTTTCAACCTTTCGGTATCTTCAGGCGATTTATAATAACTTATTTTCCAAAGTGTTTCAAACGTACAACATGGTGCCTCTCTCTCTCTCTCTCTCTCTCTCTCTCTCTCTCTCTATCTATCTATCTATCTATCTATCTATCTATCTGTCTATCTATCTATCTATCTATCTCTCAACATGGTTGTATATATGTTTGGATAAGCAGACAGGAATATTCTACGCTTAACTTGAACGGATGTTCCCTCGGGGAGGCCCCGTGACTTGAGTGCCTATTGGAACAAATTCACCCCCAGACTTCAAGAGTAATCCGTACATCTGACTAAACATGCAGTGGAAATGGTTGGTTCTTTGCACCGCTCCAGTAAGCCCATGACCCCTCGCGGTATCCGCTTACTTTACAAGAGACAGATCAGACCTAAAATGGAGTACTTTCATTTATGTTTTGGTCAACCGACCCTCGTAAATCTTTACTATTAGCAGTTATTTCTTATTAGTTCATATTCTTCTTGGAACTTCGAAATTTGTTCCATGCTCTATTCTTGTTATTTTCAATATTCCTTTGTATTGTAGAATCATATCTTAGTTGTTTCAAGTCTGTTAATCATTTGTGATGAAATTGTCCATCAATCTGCATCTCTAAATAAATTATTCAACATTCACTGCCATGAAAGTGGAAAGAAAGGACTACATATAAACTACAAGAAAACTGAATGCATGGTCATCAGTAAAAAGAGAAAACTAAAAATACCAACTATAGGCCGGGGATACTAAAATCAAGCAGGTCCAGAAATTTAATTACCTAGGAAGTGTTCTAACAGAGGATGGTAAGTGCGACACTGAGATCCGAAGGTGGATTGGCATGGCCAAGATGCATTCCAGAAGCTGAGTAGAGCATTGAGAGACAGGAAAATTTCGCTGGAAACAAAGAATAGAGTAGTGGATTGCTATGTGATCTGTTCTTCAATATAGCAGTGAATGCTGGATAATCTCCTCAAAAATGAAAGAGAGACTTGAAGCAACCGAAATGTGATTTAACAGAAGGATGTTGTGGATACCATAGACCGAACATGGGAGCAACGATGAGGTTTCGAAGAGGATGGAAACAAAAAAAAAGAAACTAATACTTAGCATCAGGGAAAAACAGCTGAAGTTCATGAGATGTGTAATGAGGAAGCAGGGCTTGGAAAATCTGATACTCACCTGTCAGATAGTGAGAAAGAAAGACAGGGAAAAGCAACGCATCATATACTTGATGGGTTTAAGCAAATTCATGGCAGAGTGGGTTGTGGGTGGGGTAACAGGAGAAAGCTTGTTATGAGCTACTAGGGATAGGGGGATGTGGAAGGCCATGGTCGCCTACGCCCTGAAGGGACACAGCACATAAAAGGAGATGATAGCATTTTAGTATTCATTTTTTGTTTTTGATTAAATATTTCTATGGCTTAATAATTTGCTTAGTTTCTGGAAGGCATCTCTCGCTATTCCAATGCGCTTTTTTATCACAGTTCATGCCGTCGACACTGTCATCAAATTACCGACAGAACGTTGGTAATTAGTCCAACTATGCAAAAGCTCAAATTAATCAAAAGTGAATTTTACAGAACCAAAGTAGTAAAGGTTTATCAGGCAAATTTTAAAAAGGAATAAACAATCAAGAAAAGACATTATTTTTTTTAATGAAAGACAAAAAATATGGTAGAACATTAAAAATGTGGGGAGGGGCAGATGTGTTTCTCATCGTTACGTTCTTCACTTTACTGACCCCCAACCATTTTCCTTTTGCCATCTCATTTATTCTTAAATCTTTCATGGAAAAATACTCGACCAAACGATCACATTCTCTCAATAAACAATTCTAATCCCACCTATATTTACAATTCCAGTGCTTCTTGGGAGTGGAAAGTAGGAAGGCGTAAAATGTTTTAGACCAGTCGATTCAGCAAGGGAGTTGTTACCCACTCCTAAGTGGATGCCAGTTTCCATGGCCACCTGACAATATCGACCGAACCCTTTTCAATTGGTTCATAGAATATAAAATAAACTATATCAACAAAAAATGTTAGCCACTCTCGAATTCTGAATAAAATCACACTCAACCCGGCAATGAATATTTTGATTTTCATCCAGGACATTCTTATTTCAACATCCCCGCTTATTAATGCCATTAACATAAACACTGTGAATAATAATGAATAATTACGAAAAAGCATTTGATAAAGTATGGCACAAGAATCGATTTAAGTGCTGGGAAAAGTCGATCTATTTGAAAAGTATATTACAATAATCCAGAACTTATAGTGCAAGCAAACTATCTGCATATGCATAGAAAATGAATTATGTAGCTCTGCAAAAATAAAGAAGGGCGTAAGGTAAAAATGCGCCTTTCTCCTAGATTTATTCAACCTTTTGTTTTCCTAAGGAAATTGGAGAACCTACCAGGATTTATTATTAGTAGGTGTAATATAACATACGCAACTGATACTGTGTTGATGGCTGACTCGGAAAGAAAACTACAGGACCTCCTAGACAGGGTGGTAGAAAGAAGCGAAAAAAAAAAGGAGAAATTATCAATTAAAAGAAGACATAACGTATGGTACTCAGCAAGAGAAAAATCCGAAATCCTAGTTACGAATGGAAATATAATCATCAAACAGGTCCAGAAGTTCAAATATCCTGAAAGCGTTTTAAAAGTGGGTGGAAAATGTGACACCAAGATCCGAAGTACGCATTGGACTAGCAAAAAGATCTTCTAAAAGATAAGCAAGGTGCCAAGAAGCAGAAAGATTTAGAGAAAAAAATCCTGATCTCCATATTTGTATATGGAAGTGAATGTTTCTCCAAGGAAAAGGAAAAAAAAATAAAGGCAGCAGAAATGTCGATCTACCGAAAGAAACTGAGAATTGTTTGCAAGAATGAATGGCAGCAAAAAAAAAAAAAAAAAAAAAACACTTCTATTCAGAATCCGAGAAAAATAACCGAAATTTCTTAGATACATAATAAGAAAGGAGGGTTTGGAAAACTTAATTCTCATGTGGCATATTGAGTACCAGAAAAACAGAAGCAGCACTTACCTGATGAGTTTGTGTGAATGGATGACGGACGGGTGGGGCGGTCTCGGCAAAGGAGGAAAAAACTGTTAGAAACCACACGTGATAGAAAGCTGTGGAGAGTCATGATTGCTTATATCTTGATGGGTTGGAAGAAGAGGAGGATTCAAATGTTAGTATATATTCTATTCCAACCACCCTCTTGTATTTAGGGTCCGAGAATATGTTTTTTGCCCTACGTGATACTTCAATAGGATTTAATAGAAAGCTAAATGGCCAAATAAAATAACGTAATAACGTGAGGAAGATGTACAGAGAGAGAGAGAGAGAGAGAGAGAGAGAGCAAAAAAAATTCCATCATGCTGAAGAACTTCCCTTTCTTCACAGTATAACTTGTGTCTCCTTTCACGTAAATGATGCCACGTCATTATTTCAACCAGGGAGTCCAAGACCCCAATGCGTGGTACTTTGCGATCAGGTGGCCTGCAAAGCCCCCACTCCTCCTTACAAATGACTGCCAGTTCAGAGAAGCCATCTTTTACCGGAAATAAAACTCTCAGAACGTGCTGCCATTCTCGATAGAAACTCTCGTCTCAAGGTAAACGGTGGGGAATCTCCTCATCCGAAGGCTTATTTCTTAATTACTTTTTAAAAATCATTTCACCTCAGGCAAGGCGGGACACCCTACTGCGCAAAGGGTAACAGTGAGATAGACTGGATAAAGGAGATATTGAAGAAAGGATAAAAGATTAACGGTATTCAAGAAGATGGTAACTGGTGTAGCATTTAAATTTTTGGAGATTGTAGCTATCAGAGAAACAAACAAATGGAAGGGAGTTCCACAGGAAGGAAGGAGGAGAAAAGAAGTTCGAGTAGTAGTGGCAGTTACATTTAACTATTTCAATGTTAAAAAGGTGGGACCTAGATGCCAACCGAGTAGTGCACAATTCACGTGGTCAAGACACCAGCGAAAAAATCTCATCAGAGCAGTCGACATGAAAAAAAAAATCTAAAAAAAGACAAATAAGAGGTGTTTCAGGGCAATCCAACATTCACGACAGAAGGAACACTCGCCTCAGGGTAAACGGTGGGGAATCTTCTTCTCGCACGGGTGCACACTTCTCAGAAATGGGAAGTTCTTACGGGAGTCTTCTTTCCAGAATTAGCTATTACAGTTCGATTGTTGATACATTCGATCTAGAAATGCGATGCGAAGCGTATGTTGACGAATCTCAACGCTAGGCATACCCTGACCACCTTCCGAAGGGTAGAGGTAACAGATTTCCCGAAGTACTCCGGGGATTGCCACTCCAGTAGAAAGAGAACAAGAGCCTTACTAATGATATTAGTATGGCAGACGAAATTGGAAGTACGGAATGTAGGCAAATGAGAAGCGGGTAGATGTGCGAGCCACAAACTCTGCCCTCCCCTTTAAGGAAAAATTCCCATGGAACCATAGACGAACTGCGACCTAGGTCTTCTCCGGCAACTCCGACCAATTCATTTCCAAGAGGGGATCGGAACCGAACAAGACGCCGAGTATCTTGACCGGTCTGTCCTTCTAGAAGAAATGCTCGAGAAGAAAACTCCCTCCACACACCCAACTCTAAGCCAATAAATTTATCAGGGTGGATTTTGGTCCCTGTCACTGCCTCGTACCCTCTGATTTTTTTACCAACTTCGTCAATATCGACGTAAGAACCGAAACATCCTCAGCGTAGACAAAGTACCTGGCTGAGATAAATGGCATAACTAGTTTATACGCAGATGATACAGTGCTGATAGCAAATAGAGAAAAGAAACTACATGACCTCTTACAGGAAGTAGTTAAAGAAAATGGAAAGAAAGGACTACATGTATTCAAAAGAAAACTGAATGTATGGTAATTTATAAAATAAAAAAAACAGAGCCCGAAATGCCAATTACAAGTTCAGGATACTATAATCAAAGAGGAACAGAAATTTAAATACCTGGGAATTGTTCTAACAGAGGACGGAAAGTGCGATACGGAGATCCGAAGGCATGACCAATGATGCATTCCAGAAGCTGAATACAGTATTAAGAGACAGAATTTTGCTGGAAACACAGAAGATAGTACTGGATTGTTATGCGATGTCCGTTGCTCAATATGGCAGCGAATGCTGGACAATCTCATCAAAAATGAAGGAAAGACTTGAAGCAACCGAAATGTGGTTCTACAAAAGGATACTGAGGAGACCATAGAAGGAACACGTGATCAACAACGAGATTTTGGTTCGTACTTGTTATTCTGAACGTAGTTTCTCGTGAGTATTTTCCTAGGAATCGTCAATTACGAAGAAACAGATTTTCTTGAGGTAGCTTTTCTCGGATAAGAAAACTTTCGTTCATGTGGATTCCAATTAGTGGCTGCAGACAGTAAGCAACGAATCTATTGGAGGGAGTCAAATAAAATGGTTTCCCATTTATGCTCAAATAAACCTCTTGATTTTAACGTTAAGTTAATCGTCCACCACAGAATTCTGGTCATCCTCTCCACTTGACCGTTTCTCTGTGGGTTGTACACAATAGATCTACTAGTAGCTGTTCCTTTCTCTTGAGAAAAAAACATCTCCATAACTCCTTCGACTTAAAGCTATGTCCTCTATCAGAGTGTATATAATTTGGCATATCAAATATCCGAAAAAATGTACTTAATCACATCAATAGAGTTGTAGTTCGCATGTCGCTACATGCAAAAGCAAAAAGAAACGACTATATTCATCTATGATAGTCAATAAATACTTGTTTCTTTCTTGATTTGAAGAAAAATGTTCCTTGAAATTTATGTTCAATCTTTTAAAGGGTTAGTGGCTTTGATAAATTTGTCTCCTTTCTTAAATCTTAGATTTTCTACGGCACACACGTTACATTTTTTAGTCATTCACTTTACTTCCTATGTTGAGTAGGGCAAATTTCTCGATCTGATACTCCAAGATGGCATAGATTATAATGCAAAGGTCAATATTTCCGTCAGAAGTGCAATGTACTCTTTGTAACACACCTGGGCATGCGTTTGATGCCTGGTCGATATCTGATACCATATTTGTAAGTGGAAAGTTCAATTCGCAAGCGATGAATTTGTCGTTTTTAGTCTTCGAAGGTTTATGCTTATGGAAAATGTAGGATAGAGCTTTTTGGTCTGTGACAATAATAAAATATTTAGATTTTAGGTAATGGATCCATTCTCTGATTGCTTTTATGATCGCGTTAGCTTCTTTCTCTACTGAGAAGTGGTTTCATTCAGAGGGGTTTAGAGTTCTGGACCAGAATGAACAGGCCTACCTTCCTGATTTAGCGCAGCAGTTAAGTTCACGTAGCTATCACCAATTTCAATTTCAAGTTTTTTTTTTCTTGTTTAGATTGTGTACGATGGCTCTTTTTAATTCTCTTTTCAAATATTCAAAGGAATTTTTTTTTATTTTAGCAAGAAGGAATATAGCCTTGTGATTTAGCGCTTGAATTTTTAGCGAATAGTTTTGGACCCAACGACTTTAGAAAGTAAACATTCCGACTTCTGAGCTTACATATTGCCCTGGGGGAGAAGTTCTTGCAGAGGTCTCATCCTTTTAGGCTCTTATCTAATGGTTCCTTTACTTATCTCATAGTCCAGAAGTTTTATTTTCGTTACTCTACAGACACATTTATTTTTATTTAAGGTGAAACCGTACCTATCAATAAGTTCTTTGAATCTTATCAAATTAGTGTCATGTTCTCATTATTACCGTAAATGGTGACGTCATCTCTATACGCGAATGTTCCCTTTAGACGTTCCTTTTCGATTATCTCATTTTTGATTATTTCATCCAAAATTCTTTGAAACCCAGCCACTTCAGTTGTGATCTCAAACTCTTTTAAAATTATACAATTTACTACCGGCTTCAAAAGTCATGTAAGAGCAGTCTACTTTACGTGGAGAAACTTAATGATACGGATTTATTACATCTAGTTTAGAGTACAGACTATACTTTGCTCCGAAACTATCGAAAACTATCGTTGTAATCTTAGGTAAAGTATAAAAATCTTTTAAGACAAAACGATTTATTCTTTAGTGAATAACCTATGAATAACCTTTTTATTCGTTTCTCGTCTTTAGATGCCACTGGACTCTAAAATATTTGAATCTAAAGAAAATAGGAACACATTTACATAAAATCAGAAAATGAAAACTGAAATTTACGAAACACGTTATGAGGAAAGAACGCTTCGAGAATTTCATACTCATAGGACGCCATCCCATATGATTCATATATATATATATATATATATATATATATAGTAACCAGCAGAGAGTCTTGTTTCACAGCTCATCAGTACGGTTAAACATCCGATTACTTCCAGCCAGGATTGAAAACTGACCGATTTAACATCAGTCGGAGATTTTATCTCGAAGCTATCGGCGCACAGTAGAGGAGAGCAGATTTTAGCCTATTATATACACAAAGTAAACAAACGCCAGAGTAAACAAATCTCCATTGCTGGAGAAATATATATATATATATATATATATATATATATATATATATATATTGTCCTACGTTGATAGCACAGCTCGTGGTTTAAATTTATTACACTGCAGTTTGAAAAAGGTACCTGATGATTGCATAACGCCTAAAACACCGAGTCGTGAGAGCGACGTAGGACAATATGTATATTTATTAATATATTAAGTTCTGTTCTTACTACATTGAACACTGATTAACACCTGAATAATAATACCATATATATGTACACCCTCAAATGTATAATTATTAATTCACATTAATTTATATATTTATAATGATTCATATTATATTATTATTTATATGAATCATATATATATATATATATATATATATATATATATATATAGTAGCCCATGTCTTAAAGAATATGCCATGCAGGTACTTCTGAACTTAGGTCTCTAAATTGGGATCAGAAGGAAAATGTCTATACAACATAAATCAAAGAAAATAATAATAATAGTAAATTTTGGTGTATTTGGGAAATAATTTTTAATTTGTATAAGTTTGAGAAAATCTTTAGCCAAATATATGGATGAATGATATCTGTATATATGTATGTATATATGTATGTCTTGCAGATTCTTGTAAGTTTAGCACGAGAAACTCTGCTTTCCTCATACAACTTGTCACCTCCAAAGATTAAACATCTCCATTGCTCACGATCAGCATCGAATGCCCCCCAGCTGTCTTCAGCAATCCCCATGTGCTTTAGCCTTAGCATTCTTGTTGCTTCCCTTGCTGGTCCTACTTCTGAATACACTATTTACTCATGTCCATCCTGTCCAAAAATTTGTAAGTCGTCTGGTGGATGACATTCCTGCTGTTGCTTCTACGAGGGATCCCTTGGAATGCTACAACTGTCACAAACTATTCAGACCGCTTGCAGGTCTTAAGAGCCATTTAAGACTGCACGACAGAGATGAGTAGACTGAGGAAGGGGAATGAGGGACTGGCACTCGTCTGACTAGATGGAGCAATCATCATCATTATCATGTATGTATGTATGTATGTTATGGGCGCGTGAAACGTTCGCTTTCTGACTATGAAGCATGGATTCGAATCTCACCATGGTTGATTTGTCAGAAAGGTGACCTCTTTACGTTATCGGTCGAGTGGCGAGCCATTATTATGCATGCATAATTATTGGGGTTTATTGATTATTTTAAAATGTTGTATTAGATATCCGTGGATATTGGCCCAGAATGAGAAGTCGAAGAGCCGAGTTCGAATTCTACTCGAGTTCGTTGCATTAACTTATGCACAAATACTCTTGGGAAAGGAGGTATGAATCCATCTCTTCTCCCTCCAGCTATGGCTTGATAGCAAGGCGGACTGGGTTCTATAGCTTTGGTTGGCAACTCCGGAAAAAATCTTCTGTTTAGTCAGTCATGGATCGAAAGAGACATGATTGCACGTTGACACCTGACTGACTGACTAAAACAATTCTTTTTATCAGAATATTGTATATGGAAAAGACATCAACGGTGGAACCAACAGATGAAGGGGGTTACGCATGATGCTCATGCTAGAGAAGGTGCAGTTCGTTGCAGCATGTCTTATTCAATATTCTCTACAAAGGAATATCATGAAATTAAGTATGTGGTCATTTTTTTTATTAGTTCAGGTCCACCTTAAACAGATTCACTTCATTGGCACTTTCTTGTACTCTGATTTTATTTCACCTCCAACCCAAACAGCGATGGGAAATGGATGACAAGAGTAGGTTTTTGTCAAACCGGAATCTTCTACTCCTGAACTTGCACGTTGTCGGCGAATCTAGTTATCAACGCTATCATCATAAAGAAAGCAATCAGTAAAGAAGAAATTAAATTCTAGGATACGAGATAAAGCCAACAAAGACGACGTATAAGGTGAAGGTAGCCGTCATCATAGGATAATAGAAGCAGCAAAGACGGCGATATTAATCCAAATAATTCATGCTTAACATTAGAACTTCAAACTTCCTTAAGGTGTAATTTTTCTTTTATTTAATATATTAGCTTAAAAGCCGAAATTTGTGCAGACTTTTAAGCTATCTCTTACGAAAGGCTGATTGGTCCACCACCCCAAAACGAAAAAGACCTTTTGTCCAACTGAGAAAACAGCTTTGATAATTTTGAAGAAATAATGTTGAATTCCTTTGGAAGATATTTTAAACTGAATTTAACAAAACAATTTAAATTCCCAAAGTTTTTATGTTACTTTAAAGTCAATATAAATTTAAAACATTTAAAATCACTAACTTTTTCAGTTATTTTAAAACTTTAAATATTTAATTGTTCCCTCCTCAAACGGACACAAATCCCAATACTGGATGTTCAATCACCAGATGAAGGGCAGATTTTCAATGCCGGAATCATCCTGATTCCAAAAAGTTATAATCTGTCTGTAGAGCAAGTGTGGCCCTTTAGACACACAGACAGACACACAAAATTTGCTATTTATTTATTTATTTATAAAATGTAAACCCAGAATTACTATGATTGAACCCTTCATTAAATTTGTTACAATTCTAATAATCACTTTTTAAAACAATAAACATTGCCGAAGAGTAAAGGTAGTTAAAATAAAAACGGTGTCATGGGGAAAACAGTCCTTTTAACATACCATCTTTTTGCAGCCACTTAAATCATGGTTTGCTGAAACTTTTGTACACATTCAACGGAAGAAGTTAAGCATTAGTCTTAGCCGTGATGGTTAGGGCTGGTGGAACTAAGGAATGTACCCTATCTGAACCATAGAACTAATGACAGAGCAACGAGAGGCTTACGACGTCTCGTCTGTGATGGGTTGTATGGCAGAAAATAATTCATCACCCACAAGGATGCGGAGATGTTTTTGGGATCTGTCGAGAGTAGAAAGTGAAGACTGTATAGCTTCTGTCCATATATGGCAGCAGTTTTCCATTTTGGGCCTGGTCTCAAAATAACGAGCGCCAGTCTTTATTGAACAAAGAAAAAAACACACGAATGGCTCCCATACAGAGAGAAAAGTCAGAAGTATTGTGAGGTGTGGTGCTCCAGGACAACACGCATTAAAAAGACGGTTTTAATGCGAGCTATCCGGTCCACAAAAATACAACACAAATTTCGAGAAAAAACAACGCAATAAGAAATGTATAAAAATATGAAAATTTTGTATTTGACAATATATATACAATATAAACAATTTGTACAATTCTGTGTATCTTTTTGTTTTTATAGAAAAGTGTTTTTCATATTTGCGTGAATGTGGTTGAATTTAAAGGTGTCTGTTGGATTTGAGCGAATATTGTTCGAAGATAAAAAAAATGTCTGTTTGAGTCTGTAATTAAACAGAGTAGTAGCACAATGTTTCTTTCCTCTTATGTATCAGCCGCTAAGTAGGTGGAAAAGGAAAGTGCTTCAAACTGTGTTGAAATGGAGTGTGAATGTGAATTCCCGAGGGAAGAGAGAGTCAAACGGAGATAGTAGTAATTGGTAGTGTATGTGTAAAACGATGAATCAGTCTACTTAAATTAGTAAATCTGTGTTACTTCTCCATTCTGGTTGTTGAAGGCCGTGAAAAGTTTTATGGCCGTTGCATGTTTTTCCTCTCTTCTTTCTGTTCATAACGGTTGAGTGGGTGAAAAATTAGTTTGTCGGCACTGGTATCTTTGATATAGGAGCCTATCGGATTGTGAGTATCTGACACTGCGCCTCTCGGGATTGACTGGCGTGGGTGACTGACTCTCTGACAGATAGATCGACTGCTTGCTTGAGTGACGGATCAACCGCACTGCTGTCTTTCACTGACCCTCTTGACCGACTGACTGTGACCTGTCAAAGGACCACCTTAAATATTGAATTCTGGTCACGTGGGAGGATCTCAGCACGACTTTTTTTTACCTGTGGAAAAGAAAAACACCGTTTTGCTGACGTATTTTGAATTTCTCGAATTGTCAACCAATCAGGATTCAGAATATGATTTTTTACACTGACTTGTAAATTTTCTTAGTCGTTTGAATCCTTTTTTGCGGATGTGCAATTTTACTTTGGCCTTTTCCTAAATTTTGCATTCGTTTGAATTTGATTTTGCGGGTGTGTAATTTATTTTGTGTTTTTAGTGGATGATATAGGATTTGTATCCTATAAAGGGAATAATAGCGAGTGTGTATGCGGTAAATGAAGAGATGTTTGTAAAATATCGAATGATTTGTTTAACTTAGTCACGGTGAAATATGTACGACTACAATCCGTATCTTTCTCTTGCGTGTATAAATAATGTTAATGTGGCATTTGTGTCAGCCTAAAATTCTCTCTCTCTCTCTCTCTCTTATATATATATATATATATATATATATATATATATATATATATATATATATCTTATATATATATATATATATATATATATATATATATATATACGCATGCGCATTTCTGAAGAAATTGCTCTTGAATCGAAAATGAAATACTTCATCGTACCTTTGATGTCAAAGAAAGAAAATATATCGTAAGTAACTTTTCTGATGTTGTTGTCAGTTATAACTCGTCTGCTTGGTGTCATTTTCTATTTTCACTTGTCATGACGCCAAACGAACTGATTGCAATAACATATCTTTGCCAAAGAGTCTATAAGAAAAACAAAAACGTTTTCTTTTTACAAAAACCAATGCAATCATTTCACATTCGTTAAAATTATGTGGATGTTGTTACTTTTCTCTACGTGTAATTCTTTATCAGAAGATAAAAGTAAATTAATAAAAGAAAATAAGAAAAAAAACTAAATATTTTAGCATAGATTTTATGAGTACAAGACTGATTCAGGGTTTGAAGGTTCAATCTTTGTTGGTCAAACGAAATTTTAGAATTCTGCAAATATAGCCAACGTTATTCAACTAAAATAAATTTGTCTCCTTTTAACTTGAAGCACTCACCCCCCCTCACACACACACACACATATATATATATATATATATATATATATATATATAAATATACACAGAGAGAGAGAGAGAGAGAGAAGGAGGTAAATTATGTTAACTGAAAATTACTGAAATACATGAAACTCAGAGTTGTGAGTAAAACAGGATAATATATATATATATATATAATTATTGGGTAAGAAGTATGTGGAAAATATTTTTAAATGTAAGATTCTAATAAGTATAATACATACACACACACACACACACACACACACACATATATATATATAAGTGTGTGTGTGTGTGTGTGTGTGTGTGAATAAAGACGAAAAAAAAACTTAACCGACACGTTTCGTCTTCTGAGGGAATTTATGAAGGCAATTTTACTTTTTTCCTCAGGGAACAAAACAAATCGGCTAAGATAGGTTTTTTTTTTGTCTTTTATCCTTTTACAGATATATTCTGTTGGAATTTGTACACATGTACGGGCACGCACATACACACACACACACATACACGCATACACACACACACACACACACACACACACACACACACACACACATATATATATATATATATATATATATATATATATCACACTTCAAAATTCGAAGCCTTTTTTTAAATTTGCTCCAAAAGTAGTTGTTTTGTACTTGTAATAAGAGAAAATTATTATACATGATTAAAAAAAGTGAGACATTATTTTTTATTATAAATTTTATTGACAAAATGAAATAAAAATTTTGTGATTAAATTTTTGCTCTCATCAAAATAGCGTTGATTACTGCATCACAAAAGTTTGCCATTCGTTCTAAATTTTCTCAAAGTGTATGTTTGATAATTGATTTAATTATTTTTTCAATGACTCTAAGAACTCTTTTTTCATTGTTATTTTTTTTTTTTTTTTCACTCTTTTGTCAAGTTCGTCACAGGCTAATTCTGGGGTCACTTTAAACTTTTCGACGTGTAGTATATATATATCGTATTGAGCTCTTTATTGTTAAGGTTTTCGTCTTGGGTTTTTTTCTTTCTCACGTATGCTTGACTTTTTGTTCAGGTATTTCATTTGTTTCTTTTTTTCTTCCCCTTCTTTTCCCTCCGGGTTAGTTTCCGGTGGGTTTCAAGACGTTCTTAGTTGTAGTTTAAATATTGCTAGTTTTGACAGAATTAGTTCTGTTGCTAATTATTACTATAATTAATATTACTATATATATATATATATATATATATATATATATATATATATATATATATATATATTGTCATCTGCAGACAGATCTGTTTCGCTGTATCACAGCTCATCAGTACGGTTAGACTCCGATTGCTACATAACCCAGGCTCGAAACCCGACCGAATTGGCGTCAGTCGGCAACTCTGCCCCTGGGCCCACGGGGCGTTCAGTGGAAGAAGGCAGTCTTTTTAGCGCATATCATATTACGCGCCCAATAGCTAGAGTGATCAAATTCATTTTTACTGAATGAGCGATGCGTGCACGCTAGAGTGGCTACTGTTTTTCAGTCTACCTTTCTTCTAGATGCTCAATCAGGGTGTGAGAGCGTAAATATTGTCATCCGCAGACAGATTTGTTTCGCTGTATCACAGCTCATTATATATATATATATATATATATATATATATATATATATATATATATAACATAGTACACGTGGTATAAAATCCAGGTAAATTCCGATAGAAACGAACCCAAGAGAACTCAATGTTAAATTAATTTATTTAATTTAACAGTGTAATATAATTTATAAAAGATGTTAGATTATTACAATGCGTTCTGATGTTGCTCGTCAGACCCAAATGATGCAACAGTTGGTCCTCAAAATATCCCTCTCAAAAAAATTTTTTTTTCTTTTATTTTATTTTACATAGATGCTCATATGTTCATATTAGAATAGACAGTTGCGACTATTATTTACGAAAATTTCTCGCTCATTCGAAAAGAACCCCAAAGAAAGAGGAAAGCAAGGATTAAAAAAAGATAGACTATTGATTAATGTAAATAAGAGACAAAAAGGAAAAGAGAAAAAAGGGCAAACAGAAAAAACTGAATAGAAAGCAAGAAGAGAAAAGGAAAGGACAAAGAGATACAATAAAAAAAAATACAGTATCACGAGAAATAAATGTTGACTTCATTTATCGTAATAGCGTCTCAAGCCACCTAACTGTTCTCTTAAAAAAACATGGAAAAATTTAACTATGAAATTTAATTTCAAATATACTGGGATATATTTACGGTACAAAAAAATGTACATCATAATTTGAAAAAATAACTACTCTTACTATTAATTTAAAAATTAATGCTATTTTAAAAATATTGTTAAAATAATTAAAAATACTAAAATAAAGAATATAAATATAGAAACAGGAAAAAATAGATAAACCTAACAGAAGGGGGAAATACATAAAAAGAAAGAAAGAAAAGGAAGAAATCCCGATAGAACGATTTTAAAATAATTTTAAAAAACGCTAAATCGAAACCGACGTATTCATATTCACTGATAGTCATTCTTAGAAACGCGACAAGGGATTTACCCTTAAATTAAAATATACCGACTATAGGGAATATTTATGATGAAAAATAAATCATAATTCATACATCCTAACATAAATTACATTTTAACCATTAGTAGTAATTTATTCTAACTATAGTTAAAAAAATAACTCCGAATGAAAAAATATAATTTATTAAAATACAATCTTACAAAAATATCTAAAATACTAGCAATACGAATAATAGATAATAATAAAATGATAATAATAATAATAATAATAATAACAAATAAAACAATAAACAGATAACAATATATGTATACATACACACACACACACATATATATATATATACATGTATTTATGTACATATGTATTTATATATACATGTATGTATCAAACAGAATTTCTCTAAGACGTAATGATAATTATAATAAAAATACGAATAATATTAATAATAATAATAATAATAATAATGAAGACCCTCATACAAATCTTAACGAAATAATATATGCATCAGCAACAGCAGCAACAAAAAAATTAAATATCAAAATAAAAACAAGGCAGTCTCGTAGACGTGAAGTTCCACCTTGGAAAAGAAAAATAGAAAAAGAAATAGAACAACTTAGAAGTGAATTATCAATATTGGATGAACTGAGTAGAGGAATAAATGTAAGAACTAGGAAAAGCAGAAGAGCCGTAAAAAAATATAACATCAAGAATGAAAATGACGTCTTACCAAATAAAGAAAAAATAAAGCAAAAAACCCAACTGAAGGCTCAGCGAATAAGACGCTATGAAAAAAGAGCAAGATTTTACAGAGAAAACAAGATTTTTCAGACTGATACAAAGAGATTTTACAGGGAAATAGGTAAAAAAAGAATTGAAGTGACAGTACCCCCCAGTATGGAAGAAGTCACACAGTTCTGGGAAAAATATGGGCTTGCCCTAAAGAACTTAGCAAGGAAGTACATTGGATTACGCAAGAGACAGAACGAATGAAAAATAAACCCGAACAGACATGGTCTGGAATTACAGAAGATGATGTTAAATATGCACTAAAAAAAACACACAATTGGAAATTCCCAGGCATAGATAAAATTCCTAACTTTTGGCTATATTATTTAAGCGCATCACATAAAAAACTAGCCAAGAACTTCAAGAAATGGTTGACGATCCCACTAAAATTCCTGCATGGTTGACAAAAGGAATTACATTTCTTCTACCCAAGAATGGTGACACAAAAAATCCGAAAAACTACAGACCAATTACATGTCTTCCGACAACATATAAACTATTAACATCTATTTTAACAAAGCAGACATATTTATTCTCAGAAAGAAATGACATGTTACCGCTTGAACGAAAAGGGTGCAAACGTGGCTGTTATGGTTGTAAAGACCAATTGCTGATTAACAAAATGATCCTGGAAAACTGCTACAGTACAAAGAAAAATCTTAGTACAGCCTGGATAGACTATCGAAAGGCATTCGATAGTGTGCCACATGACTGGATTTTAAAGACTTTAAATATATACAAGATATCGCCCGTCATCATCAATTTCATCAAACAGTGCATGTCTATATGGAAAACAACCCTTTACCTCAATCATATAAATGGAACCTATAAGTCTGATGAAATAAACATCAAAAGAGGTATATTTCAAGGTGATTCTTTATCTCCCTTACTATTCTGCATATCATTAATAGCACTAACCAGTCAACTTAATAAGACAGAATGTGGCTATAAAATAGGCCAAAAGAAAATAAGCCATCTATTTTACATGGATGACTTAAAGTTATATGCTAAGAATGATAATGAGCTGGAAGGTCTTCTGCAAACTGTAAAATGCTTCAGCGAAGACATTGGAATGAAATTTAATTTGAATAAATGTGCTAAAGCTACAGTTTTAAGTGGATCAATACAAGAAACATCCTCAATTAGCCTAGACCCTGCTGTAACAATAAAAGAATTGAAACCAGAAGAAGCTTATAAATACCTAGGTGTAAATGAGAGCGTAAACATTCACCATAAAAAAATGAAAGAAATAGTGCGTAAAGAGTACTATAGAAGGCTACGAATGATATTAAAAACTGAATTAAATTCACAGAACAGAGTTATGGCCATTAATAGCCTTGCAATCCCAGTTGTCCAATATAGCTTCAACATCTTAAACTGGACTCTAAACGACATCAGGCGAATGGATGCTAAAACAAGAAAGCTTCTCTCTAAGCATAAGATGCATCATCCAAAGGCTGATGTAGACCGTCTATACATACCCCGTAAAGAAGGTGGAAGGGGTCTTATTCAGCTGGAATTGTCATACAAGACAACAACTATTGGCTTACTAACATACATAGAAACAACAAAGGATTGGATGATACAATTAGTAAGGCAACATGAAGTAAGAAAGAAAAAATATTCAATAATAAAAGAAGGCAGTAAATACAAACAAGATTTACAGTTAGTAGATTCTGTAGAAAAGCAAAACAGTAGCCAAGAACCAACTACTGCGGCAAAAAATATGAAAATGAAAGCCAAAGATAAAGCTCTTGAAAAGATGAAACAGCGCTGGCAGGACAAACCTCTGCATGGCCAATATCCAGTACGTGCCAATAAATCCAATGTTGACAAAGTTAATACTCATCGATGGTTACGTGCATCTGGATTAAAGTCTGAAACTGAAGGATTTATACTTGCAGCACAAGACCAAAGTCTTTTCACGAGAAACTTTCAGGCAAATATTATGCATAATAATATGGATCCAAAATGCAGGTTTTGTGATAAACACCAAGAAACAATAGACCACCTAATCTCAGGCTGTTCTGTGCTTGCCCCAAACGAATATAAAAATCGCCACGATAGAGTTGGGCAATATTTACATTGGGCAATGTGCAAACATTATGGAAAATCTGTAAACAAACACTGATATGAACATCATCCAGCACCGGTTACAGAAATAGAAGATGTAACCATTCTATGGGATTACACCATCTACACAGAAAAATTGAAGCAAACAGGCCAGACATTATTGTTAAAAACCAGAAGGAGAAAACTTGTCTATTAATTGATATGGCTTGTCCAGCGGATTGTAACATAGCAATCAAGGAATTTGAAAAACTGTCAAAATATAAAGACCTGGAAATTGAAATAGAAAAAATGTGGAAATTGAAAACAAGAGTTGTGCCAGTGATAGTAGGTGCACTTGGAATGATAAAAAATGGAACAAAACAACACATTGAAAGAATCCCTGGAAACCCCAGCTTAAGAGATATACAAAAAATTGTCTTATTAAGTACAGCCCACACACTAAGGAAAACGTTATCTATGTAATGCTGGGGATGATAGGGAAGATAGAAAAACATGAAATGGAGTCATAACACGCCACTACCTGCCTTAGGTCTCCCCGCAGACTTGGTTGGTAGTGAGACCAAATCAGAAATCGAAATATGATGAAAAGTGACATAATAATAATATTCATTCTATCACAAAAGAAGACAAAAAATATTACAAAATTATCTATAAATATCATAATTATAACAAATAAAAAATAAAAATAAAAATATAAAAAGCTTTTGCTGTAAACTAATATTAACTTATTTAGCTGTAATATGATATTAACATGCATGTCAAAATTTAACATTGAAATTTAATTTAAAATATAATGGGATATATTTACGGTACAAAATTAAATTGTGCAACATAATTTCAATACAATTTGAAAAAATAACTACTCTTACTTGTATTCCAAAAAATTCCTATTAATTTTTTAAAAATTCAGTTAAAATAATTAAATCATTAAAAAATAAAAATGAAACGTTAGAAAGATAAACATAAAAAGAGGGAGGGGAAAATAAAAAGAAAGAGATAAAAATTAGAACAATATAGAAAAGAATTTAAATTAATTTAAAATAAACTTTCTATATCAAACCTACGTCTATTACATTAATATTCATTCTTAGAAACGCCACATGGGATTTCCTCTTAAATGAAAATATACCGATTATAGGGTACATTTGCGGTGAAAAATAAATCATAAATCATCCATCCTAATAAAAGTTACAATATAACCACTAGCAGTAATTTATTTTAAATAAAGTTAAAATAATAATCCTAGTAAGAAAAACTAAATAAAAAATTAAAATATAATCTTAAAAATCCCCTTAAATAATAATAATGCTGATAATAGACAATAATAAAAACAAATTATAAAAAAATTAAAATAATAGAAAATAAAAATTCTTAATAATAATAATAATATATATATGTGTGTGTGTGTGTGTGTGTGTGTCTATCAAACAAAATTTCTATCAAACATTAATGATAATAATAATATTAATAATAATAATACTCATTCTATAAAAAACGAGGAAAAAGAAACTTTAAAAAAATACCTATAAATGTAATAATTATAAAAATAAAAAAAACACAAAAAATTAAAAATAACAAAAATTAAAAAAATTAAAACAACCTTTGCTGTAAAATGATATTAGCAGCACACTCCAGATATTTTTTTAAAAATAAACACTTTTTTAAATTAAATTAATGTAAATTAATATAATTTACACTAATTCAAATCACAATCAGGATTTATCTAGACTATTTTATATCTATTTTTGTGTCTGCATTTAAATATTAATTCATTCCGCTGATTAAGAAGTTCCTTAGGATTATTATATTTTATAATCATCAATTTGTCCTCAAGGCATAAATTACACCTATCCCTGAAATTGTTGGGAGTATTGGCGTATTTCACAATCGTCCAGTGGGGTAAATCCTCCGTCTTTAATATTCCAATATTGCTTAGATAAGGCACTTTGATGTTTCAAGGAGCCGTTGGAAAAAGATTGTCTGTGGTTGTACAGTCTCTGCTTCCAACTACCTGCAGATATCCCTATATAAACTCTTTTATTGTTGGGGTCCTCCACTGGACAAATAGTGGCTTTATAGATAGCTTTTCGGAATTACACCTGCCATCAACTGGACAATTTGTCTTACTGATGCAATTACAGGAAGGTTTGTCTACCAAAGGTTTGCTAAAAAGTCTCTTAGTAATTTGTTATCATGTGAATTAATTATGTTTTGCGTGTTTTCTGAGGTAGAATTACTAATTTTAAGAGTTTTTCTATTGAATAATTTACTTAAGGGGTGGTGTTGGTGGAAGTGTTTGCTAACTAAATTTAAAAAGTATTTACCTATGTTTACATTGGACAACTTGCAGAAAGGAGGGTTGAACCATATTATGTTTATTTTTCTAACTTTACTTTTGTTTCTAGTTTTGTCTTTCAATTTTTCTTTGTATAATATTTCATCTTTAAAAATCACTTTTCTTTAGTGCTTCATTGTATATTGTTTTATTCTCATCGAATATTTCCTTATTAGAAGATAATTTATTAATTCTAATTTTGGTTATTTGTTTTATGATAGATTTAGGATGATTAGAGTTAACATTAATATAGATAGGGGATTGATTACTTTTTTGATACAGTTTAAATATATTTTTGGACAGGTTAAAGCGAATATCTAAAAAATTAACAATCTTGAGATTAGATGAAATTTCGATTTTGAAGCCCAGCATTTTTAAAACTCTAATAACTTTTTTAAAAATTCTTGATATCAGGGGACCATTACTGTCAGGGATATACATAAGACTATCATCCAGGTAGATACCTACTATATTGGGATCAACAATTCTACCGAGAGTATATATATATATATATATATATATATATCCCTATCAGATCCGCGATTTGAGCTGAATCATAAGCCCCATTCCCCATTTAGTCCAGCTAGAGTCATTATATACTAGTAGAGATTCTCTAGAAGTTAAAATAATATCCATTTCATTATTAGAAATATCTGTGAAGTTTCTAGTATAGTTTAAACTATTAACTCATAAATTGTACGAAATGGAAGGATAAATGTCTACTATTTCAAATTGTAAAAAAGAGGCTTTTTCCTTATTCGGAATGTTTTGGAACCATGTTATTTATAAATTGGAATTAAGATTTTCTTGTATTGATATTACAATCTTCTTAATTCTGTTACTAGAAACTAAACCTAGTTTTAGAGGGATTGATTAGTCTTGTTTGCAGGATATTCTCAAGATTTGGTTTGTGGTCCTTAAAAAGTAAATATGCGTTTTTTGATTGGATCTTTCCCATTCTATCCGCGATTTGTAGTTTATTTGCCAATGCAGCAGATTTCTTATTAACTGTAGACAACATATAATCATTATTATCTTTTTTATAAGTACTGGAGAGTTTCTTAAGAATGAGTTTATGGTATTCAGATGGCTCTATTTTATATATATTACTCGACTTATCATCGTTTATCCATATCTTATTAAAGTTTCTGATCATTTTAATGTCCCTTTTGAGAAGAGACTGGGATTGGTTATGTTGTTTTCTAAACTTTATTTTTTTAATTAAATCAAACATGTCGGTCTCAAAAGACTCCAGAAGCTTATTGCTTGGTGTAGTTTTTTGAGATTTCATATTATAATATTTCTCCTTATTTTTATTTGAAGCATTCCGTGGGGTTCTTTTCGAATGATCGAGAAATTTTCGAATGAGCGAGAAATTTTCGTAAATAACCGTTACAAGTGTCTATTTTAATATGGACATGTGAGCGTCTATGTAAAATAAAATTAATTTTTTAAATAAGTATACGTATGTGTATACAAGCAGTTACACACCAATGTTTATCAGGTGTTAATAAAACAGTGCTCAATGTAATATAAGAGCCATTAAGTATACATTAATAAATATACATATTCTCCTACGTCTAAATCACAACTCTTTCATACATACACTGTGCATATAAGGAACTGGCACTTTTGAAATCTGAATTTTGTTTTTTGGTACTAGCCTTGTCTTTATAAATTATAAATCTGAAATATCATTTTTTAATTTTTTTTTTAATTTATTAACTGTATCGCCGAGTTCGAATTCCAGTTGAATTCCTTGCATTCACTTACACACAAATAGCCTTGGCAAAGGTATTAATCCTTCTCTTCCCTCCAGTTCTGGGTTAAATAATAGGACAGATTGGATTCTATAGCCTTGTATGGCAACCAGTTTACCGCAGAAAGCAATGACAATTTACTGTGGGATAATCTTCTGCCCAGTAAGTCATGTCTCTTTCGAGACATGATCGCCTAAAGCGTGTATAACGTATAGCACTTAACTAATTAACTGTATAATTTGAATTTGGTTTATACCGAAACCTAAAAATGAAAGTAAAATCGTAGGAATTTAAAATGCGTAGTGCATGAAATCCCGAGTTGTGCTTTAGACGTAGAATAATATGCATATACTATTTTATTTGAGTAAATATTCTGTTTTTTTTTTGTTTTTGTTTTTTTTATAATTAAACTGTATATTCATTTATATCTATTGTCATGAATAATCGAGAAATCTTCTTAGGCGTCCTCCGGCAGGATTCCAACCTACGTCATCAACTAATCTGAAGTGTCTTAGACCGCTCGAAAACGAGGGACTTAAAAAAAAAATTTAAAGACTGCAGTTCAAAATTTGAGGCCAACCTATTTTTAAATCCCGAAATAATGCTTTTAAACAAGCATTTTCCTGATTTTTCGAAGAATTCATATCTGCTCTGTTTTCGTATCCTAATCTAAGCAAAAACAATTTATTTACGAAATGGATTAACTCCAATATATTTTTAATTTATTTGTTTAAAGAATATTTTCAGTAGATACTCGTATTTGAGTAGATCCATTTTTTAAAAAATCTACCCGAACAAAGAAAGTTATCATTAAGACATATAAAGGCATAAGAAAATTTAGCACAAACTTTGGATATTTCTAACAATTGCTCAGACAAATGTGATTGGATTTTTATCCTGAATAAAAATAACTAAAACGAAATATATATATATATATATTTTAATGTCCCTTTTATATATATATATATATATATATATATATAAATCCAGGTGAAGATGACCCAAGGTTTTATGATTTTGAGTTCCCTGGCATTTATTTTTTTTAATAAACATTTATAAAATAAATATTATAGTACATTGCGACACGAAAATTCCTGTTTCAAGATAGACTCTCGTCATCAGGCAATGTTGAATGTTGGTTATGAAAATGATTTACATTTAAATGTAAATTATTTTCACAAACAACACCCAATATTGCCTGATAACGAGATTCTATCTCGAAACATAGAAATTTCCGTATGGCAATGTACTTTTAATTCATAATTATATATATATATATATATATATATATATATATATATATATATATATATATATATATATATAATCATAAACTTAACATACGCCAGAACAACCAATATTCCCCCATAGCCCAACACTTCAATCAACCGTGACACACATTAGAAAACTGCAAATGTTTACTAATAGACTCTGATTTTAGTTATACACACTCACGCAGAAAGAAAGAAAAATACTGGATTTTAAAATTAAATACACACAGGCTAGGGTTAAATAGGGACTTAGGTGTTTTGAATCTTTGTAAATATTTCAATAGCTAAACATTTTTTAGATACACTTAAAAAAATTTTCTCTAAAACAAAATTTATAAGTATTATTAAAGATCGGTTTACGTTTACAAATATTTTTTTTAAAATCTGTTACTTTCTGCGTCACGTGATGTAAACAATCTCTCCACGAACGCTCTCGCAAAATACGTTTCTAATTTAAATTTTAAAATCATTTGTTTCTGATGAAAAGCCGAGGACGGTCTGAAATATCAAATATAATAATAGAAATAAATAAATACTGTCAGAAAAATACATTTTTAAACTTACAACTTTTTAGTAGTTTTTCCTATATATATATATATATATATATATATATATATATATATATATATATTAGTCGATGATATTGTTATAGTGAGTTATCCTTCTTGGTGCCTCGACTGCATGAATTTAAAAGTGTTACTGAATTATTCTTTCACTCTCAGTAATCCCTTGCGTCTTAGTGACATTATCGCCTTGCTTGGAGTGAAGTGATTAAACAAAAATGCAAACGTTCATGTTAAAATGATTAATTGAATACAGCATTAAAATATCTAGACTTTTTTGCTCAAATACATAAAGAAGTTATTCGAATTTGACTGATTTTACCTGGAATTAGTTGGCCTCCCTCTCTTTCTCTTTGTGACATTATATATATATATATATATATATATATATATATATATATATATATATATATATATATATCTGAGATAATATATATATATATATATATATATATATATATTACCCATCCACGTACAAGCCTGTTTCGCTGTATCATTGTAGCTAAACATCCGCTTGCTTCCGGCCGGGACCGAAATTCGACGGATTTGGTATCAGTCCGAGTGCCAACGTCTAAGCTATCAGCGCACGGCTGACAGCGGATGAAATTTTAGCGTGTTATATTTATGCGGTGTATACAATCTCCAACCGCCGAGAGAACTCAATTCATGGAGAGTAATGTGTAAATTGCAGAAGTGGTAACTGTATTTTAAATTTTCCTCTCTAGAGACCTCAATCGTAATGAGAGCATAATTTATTAGTGTTGCGTCGTGGCTCTCACCATGTGACATTCGGTTGCCCGGATGTATAAAAGATAATGTGCGTTTAGCACTAGGAGTTTTCATTATCACGGACTTCGTGAAGTAACACCTGCTACTGCGAGAGACTGTAAATATTGTGTATACCTCTTGGTTGTACCACTCTGTTAATAAAGTAGTTTATCTACATTTCATTGGGTATATCTTCATTCCACAATACAACAATTAGTCATCCACATACAAGCTTGTTTCGCTGTATCACATCTCATCAGTGTGACTAGACATTAACTTGCTTCGAGCCGGGACCGAAACTCGACCTATTTGGTGCAGACCCCTAAGCTATTGGCCTATCACTTAGACAGGAAAATCTGTGCAAATGTGTGTGTATGTGTGTGTATTTCATAGGCCTGTTTATGAAATTTGAGGTATTAAAAGCTAACGAAATAACACTATTTGCAATATGATTATTTGCAATAGAGAAAGAGCGATAGAGACAAAGAGATAGAGACAGACAAAGAGAGAGACAGACAGACAAACAGATAGACAGATAGAGATTGAGAGATAGAGACAGACATAGAGATAGAAAGTGACAGAGCAATAGATAGATAGAAAATCCATCTGATTCCATCTCTGCAGCAGCACCTCCCGCATTGCAACAAAGAGTGAGAATTCATGTCAACGTAAGAGTAGTTGCAGAGTTAAGAAAAGTATTATACTTGCCCTATATGTGCATGTGTATGGCAACCACGTACTAATCTGACCTTGTGTCGCATCTTACCACATGAGTAGGCCTGCCATAGAAATAAATACCATATGGGAGTTGGACACTTGAAGAAGGCCGGATGGTACAGCGACTGAAACATATAAGGACTTTAGTTCAAATGTCAATGAAAATAATATTATCAATATGATAATTTTATTATCAGATTATTTGCTATTCTAAACCCTCAACAATCAATGTATTGTATACATACCTATATACAGTAATGGTATGTTGCTATTTGAGTAAAGGTAAGAGTAGAGTGATTATATTAACCTTCTGACAAAATTGAAAAACAAAGAGAAAAATTTTAAGGTTGGACTCATCTCCCGGGAATTATAATTGTTTTTTGTTTTCCCCATGTGTTTTATTACTATAAGAAATTTGTTTTTGGTTTAGTAGTTTGTCAGAATTTGTGTTTTGGAGAATTTGTAGGAGGTTCTCTGTGGAAACTACATTCACTTAGTAAACCTAAATTCATGTTTAATTCTTTAATGGGTCAAAATACGTTTTAACTCTGATTTGCTTCTTCCTTGTTGGCTCTTAAATGAAGACGCTAAAAGCATACGTTTGATATTCTGAATGTTGTGGCCTGATTGGTTAAAAAATCCTAAAAAAACAACAACAACAACAAAAATCCTCAAAAAACTGAGTCCCTCTTCTTAGTCTATTTCTCATGCGTTGTGGTGGAATGGGTATCGGCTCGGAACGAGAAATTGGGGAGCCGAGTTCGAATTCCAGTTGAATTCCTTACATTCACTTTCGCGCAAATGCCCTTGGGAAAGGTATTAATCCGTCTCTTCCATCCAGATAGGGGTAAATAACAGAACATATTGGATTCTGTAGCCTTGGCTGGCAACCAGTCTACTACAGAAAGTAATGGCAACTTACTGCGGGATAATCTTCTGCCCAGTCAGTCATGTCTCTTTCGAGACGTGATCGCCCAAGCGTGTATCCCGTATGGCACTTAACTGCCTGACTGATTTTTCGTTGTAATTATATATATTCCATTTTATACTTATAATCATTAGAATCCTTTATACGCTTTATTTAAATCAGCCGACATGTTCTGTCCTCTTTATTTTTAATTACATTTTCCAGTTTGTGTACAAATTACAACAGATCTGTAAATTTGTAGAAAAATTGCCACAAGTTTTTAACGTTTTTCTTTTAGGCTAAGTTGAATCATTATCAGCAACATTAAAGTGTCATAGAGAAGTCGTTGGCTAGCTTCATCCTGGCCTTTAGGAACACCATATATCTAATTTTATTATAAGTGTATCATATACCAGTAACGTCGGATGAGACACATTTTTTTAAAAATAAGATCGTTAGAGCCTACAAAATTTGGCAGCATCTAAGATTTTCTCTTCCGACCGCATTTCCCTTTACGCTTTGAACTGAGATAGATAGATAGATAGATAGATAGATAGATAGATAGATAGATAGATAGATAGATAGATATGAACAGAGATACACCATCATGCAAATTAACTGAAAAAAAAAACGAATAATGTTTTCCTAGGATCTTTCACACTTTCTCTGATCGTTTTCTCTTGGCGTTGTTTTCCTCTTCCAACCGGATTTTCCTTTACATTTTGTACTGATGGATCTAGGTTGTTTCTTTGCCTTGATGACACACCTGACAGTGGAAAGGCTGACGCCAACAATATCCGCGAGCTATCTGTAAGGCTTGCCAGTGTGTTCGTGCAGCGTTATAATTTTCGTATGCTTCCTTGGAGTAACGTCCATCGCAGACAATGGCCGTAAGACAACTAATCGATAGTCGAGACAGTAGTGTTTGGACGTGATAAAAATTCTGATGCAATCACATATGACGTAATATTATTCAAGGCTAAACAGATTTCATCATACACCCCGAAAATAGATTCAGAGCATAGTCCACCACTACAAATGACCTAAAGGAAAAAATAGTAATTGATTACACCCTGTAACTCCGGTGGGTCTAAAATTGATCGTATGACGAAAAAAAAAAAAGGAAAATAAAGTAGTCCTATAGCTTTGGTGGCAACCAGTCTAGGCGCATCTAGTTTTTAGATTCAAACCACCTGCTACCTTGTAGGTCCTGTCTCTTAAAGCAAAAGCTAGAAGGTGGTAAATTTAAAAAACAAATCTACCTCGCTGGAAGGATGAACGTGGTAATCTCAACATCTCCGGTTTCAAAAGGAACCAGAAAACCATTGCACTATTGTCACATGGAAGGGAGTAGTGGCCACAGCGGCGGCGCAAATTCCGCTAACTGAATAAATGATGAATTCAACGACATATGAAATTCTTTTAGGTTATTTAGTATCGAATATAAATGTTATATGACAAAATCACTATCAGTTAATAAGCAGGTAGACATTGTATATATTTCTAACCGAGTCTGCAACTATCCACCCGGAAGGTGACCTCTTTTGTGAGTGTTATTTCCCCTCTGCGGTGAATGCACTAGATATAATCAAGGCTCCGCCGACGCGTAGCAAATATATCATGAGACAGGCAGGATAGGCAAGTCATATATTGAGGAAAGATATTAATATCGATTATACCAAGTTTGGAGGTAGCAAGTTCAATAAATAAAATCGATCCTAAACTAATGCAACTAAGTTCTGAATTTCAGATATAATACTACATAATTTATAAAATCTATCATTTACAATTGATCTTTCTTCTTCGGTCACGTTTCCATATTTCCAAACATATATATGTATATATTATAAGAGCTTTTTTGTCGGAATGCAGAATGAAAGTCTCTCTTTCATTTCAGCATAAAAGCGTAAACAACCCAACTCTACCACACACACGCCATTGATTTATATTGCACAATGAATGAATTGAAATGGTAGGTTCAATATTTTCAATAAAAGAAAAAATAAGAAACAAAGAAATATTATTTAATTCGGGATTTAGTCATGATTCTGTTTCTAATGCCAGACAAATTTATAAGATTACCATTCGTCCATGCATTGCGTATGGTTGCAACTTCTAGCCTGCTGCCTTTGCTATTTATCCTAACAAAATCTAAAGAAGGATCTGCAATGTTATCGGCCCTGATCTGGAATATCGGCTTCAATCACTTTCCCACAGGGGTAATGAAATCATAAGAAAGACTGGATCCGTTCGATGCGAATGAATAGCAAAAAAGAGAATTGATTATTGATGTTTCGTTTGGAAAAGAAACTTCTTCATACATCAGTTTCTTAGAATTATATATATATATATATATATAATATATATATATATATATATATATATATATAGATTAGTAATAATCTAATAATGGAAGTAGATTCCACAGTTAGATATTTACTTTTAAATATAATACAAAAGTAGAGCATAGATATATAGTTATAATAATAATAATAATAATAATAATAATAATAATAATAATAATAGCATACTGCAACTTAATAATTATAAATTTTCGGTGTTTAATACACCATCATCAGGTAATTAAGTTGCAGTATGCAATTATAATAATAATAAAAAATGATTACATATATATATATATATATATAGATAGATAGATAGAGAGAGAGAGAGAGAGAGAGAGAGAGAGAGAGAGAGGCCTCCACTTGTTCTGAAATCAACATTGACTCCTTCACTTAGATAGGAGAAAGCATTTTCAAGCATAGCAGAAAAGAAAAGTGCAAAAAGAGGAGCAAGAACGCAGCATTGGTGCCGTTTAAGCCAAAAAAGACGTCCGTTTGCTCAGCTCCTGACCTTTCATTCCTTCGTGAAAGAAGACAATAATATGGAAAAGTTTTCCTGGAACAACTTGTTTTGACAAAACTTCCCAAAGAGCAGTTCGAGATACAGTATCGAAAGCTTTTGTCAAGTCTACAAAAAACAACAAATAGATACTTAGGTTATAAAGACAAACTGAAAGACAACTTGAAACGTCTAAACTTTGATCTGAAAAGTTCAAGCATCAAACCGAAAGGTGTGGCTTAAGACATGTCTCGTTAATTTGAAAGGTTTTGAAAACAGTAGACTGAAGCACCATGATCAGCTCTGTTATGCTCTGAAACAGAGACACCATCAAAATCCTACTTCAACTAATTTCATCTGTTAGTGTGGCTTTGTCACCCGCAGCAAGGCTGAGCTTGTATCACACTCAAGAAAGCACAAATGAAATGTCTTCCCCTTACCAAATTTTCTTCACAATTACACAAAGCAAGCATGCATAAGTGTAAAACGAAGGGTAAAAATGTATAACAAATTGGAAACAGTTTTCGTGTGACGTGTTTCATATTTTAGGAGTTCATCGGACTGAATTGGTTCTGTTGGTGCGACTACGCATGCGCACGAATGATGGATGCTTGAAATTTAATTATTTTTTCTTTCTTATTATAATCTAACCGATTTCTTTTAGATTCGTTTTCTTTTCTTTTCTTTTTTCTTTCCATCACTTTTTTATTAATCATCCCACACTGTGATAATAGAACATCTGCCAGAAATGGTGAAATGATTAAGAGACAGGGGGCAAATTTACTGTGGGTGACCTTGTGATCAAGGCACTCACATTGTGTGATATCTATATCAAAAGTAATAGAAGAAAAAGAAAAAATCTTAATAAAATCTGATAGATTATTAAAAATAAAAAAAATTAAATCCCCAGCATCGTTGTTTGTGCACATGTGTAGTAACACCAACAGAACAAACTTAGTCCGATGAACTTCTAAAGGATGAAATACGCCACAAGAAAACTTATTCTAATTCAGACACACACACACACACACACACACACACACACACACATATATATATATATATATATATATATGGTGTATCAAAAATAATTTTACAAACATTGGTGGTGGATTCCTGATACAAAAACAAGGTAAAATGTCCATATAAACAGATATCCAAAACGCCATTGTTGTCACTCAATACAGCAATACTTCAAGACGTAGGTGATCATGGCTATCCACAATTTTCTGTCCTTTGCAGCTATTAATAAATTTTGTCTTTTCGTTACTTTTTATAAACCCTGTTCTGCTATGTATTTACTTAAGCTCATCAAGTATGTAGCAATTCATAAGAAATGTTCAAAAGACCCTTCGCTTGCATCATGCATCATTGGCCGACGGACCCTTTCAAATAATCTTCGCACGGTGTCAAATGATTTCGCAGGCCTCTTATGACACGTTGATGAATGGTTGTTAATGTCTATTGCCTAAACCAATTGTTTTAGGTGGGCCCACAAATAAAATTTCATAGGATTGGGACCGGGGAAACGTGCAGGCCATAGAACCGATCTTCCCTTACCTAAAGAGTTGTGAGTTCAATACTGGCTACAACAGAGATAACAAAAACTTGGAGAATTGTGTTATGAGGGAGATAACTGATACTGAGATATGTGGAAGAGATATGGCACATGGAACTATAACAATCTACTTCGGTGGGTGAAATAAAGGGTTCATTTCCAAAAACCTGAAGAAGGCCGGAGCTTCCAACGGTCGAAACGTCGTGAATAAGGCAACAAAGTTGGGAACATCAGTCTGAACAATATACATCTTCATGTTTTGTTTTTGTTTTTTGTTTTGTTTTGTTTTTTTTTATGTTTTTTTTTTGTTTGTTTTTTTGCACGACATATTGAATTGGATCAGTCAGATAAGTGCCATATGTGATACACGCTTGGGCGATTATATCTCGAAAGAAACATGACTGACTGAGCAGAAGAATTTTCCGCAGTAGGTTGCTATTACTTTCTGTGGTAGACTAGTTGCCAACCAAGGCTACAGAACCCAATATGTCCTGCTATTTAGCACATAGCTGGGGGGAGAAGTGACAGATTAATACCCTTCCCAAAGATATTTGTGCGCAAGTGATTGCAACGAATTCAACTGAAATTCGAACTCAGCTCTCAGATTTCTCATTCCGAGCCGATATCTAGTGTACCCACAACGCAAACTGAATTTGATATCTCACTAGAAAAACGAGATTGGGATTAGTTAATAATCAGGTGATATGAATAAAGAAACGTGCAAAATATAGTAAGAGAAAACTTTTTGAATAATTTATAACAAAAACGGAAACCTTATTTCGCTATTGTGCCAAGTAGCAATTTAAAACACTACCTATCGATTTTGGTAATCTATAACTATTGTTGTGTAGATTCCAACAGATTATTTATTGATAACTGATCCTTCCGTATTCGTGATATATGAAAACCTCTGCTTTGGAGATGAAAAGAATAAATCAATTTAGAGTTTATATGCTTTCTAAAAAGCACAACATTATACACACTAAGCGGGTACAGAGACACAATGCCTAAAGACCTTCTTCTTTATGTGCCATGTTTCCTCGGGACGTAGGTGATTATGACTCTCCACAACTTCCAGTTCTTTGTAGCTTTTAATAATTTTTTTTGTTATCTCTCCTAAACCTTTTCTGTCATCCATTTACTCAAATTCATTTTTCTTTTTTTTTTGTGCTGTGTTATCTCAAGATGTGGGTGATCATGGCTCTCCACAACTTCCTCGAATTTGTACCGCTTTATAAATTTTGTCTTTTTGTTATCTCTCTTAAAACCTGTCTGCCATCCATTTACTCAAGCTCGTTTTTCTTCTTCAATTCAAGACGTAGGTGATCATGGCTCTCCACAATTTTCTATCCTTTGCAACTATTAATCAATTTAGTCTTTTCGTTACTTTTTATAAACCCTGTTCTTTTATTTATTTACTTAAGTATGTTATGAACTGTTTTTTCCGTCTCACTTGCCTTCAACCTGTCCTGTGGGTATCAGATTTTCCAAACACTCTTTCTTCAATATATGCTACAAAATTTTCTACTCTCTCTCTCTCGCTCTCTCTGCCCAATCTCCAGCATAAGTATCTTTTATGTCCTCATTTTCTATAAAATCACGTCGATGCTCATTCGTTCTGTCTGTGGTATTCTCAGTATTCCTTTGTATAATGACATTTCTGTTGCTTTAATTCTCTTCGACATATTTAGGGAGATTATCCAGCATTCACTGTCATATAGGAGGACAGATATCACATAACAGTCCACTAGTTCTCTCCCCCTCTCTCTCTCTCTTTCTCACTCTCTCTCTCTCTCTCTCTCTCTCTCTCTCTATCTCTCCTTAGCTTTTTAGAATGCATATTTGGCTATCCCATTAACATTTTTTCGCGACTGAGTGAACGATGTAGCGGGTGCATCGTCCTTTTGGTGTGGTGGTCGTGTGATCTGTCTTTTAGGCTGCTAGGGACCACCGTCTTCTAGATATCTAACTTTCATTGTCCGGTATGCTTTCGCCCAAAAATGTGGTTCATCAAGTTCGCTTTACTCAACCCCCTTTGTCAGGGTCGTTTGACATGCTTCTTGTGAGGTCCACTTAACTCAGCTGTCCTTCTTTATCAAAGCAATAACGTTTTTGGCACCTTTCATTCATGACCATTTTTATTGCTTTTATTTAGGCATCTCTACTTATTAGCATTATGTTAAAGGGCTCCAAACTTAGTTATTAAGTGTTTTTGTTTTTTTTCATCAAAATGCTTATGTTATTATGAAGAGGAAAGATCTAAGTAGTTTTTAATTATTTCTTTAAATTTTAATCCTTTTTTAACACGTTCGAAATTTTGGTTAAAAATCTTGTTTTTTTTTTTTCGTCAGCGATGGGCCAGTTTTACCATTTACTGTGGCAAATATTACGATGCCCATTTTTTACCCGTAAAAAACACATTAATTTTAAAATTCTTACAAAAATCAAATAATTGTCTGATCATAATGAAACTTATAGAACTTATTTACAAATGAATGAAGTTAATTTCAAAATTATTATTTTTACGAAACATTCACTTACGTTTCATAAATTAATTCAATTCAGGTTAACCATTTTTAGCTTGGCGCCACATTTACCTGCTATCACTTCACAGGTCAAAAAGATCAGTGCTCCATTATTAAGAAATACATTTATTCTAAATTTCATGCTATAAACAAATAATATTCGTATCAAATCAATTTAATTTAACTTTAAATTTGCTAATCTTTTAAAAATAACGTGTCATAGATGTATATTTTATTTTTGCAACATTTTTAAAACCAAGAATTAACTTTTGTTAACAAACGTGTTGAGCTGTCAAAATAGACGTAAAAACTGATAACTTTTTAAAACTCTAAAAAGTTGAGATTCCATTCAATATAATTTCTATTTGAAACACACCAGATTATTTTGCTTACTGAAAATAGTCAATTTAACCATTTAGCTTTTAAACCTAAAATGAAAGCTTCAAAAAATATGTTTTTTTTTATTTTTAAAAATTCACTTCAAACTTTGGTATCAAAAACGTGTGGAGGTATCTCTATGCTCTTTAAGACGATGTTTACACGAAATGTTTGTAACAATTTGCATTAAGTAAACAGAAGGGTTGCTTGTTGAAAATGAAACGGATTTGTATATAAACAAATATATCTGTCTCTATATAATGTCACGTTAAATAAATTGTCGCCATTTTATATTTTCAATTTCGCGCCTGATTTTGTCAACTGAACACTATATTTAGATCAGTTGGGTATCGTCTGTAAGAAAAAGCGTACTATGACGCAATTCACTCCGCCAGAAATATGGAAGCTTCATGCTGTACTGCTTGGCATTTGTGCCGGAAGTTACAATACAAATATTTCAGTGTTTGGGTGTCAATTTGAGGACAGTGCAGAGGATTCGGAAAGAGTTGGATTAGTCTAATGGTGATTATGAAGGTGGTTAGAGCGATCACTAGTGATGACAACGTTATGCCTCAGTTCATCTTTCCACGGGGACTCAGATTTAGCAGAGTCAGTGTTATTTTCATTTTGGTCTCTTTTAGACGACAATTCATCCATCGCACACTGTATACGTTTGTATTTCCTTCCATGTTTCCTTTTCATTCGGTTGTAATGAGCACGTGTGGTTAAAACGTTCGCTTTCCAACCATGTGACACAGGTTCGAATCTCACCATAATGGATTAGTCAGGAAGATGACTTCTTTATGTTATCGATCTTGGGATTTGGTCCTAGCGTGCAGCACCTTTAGAATTTGCCTAAACATCAAACCTCAGATTCCTTGTGCGTGAAACTGGGTAGACGAAACTAACTTGAAGTCTTCATTAGATTATTAATCAAGCCATATAAAACAATAATCCGACTATAGGATAAATTACATTTTATATTTGTTCAACAAGAGAAAGTATCATACTTCAACATCGTAAATTTACAAAATTTATGGATATATTTCCTGTTGTATAAACCGCAGCAGATAAAAGATTTTGAAGATAGGAAAAAAGTATTCGTAATTTTTTGACTACACCAAAAATAAGGGAATAATTAAAAAAAGGAAGTTTGTAAATTTTTGTGTAAAATGTCAATTACATATTTGAATGAGTTCATGAACTTGTCTTCAACACCACTTGAGATATTCCAGTGTGCTCTTTACTCTTTATTTGGTAATTGGAGTCATTCGCCATTGTTGGTTGAATAAGTGTTAATATTGGTTAACACACTCCAGAAGCGGATGCAGTTCTAATTCATTTCCTGTATTTTGTAAGAGATCTCTAAAATGATCTAAATTTACCCAATCAAATCTTTTAAAATATCTCACTTTGAGCATCATTATCATCCGTTTCTTGACCGGGTGCAGTCGCAGGGTCACTGCGCAGCTAAGAAGCTAACCAAATTCTCTGTATATACCTTGGTGGCATGCCGATGTCTAAGTCTCTGTAAAGGATCTTCAAACTCATTCTTTCTTGTCTGTCTCCTCTTTTTTTGTCTAAGGTGGGACCTTATAGAACGATGAATAGTAGAAATATATATATATATATATATATATATATATATATATATATATATATACTAACAAAATAGCAAGATCGCCAAGACCGACCGACAATATATATATATATATATATATTCAGAAATTATAACATGGATATGATATAATATCTCTACAAAAGTAGCTATTTTGTCCCGACACTTCTTGTGTCTTGTCAAGTGATGTGGTTTATTTTAAATTGAATGGTTTTAAAAGGTTAAAAACAAGCAAAACCCCTTTAATCAGAGAGGCATTGTTGTATGTTTAATGTGGATCAATCAGAGTAAAGCAGACTGAAATATAATATTGGGGGGCATTAGTATTAATATTTGATTAAATTGAGATCAGCATTATTAACTATTAGATATCCTTTAGTATTAGTGTGAAATTTAAAAAAAATTCTAAGTTTAACAATTTATTAGATTTAAAAAGTTGTTCATATATTAAACGAGTAAGAGAAAGAACGCATACATAAATAAACCTACAAACATCCACACATGGAAATATAGACGAGTATATTCACAAACACTGGCAAACAGACACATATACAGATTAATATACCCACACATATATACATACATAAATTACAAAGTTTAGCTTTTATCTACTTGTCAATTTCTCTGTTAAATTTTAAAGCTCTATTTGTACACAGACTAAATTGCTACATATTGGATACAGTCAAGGCGAATTCGTAACGTGACCAGCCTTGAATGAATGAGGTCAGGGCAGACACAATCGTATTTCAATGTATGAACATATAAACAGAATTAGATATATACTTACGCAAATACACAAGCTAAGAACAAAATGTACACGATACAGATCGTAAAAAATATATAACCACATAGATGGAAATACACGAAACCTCTGGCATCAAACTAGGTAGATATACAATACATAAATTAAATGCATATGCATGTGTAAAACGTCACAGATATACATATATGCGCAGCCCCATATCGTTCATATGAAGTTATGCCTGTATGAGCCCCAGTTGTCTAGCTCGCGTGTGCGTGTGTCACTGTGCACGTCAATGGTTGTACAAGTGTTAATCTATGTCTGTGTTTGTATAAAAGGCTTCACAACAACAAATATTCCTCCCAACGTTCATCCAACTTTCACTAAAATTCATAAATATACGCATCTCTACATATATCTAGTATTTTAGATAAAAAATTAAAGCAGTTTGTCTGACGATCAAAAAAACAGGAAACTCTGGACAACAAACTTACACACATCTATCTATCTATCTATCTATCTATCTATCTATCTATCTATCCCCATACATACGCACATACATATATACATATACACCTATATATATATATATATAAATATATATATATATATGCACACATACACACACATACACATATACACATAGATACAAGTACATGCGTATATATATACACATACATATACACACATACGCAAACATACTTATATATATAGATATAGACATGCATACATGTACATCTGAACATACATACATACAAATAGGAATATATATACATATACACACACATACATATATACACAGATACATATATATACACATATACCCATACAGAAGCATACAGACACACATGTAAGACATGCACACACATACAAGTAAATGCATACAAATACATACATATCAGCAAGTAAAGCAAATATCAATATGTCTACTAGTACAAAAGAACAGACATATATATACTAATATTTAGACATTAATTTGCCTATATTTGATGGGTATCTTCATCCGACTCGGACGCTCCAACAAATTCTTCCCCAGGTACACAATCTGACACATATCAACACAATAACACTTGGCAAGCACCCAACCCAACACCGAACGCCAAAATAAACAACCATTAGGCATCTAATCCGACATCGATTATCGTGCCAATACACGACAGAGCCCAAACCAGTACAAACCATCCGGCCAAAGCCCATCACGTTTCCACATAGCAACGACTATAATAATCATGATACTCAAAGCCCACGTCCCACACAGTTTGCTAATTATTTATAATTCACCGACCCCGCGAAAACCGATGTCGAGGTCCTTGTACTTTTATACAATTTGACATTATGAAATTTTACCCATCCATTTCTAAGGACCTCTTTACCTTGCCTTTGTAATTCGCAAAGGAATAGTCTGATATTTCTACATGTGAAATGGAAAGTATACTATAATGTAGAAGTTCTGTTCTGATTTCTAATGATGAACAATGGACTAAAAAGGCCTCTGATTGATATTTTGACATTGCAATGTATTCCCTAGATTCGGCTGAGACCTGTGATTTTGTGGGATTATTTATTCTCTGCAATTTAACCGCTTACGAGGATATTAATACAGATAGTGTAGGTCTATATATATATATGATGGTTTACTGATTGTTAGAGATTCCACTAAAATTAGGGTAGATCGTATTAGGAAGATAATACATAGGGAATTAAAAAGTTTAGGTCTTAGGGTAGAAATTACCACCAACATTAAACAAGTTGACTTTTTAGATATTACTCTGGACCTTAGCAATAATTCTGGCATCAACGCACATTGTCTTTCAATAATAGTTCCTATAAATATAGCACTTCATTTTCCAAATACTACTGGTATTTAGAGGAAAAAGACAAAACACCCACCGTTAAATGGAAAATCCTTACAAAGGACTGTAACTCCCTCGGTGCGCCTTGCTACCTCTGTCTCAACGAAACATTAGAAATTTATCAAAGTTAGGGACAAGGTTAAACTGTTAAATCAGAGCAATTAGCTTACTGTTCATTGTAAGCATAGTTCAGCATTTACATTAAAATCCGGGTTGTAATATTGAAAAATTAAGGAAAATATCTTTAACTGACTTTTTGATGGATGTTTTGTTTGGGTTGGATGTTCTGGTTGATCTTAACTGGGTACATCGTTCGCCATGTGTTATACTATTTTTTGCTGTTCGACCCGATATTGGTCGGCGGGTTGTATGGTAATGTGGTGTTCTACTCGACATCGGTTTTCGCGGGGTCGGGGAATTATAAATAGTTAGGAAACTGTGTGGGACGTGAGCTTTGAGTAACATGATTATTAGTTGTCGGTTTGACAGTCGGTGGTATGTGGAAACGTGATGGGCTTTGGCCGGATGGTTTGTACTGGTTTGGGCTCTGTCGTGTATTGGCGCGGCAATCGATGTCGGATTAGATGCCTCATGGCTGTTTATGTTGGCGTTCGGTGTTGGGTTAGGTGCTTGCCAAATATTATTGTGTTGATATGTGTCAGATTGTTTACCTAGGGAAGAATTTGTTGGAGCGTCCGAGTCGGATGAAGATACCTGTACAATACATTTACTGTAGGCATCCGTGTTGAATCTGAGGCCTTCACCAGCAACTTTAAAAGTTCTTTTCTCATCAGAACGTTAAGAATAAGTTTTCTGAGCTACCGTACCTTTGTAATCATCAGTAGACTCATCCAACTCTTTCCATACGCTCTGCACTGTCCACAGATTGACATCCAAACACTCGTAAATGTTTGTATTAAAGCTTCCTGTACGAATGCCAAGCAGCACAGTATGCCGTTTCCAAATTTCTGGCGTCACAGTTTCTTTTTCTCACAGACGGTGCCCAAATGACCCTACTATACTGTGCAGTCTACAAAATCGAAAATATCAAAGCGCACGCGCAAAATTGAAAATATAAAATTGCGACAATTTTGCCATTGCACTCTGAAAATATATATTATCTATATCTATATATATATATATATAGAGAGAGAGAGAGAGAGACAGAGACATAGAGATAGTGAGAGACAGAAAGATAAAGACAAAAAGAAATAGAGACAAAGAGATAAAGACAGACAAAGAGAGATATATAGAGACAGACAGACATACAGAGATTGAACGATAGAGACAGACACATAGATAGATAGATAGATAGATAGATAGATAGATAGATAGATAGATAGATAGATAATCCATCAGCGGGACCGCCCGCATTGCAACAAAGAGTGAAAATGCATGTCAGCGTAAGAGTAGTCGCAGAGTTAAGAAAAGTATTATACTTACCCTATATGTGCATGTGTATGGCAACCACGTACTAATCTGACCTTGTGTCGCATCTTACTACATGAGTAGGCCTGACATAGAAATAAATACCATATGGAAGTTGGACACTTGAAGAAGGCCGGATGGTACAGCGACTGAAACATTAGTAATAATATTAGGACTTTAGTTCAAATGTCAATAAAATTAATAGTATCAATATGATAATTTTATTATCAGATTATTTGCTATTCTAAACCCTCAATAATATTGGATTTCATCTTCGTCACCAATGTTGTAACACTAAAAGGTTACTGTCTGAGTAATTACCAAAACGAAGGTTGAGAATAATAGTATATCAACAAATACATGACTCGCACGCTGCGTGAAGTAGATACACTGCTAATGAATCAGTATAATCATTCTACTCTTTGTATTTGCCACCACCCCACTAGGGCAGATTCCCAAGGCGGATGCAACACACTGTCAATTAATGGAAAGATTCCGAGCCTTTAAACTCAGTCAGACATATCCTGAAGACCCTGCTTAAGGTCGGGTCGAGCTTTTGTCTGTTCACCCCAGACAAAACTCTACCCTTTGACGGAGCTTCATCTGAGTTCCTCTCCGATCGAAGGCAGAGAGTTGTTCAAGAGAGTTTGGGTCAAGTATAATCACTCTACTCTTACCTTTACTTCAATAGTGTCCATGTATTTAAGAGGATAGGAACATACCATTACTGTATATAGGTAGGCATGCAACACAATGACAATAGTTAAGTCGAATTTTATTGCATTTCTTTTCATCTGGAATCTACACATCTCTAAGCCAACCATTCGCCCATGCATATTGTTGCTACATCAGATGTAATGTTTCTGATATGTATGGGGAGATTCTTCATAAAATCAAAAGAAGAATCTGCAATGTTATTAGTTTTGACCAGACATCTCGATTTGAGTAACTTTCCCACCACCGGAACGGAGTTTTCATGTGACTTCTCTATAAATAAATAAATTTTCATAGTAATTTTTCTCAGAAACTTTCCTCATTAGTTTTTAAAAGCTGTTATTTTATACCCCATTTTCAAAAGATAGATTGTATATATGGGGGAAAGTTAGAACTTTATAAAGGAATTGTGGTATTGTGGTGATTGTAATAAGAATGGTAAGTAATAATTTGTTGTTTTGGCGTAAAGAACATTGCACTTTGTCGGGGTCACTGATTATAGCGAGCTAAGTTAAAAATAAGACAGTTTGATGAACATTTCCAGCCCCCCGCTGGTCTTGTGCGGTATTTCTTGCATTTTAAGAAGAATAAATATCACTTTCCTATGTAGCATCTAGATTTTATTATTTTAGGCGCAGTATTTATCTATATTATATTAATCGATCCTGACTTGGCAGGCCGCCTTCACTAACTTTCTCGCCGACGCGATATGGCTTCTTTCTGTCATTTCTACATGTATTCTCATGGGTACTGTTCTGACAAGCTTTTTTTCCTGGTACCTCGGCCACATACATTTACTCATTAGATTAGATTGGCATTAAGGTCTCACCATTTTCCCATCGAAATAGTTAAATGTAAACGTCTGTTCTACTCTAACCGTTTCTTTTCTCGTACTTCCCGTTTCTGGAATTCACTTCCATTTGTTTGCTTCCCTGATAGCTACAATCTCAAAATATTTAAATGCAACATCAATTACCATCTTTTATGTGCTTGATTCCCATTTATTTCTTATATTTTCTTCGACTTCCTCTGTACCTTGTTTATTCTCTCACTTTAACCCCCCTGCGCACCAGTGACATTTCCGCCTTACTTGGGGTGAAATGATTGTAAAAAATACTTGATTGCAGCAAGGTGTCTCGTCATTTTAAATTTGAAATGGCTAGCTGTAACCGTTAGTTCTAAGCTAGCAGTTTCTTCAACCTGCACTTCTTGTGAAACTCTCTTCTGGCTTCTTGTTTCCCAGTCAAGTTTGATCTTCAAAAAATTAAATCTTTTGTCTTCTTACTTCTTGTCCTTTTATTGTTCTCTCTTCTTAATAATGTTTATTTCTTATATTCCCTAACATCTTAGTGATTTCATAGCTTTGCTTGACGTGAAATGATTAAAAATAAACAGATCAAAACTCAGCTAATAGCTACGAACTTATTGATCCACTTTCGTTCGCTCAACTACTCCTGAGAATTAAATTCGTTAGCAATATCCTATAAAACTAGATTGTTAACCATTACTATATAACGAGCACCTGTGGATAGCCTTACCAAGATGGGTACAGTGGTGAGGCATCTGATGAGTATCACACTTGGTACACTAGCGATGGCTTTTGAGATTCTGGGCTAATTATCGATCACCATCCAATAAATTTAGTCTGGCATCAACCAGTTACGCACCATACGTGATACACGCTTGGGCGATCATATCTCTTTCAATACATGACTGACTAGAAGATTTTTCCTGAATTGGATTGCCATTTACTTCTGCTGTAGACTGGTTGCCAACCAAGGATAAAGAACCTAGTCGGTCCTACTATTCAACACATAGATGGAGGAAGAAGAGATGGATTCATACCTTTCCCAAGTGTATTTGTGTGTAAGTGAATGAAACTAATTCAACTAGAATTCGAACTACAAGATACATTAAAGAATGAAAGTAACAATAAAATCTTTGTGGTGGAGATACCGTATATACTTTTATATTTGCGTGTAATGTAATATAACGAACTCAGCTCTCCGATTTCTCACTGAGTGTCAATATCCATTACACCACAACGCATATAGTATAAAAACAGAGTAGTAAGTTCAGATCGACTTTATCCTACCCCACGGGCAGTGGGATGCCTGTTAAACATGCCACTAAAATGTACGTTTCCACTAACGCTATTTATCCGTTGAATTATAGGATCCTCGGGGTGAGGAGTCAATAGTTAACCTTCCCTGATGGGCAGTGAGTTCAATTTTCACCAAATCCAGCATTTTTTTTTTTTTTTTTTTACCATACTGGTCGCATTTTTAAATGTGTTTAAAAAGAAAACATCTTTAGTCTCAGGTGAACTCGTTTTGTGACCACAAATGGACATTAAAAAGAAAGAGTCCTTCACATGATGTCACGTGTATACGCTACACGTCTATTTAAATTACAGATACAGCATTCTTAAAATGCCAGGTTGAAGCCAATAAATCTTTTCTCTGTGACGCAATGACAGTAACGCTCCTGAGAATAACCAAAGAAGATCGAAAGCTTTGATTTCTTCTACGGTATTTCGACCTTTTCCATGTTATTTATTTAATGCCGAATTTTAACCTTTTTAATAAAAAGTTCGACATATGTTTGATTTGCACGAGGACAAAAAAGATAGAGACGCTGTTTCCTGGTCGTTTAACCAACAAATGAAAAAATTACAATAGCTTTTTTAATCATTTCATTTCAATCAAGGCAATAAAACGACGAAAACGCAAAGGGTTAGCGAATGTGAATATAAAAAAACGAAAACATTAATCAGAGAAGACAATAAAAGAGTAAGCTACTGACTAAAAAAACATGCTGAACAATTCGTTCAAAGTGACAAATCAGCCAATGTTTAAGAATCGGGTTTATCTTTTTACTTTTTTATTTTTATCCTTTTATTTTTATCATTTTTATCTTTATTATATTTTTATGTTTTTACTATACAAGGGCGTGTTTGTTTCCTCTCGTTGTGGTAGCCGAGTTATGAAGAGTTCGGGTTTCTGTAGACCTTGTTTAACATTTACGAAACTCTTCCACTTATACAAATTGTTTAATGGCTTTCCCCAAAAACAGCGACTTATTTGTTTTCTTTTTTTTTCACATTTCAGACTCAAATTCTTTGCGTTTTTTTTAACACTTTACTATGAATGAACGCAGGACATAGAAAAATACAATCTACCTATTAAATACGTTACTGAATTTGTATATCTGGGACACAAATTAACAGCTTAACAACAATCATGCAATTGCGTTAAATTCCAGAAAAAATCGAGGATGGGCAACGTTTGAAAAAAATGCAACAAAACTAAAATCGAAAAGGACGCCACGACACACTAAATCCAAAATATAATATTGCGTTACAGCTTAGACCTGACATCAGGTTCGTTGACTGGGTAAAGTTTCTTCCAGTCAAACGCTTGTATCTTAAAAATCACCCTTCGGCAAAAGCGTCAACCTCGAATTTAAAACAAAACGATTTCTTCCAATAAAACAAATTTTATTCTTGGATTGTAAGCAACCTACTGCTAAGTAAAGATGAAGAATCTGTGAGGAGGAAGGTGAATATTCTAGCGGATGTTTTCCCTGTCCGTTCTCCGAGATCCGCTTCGTCCCTTTGTGTGCCTTTTCGCGAGATGGTTAGTTTTATAGACGTTAGTTTTCTTTACATTGTCATCTTTGTTTAAAAGAGTAATTTATCCTCCTCCCATGATTTTTTTTCTGTCTCATCTTCTTGCTCTGTACTTTGAAGTTCACACCACCTACTGATAACCATTAGTCGAAAATAAATGTTCCGTATCCAGTTTTGAGACAAGTCCCGCTGTTTTCACTTTAACAAGGTCTCAGCTTGACTCATACACAGCTGATCAAAAATTTAAGACCACTTAAAAATCTTCAAACTCCTACCACTTAAGGTTACCAATACTACAATCTAAAAGGTTAAGGAAACAAAAAGCTACATTCCAAACATTTTATTTAGAAATTTACATTTTTATAAAATGAGGCGATTTACGCATGATCAAAATTATAAGACCAGGGGTATAAATTGTTAGATCTATGGCAATTCCAATGTTTTTAGTTCAGTTAGAGATTAGCAATCACTGCGTAAAGGTGTTACCATGTCTAAAGCAAGCAAACTTACCAAAGTTGAGCGTTCTCGAATTCTAGAATTCCATAAGCAAGGTTTATCACAGCTAAGGTAAATCGCAGTAAAACTGTGATTTGCAACTTTCTAAAGAACAGTGAGAATTATGGAAAAGCAAAATCCTCTGGTATGCCCCCCAAAATTTCTCCTGCATTGAGTAAGAGAATAAGACGGGTTGTTATGAAAGAGGGGGGACTTTCTTCTAGTCAAATTAAGGCAGTCACAGATGCTGATTGCAGTCCCGTAACACTTACGACAAAAAGGCATGGTAAATAAAAAGCGTAAACAAATTCCTCGACTGCTTCCATGTCACAAGGTGGACCGCTTAAAATTTGGTCGTGAATACCAAACATGGGACGTTGAGAAGTGGAAGAAAGTCCTGTTTTCTGATGAGAAAAAATTCAATCTAGATATTCCTGATGGCTTCCAACGATATTCTCATAACAAAAACATGCCTTCTGAAATTTTCTCTACACGTCATAGTGGTGGAGGGTCCCTAATGGTATGGGGTGCCTTTTCTTACAGAGGGACGATGGAGCTTCAGGTGGTGCAGGGTTGTCAAACAGCGGCTGGTTATGTTAGCATGCTACAAAAAGCATAATTGATGATGGGGGGGCATTGTTTGTGTGTGGATGGATGGTTATTCCAACAGAATAATGCTGCAATCCACCCTGCAAGACGGACCGTGACCTTTCTACAAGAAAATGGGGTTCATCTCTTGGTACATCCTGCATGCTCACCAGACTTGAACCCATTGAAAATGTTTGAGGTTGGATGACAAGAGATGTTTATCGAAATGGCGAACAATATTCAACAAAAAATAAACTTTGTGAAACCATCTTCAGAAGCTGGAGCAACATCCCCTGCACCTTAATGGAAACGCTTATTTCTAGCATGCCTGACAGAATTTTTGAAGTCATCAAAAGCAGTGGGGGTAGAACTCATTATTAAATTTGGTTGTTGAATGTTTTCATACACTTTTTGTACAATTTCGTAGAATTTTTGTCTCTGGTCTTATAATTTTGATCATGTGCAAATCGCCTCATTTTATAAAAATGTAAATTTCTAAATAAAATGTTTGGAATATAGCTTTTTGTTTCCATAACCTTTTAGATTGTAGTATTGGTAACCTTAAGTGGAAGAAGTTTATAATCTATCCGTAAAAAAAATATTTCTTTTTAAAGATTTTTAAGTGGTCTTAAAATTTTGATCAGGAGTGTATTGCTACAATAAGAAATCTACATTTTTCCAATTCTTATAGAAATTCAGGATGTGTATTTAGTAAATACCAAGCACTCGATGTTAGAACAAATTTAGCATGAGGAGATAAACAGTAGAATAATCTACGGACAACGCTGAAAACTGCTAAAACCAAAATATTAACCCAAAAATTCGAGTTATGAAATAGCCTCGTTAGATTGACACTTTAATGTCGATGTCATGCGTGGGGCCAAACCCATTTAGAAATATCTAAACTTCCAAATGTATGCGACTGCTTTCTAAGATTAATGTTTAAAATGACTTTGAGTGAATGAAACAGGAAGATCTTGGAAAGGATCATGCTTCTTTGAACCTTGTGGACTAGCATAACAGAATCACAAGCAACAAGAATTATACAAAATAACAGAAACCACATCACTTGAGGGCTTTTCACACAAGCAGTAACTAAAATGGATATCATGCGTAGATGAACATAATATTTGTTCTGAGAATTCAAATCCATTTTAATTGGATTTTCCTAACTTATAATTTATTTTCCTAATTATTACTTGTTTTTTTTTAATTAATATGAATGATAACTAATGAATATAATATTTTTGTTGATTGTTTTACTGAATATCGTATTATCAATCAGAATATGTCTTACGTTATTTCAATTTTCGGTGTTGCTGTTATCTTGTGCCTTGCACTTTCGTAGGAATTCTGACACGTGAGTCTACGAGATAAGCTTATGGTTGTATATACTATATAAAATGTTATTTTCAGAGTTATCATCTTTGTTAGGGTGATGAAATTTGTAAACAACATTTCTCTTTTAAAGAAAACTTTATTGTATTGACGTTCCATTATACATTGGCTTTTTGTAATAAGTAATACACCCTTTTCTGGAGCATAATCGATTTTTATATTTTCTCAGATTATGTCATTTGCAGTGTTGGATGAAATTTGTTGGCTTTGAAAAATATTGTGATATTCGTGACTGCATCAGATTTTTATCACGCCTGGACACTATTGTCTCGACTGTCCTACGATACGATGGACGTTACTCTAAGGAAGCTTACGAAAATTGTAACACTGCACGAACACTCTGGCAAGCCTTACAGACAGATCGCAGATATTGTTAGTGTCAGCCTTTCAACTGACAGTCGTCTCATAAAGGGAAAGAAACAAACTGAATCCATCAGTTTTGATACATTAGGGTGAATATCGCTACAAGTTTATCTCGAAGCTCAGGTAATGAGGTTTATGATAAAAACTTAACAAAACATAAAAAATGTTATAAAGAAGTGAACAAATTCACAAAATAGTGATAAAAACAACAATGAGGGGAAATAAAAATAATACTAAAATAATATTAACTATAAAGGCGCGTGATAATTTCATGGATTTTCTGTTTAATCTTAATCCTTAAATTAATGACTGAATGCGTCAATGGCGAGTTCTACAATAAAATATGCATAGAAATTTTCTTATCACATATTTAAACATTATTTAAACATCTATGAATACACACATACATGATTTTATCTCTTTTGTTTTGGATCCGACGAAGTCTTAAGTTGGCAAAATACATCATCTGTTTGATTAAAACTTACATCTCTTTTCATGCAACATTTCCAATGTATCAAATTCTTGAAACATACTTAAATATTTGAGCTTAACAACTTTAACAAAATATTGCAATGACAACCATAAATATGAATGCTGATCGTTATTTTAAGAAATGGGCACAAATGAACAGATTTGAAATTGACAACTTTTCCGATTTCAATTTTCAAAACCTAATCAAATAAAATGTACAAATGTTAAACCGTAAAAATTTCATGATTTTCCTATTTTGATATTCCGATGAATCTTAATTTTTAAATCAATAATTTAATAAGCTCATGGCGAGTTCGACAACTATGAAATATCCGTAGAAATTCTCTTATCGCATAGCTGAATATTTGAGCTTAACAACTTTCACAAAATATTTCAATAACGATCATAAATATGAATGCCAGTCGTTATTTTAAATGAAAAAGATGAAAATGAAAAGATTTGAAACTGAAAAGTCTATCCTCCTCAATGAAACAACTGTTAAACATTTATTTCTTTCACTGATTTTTTTCACTGAAATTAAGTAGTGTCAGAACGGAATAGTCCATTATTTATAAGGTACGTGTGAGCTAAGGAATGACAGGACAAGCACAATTATGAGAGCATAGAAAATTAATATCTGTTAATTTATTTTTAAACGGCCATTTTATCTCGATGTTGATATTCAGTTTTGTAGTTAAGAAGGCACAGATCTTTGATTCTTAACACAGAATTGGAATTGGAATTGGAATTGGAATAAACAGGGATTTTTTTTCAAAATCTAATGAGTAGGGGGAGGAGTTGGAATAAGCGGGGCTGGAGGATTTGTCGGGAATTCAGTTTATATGAATGAGGGAAAGATATGTAAATAAACAGCAAATTATTTAATTAAAGCCAAAACTATTTTCTTCTCTATCAATTCTTTTCCCGCTGAGTAATATAAATCTTCCATTGTTTGTTTCTAATGTCCTTCATTTGTTATTATATTCTTCGCAGGTCGTCTTTCATTGTTTTTAGCTCGACTCAAGTGCTTTGGCAAGATATCTTTGTTGTTTTTTTTTTCTGCGCGTCCGGCATCCATCTTTTTCTCTTAGCATCCCGATGTGCTTTACCTTTTCATCGCTCTAATTCCTGTTCATATTCAAAGTTATATTTGGGCACAACAGCTGCAGTGGCTTTGCTATTCTTAAATAGTCTACGAAGAGACACATCTACATAGTCGTTCTCTTTTCTCAGCCATATCTTTTATGGTCTTTTTCTTTAATAATGAGATAAAACGACATATTTCAGAAATAAAATATTATTTTCATTTGTTATTATTCATAAGAACTTTTTTACAAGTGAATGAATTATAATTTGACTAAAGTTTTGGCATTGAATGAATTACAATTTGAATGAAGTTTTTGAAGTGAATAAATTATAATTTGAATGAGTTTTCGCATTGAATGAATTATAATTTGAATTAAGTTTTCTAATTGAAATAATTATAATTTGAATCGAGTGTTCCAATTGAATGATTTATTTGAATGAGTTTTCGCATGAAGTGAATTATGGTTTGAATCGAATTAAATGAATTATAATTTGAATGAGTTTTCTGATTGAATTATAATTTGGATGAAGTTGCAAAATCTGTCACAAAGCAATTTCGCAATTCTAAATGAACATTTTGTTAGAATCAAGAAAAAATTTGGAAGTTGGCAAGTAAATAAATAAGTAGTGGTGAAATAAATTTAATAAACGTGAACGTGACGATTACAAACTTGAGAGTACTTAATGAACAGACATGAATTGGGGACAATTCCTTCATAATTCCAGTCGTAACACGAAATTTAATCCGTCAATTAAAGAAAAACATTTTAAAATATAATTTAAAATACAGTTTGTTTATTTTATTTAACAAAATCTGTTTAAAGGAACATTTGCTGTCCAAATAGACACAATTTAAACTGCTTGATTCTAAAATTCACAATGAGATTAACGCCAGAAAATTTTGATGGAATATTTTTTAAAGGCAGATTAATCTTTCTATTGAGGAGATTGAACGCAATAATCTCAAAAACCGGTCTTCTTCTTTGAGCACGATGGCAACCTTTTCAATCTTTATGCAACTCATGTGGGTAGATTGTTCTCTCATTGATTTTTGTTAGTTAGGTGACATGACTCATATCACTTAACAAATTCATCTTTGTGTCGCTTGTCTCTCTCTTCAACTGAGTCAGAGTATATTACTTTTCAGCACTACCTAACCCAGGGATTGAACTCACAACCAAATGCTTTGATCCCTGCGGACATGTATTAAGAGTAAAACATATTACCATAAGTCTTATTATTTGGACAAGCATGCTAATCTTGGTTGTTATATTGACAACATTTCGATCATTGTGCTTTCTTACATTGCCTCAGATATTTGATATTGTACTCAGTAACATTATCGGAATTTTGAAACAAACGCTTTATTCCATCCAGAATAGAAGATGGTTCTAAAATTCACTTTCCACGCTTAAGGGATATTTGATATCTGTTAAGGCCCGCCGATCTTATTTGCCTATATGTTGTTTGTTCATTGCATCTAAATTTCTGACAGTTTAATTGAATAATCCATGAAAATTTAATTGAATAAAGGGTTCGGTTCAAAATTCTGAGAAAGTTACAGAGTAAGATGAGAGACGCCTGAATAAAGGCCGGAATGTATAACTACCGAAACAATGTGAGTATAACAACAAAGATCATGTTATAATCTTCCTAAAACCAGATTTTCTTTACACAAATTTCTACCACTGGTCATATGTGAACACTCCAAAACCCAAGACTAATCTAAAAACTTCGTCAACTGCACATAGGCTCCGCACATAGCTTCCGTGTTATTTTCACACTCAAAGAAAAATACAATTCAAAATTTTCATCAATAACAAAATATCTAAAAAACAAAATAAAAATTGAAGACGATCTGAGCCTAAGAAAAATATATAAAAATCCATTAAAGGGACTTCTTCGGCAATCGGTCAGCATAACACACAACGCTCGTCGGGGTGCGATCTTCTATCTTCAAAAGGCATCCGCTAAAGGCCGTCGCCGATGTAAGTCACAACTCACTCTCCCTATTCTACCGTACGCCTCCTTTAGTACAATTATTCATTTCCTAAACCTCTGTCATTTCTTCTTTATTCTGCTACCATACGCTTAATATAACAATCAGTAGCCTAACCCTAATTATATTGATCATTTAAAAAATGTATACATTAATGATTTTTTCATCTAATTTTTTAAATCAGTTCACCCCAAGCAATGCAATAAAGCTACTAAGACGCAAGCGACTACAAGAAATTAAAAAGAAGGTAAAGACTTTAGAAGGAACTGGAAACCTAATCTTAAACAGGAAACAGGGGATAAAGATCTACATCTGTTTAAAAGACAAACGAAAAGTATGAACCGGACGATAGACAAACCTATCTACTCCTATTGAGGACCAATTTAAAAATATATATAAAAAAAATATTAGCTTGTCATATACAAAAATAGAAAGAGGTGTAAGAGAAATGCAATGTTAATTGCATTTGTCTCACAAATTTGACTTGCATCCTTTCCCTGACAACCTTTCTACCATGTTCTTTTTTTCTACTTTGCTCTCATACAGCTCTCTTCACGTCAATGTTCTAATCCTTCTCTTATTCATTCTCTGATGCCCCCTGTAACTTGTTCCTCTTTCTCATCAGGAACCTCTTATGTAACCCCCTGCACACCAGTGGTAGGAGTTCCTTTGCTTGAGGTGAAATGATTATAAAAAAAGGCAAGGATCTATCTTCTCACCGGAACTTATACAGTGAGCTGATTCTGAAAGAATTAAAAATCCTACCAGAATTCATTACTAGCAGTTACAATTTAACCCCATATAATATGCAGAAAGTACTGATAGAAGACAAAGAAAATAACCTACAAGAATTTCTGTAGAAGGTAGTGAAAGAAATCAATACGAAAAACAAATCAATGGTAAGAAAACAGACCGCATGGTTATTAGCTAAAAAAAAAAACAGGTCAACATTCAACTTACAAACTGGAGACACCAAACACAAACAAGTACAATTCAAATATCTGGGAAGTGTTTTAACAGAGCACAGAAAGTGTGACACTGAAATCCGAAGGTGCATTCGGATAGCGAAAGATGCCTCCCAAAACCTAAGCAATGTATTAAGTAAACAGGAAAATGTTGTAAGAAACAAAGAAAAGAGTACTGAATTGTTATGTAATATCAATTATTCTATATGGCAGGGAATGCTGAACAATCCTCTCATAGATGCAGAAGACAATTGAAGCAATATATATGAGGTTCTAGAGAAGAATGCTGAAAACACCATAAACTGAACATGTGAATAACGACGAAGTTTTAGATAAAATGAGAACAAGACGACACTTGTATTTAACATCGGGAAGAGAGAGTTGAAATTTCTAAGTCAAATAATGAGAAAAAAGCACTCGAAAAGTTTGATATTCACGTGACATATTGAAAGCAAGAGGAAAATGCATAACCTGACTAGAAGCTTGAGTAGATGAATGGCAGAACAAGGTTTAGGAGAAATAACAAAAAGACAATATATATTAAGAGTTTTAATGGACAATAAATTCAGGAGAACCATGATAGTCTATGTCCTGAAGGGACACGGCACAAGGAAGAAGATAAATGTAAAATAAAGTAAAAGTATAGAAAAAAAAAAGAATGCTTGCTACTTGGAAGTATATCATTTTTAATATATTCTATGAAATGAAAATCCTTGTTCTCTGTCGGAATATAAACGTATGTAATCGTACATTTCCGGTAAATCTCACACAAACACGTATGCAATTTTTATTACATAACTGACCTCTCTATATAGTTGTAACTTGTCTTTTAGTGCAGATATTGCCTGGTTAGCATATAGATGTAATATATCTATACTAGAAAAATGTATACATTTTGGTTATGACTCTTTGTAAAATAATTGATTTTCTGTCTCATAATTCTATGAACTTTTGTATAAAAATAATAGAGAAGGGTTCAGTTCAGCTTATTATCACCCCAACAGTATACTTCTAGTATACTTCTAAAATCGTATATAAGTAGTAGTATTTTGATGGGGGGGGGGGCTTTCAGAACTTTTTGAGCCTTCTAGAATTTCCTGAAACCTTCTAAAACTTTATGAAATCTTCTAAAACTTGTTTTGTTTATTTGTAAGTTTTTTTTATGTTATACTATTGTGATAAACTGTTAAATGCGTTAAAAATACATAAGTACTATCCAATTACATCATTCAGTCAGTTAAGTCAGTGATACACGCTTGAGCGAACATGTCTCGAAAGAAACATGACTGACTGGACAGAGGATTTTCGCGCAGTAGGTTGCCAATACTTTCTGCGGTCGACTGGTTGCCAACCAAGGCTATATAACCCGCTCTGTCCTGCTATTTAACCCATAGCTGGAGGGAGAAGCGACGGATTCATATTTTTCCTATGGGTATTTGCGCGTATGCGAATGCAACGAATTTAACTGGAATTCGAAATCGGATTTCCGATTTATCGTTCCGAGCCGATATCAAATTGAAAAATAAAGCTTTTCAAATATTTTGTTTCTTTACCCTTATTAAATATGTGGCTGGGCGTTGTGGTGAACTGGATATCGGCGGAACCAATCACACTTTTTTTTTTTTTTTGATGAATTGTATTCAGAGAACTAATGTTCATAGTGTTCCATAATGTCTCCAAACGACACTTTTCAGGATGGTTACCAACCAAGGCTATAGATCTATTCACACATCGCTGGGAGAAGAACAGCTGGATTAATATCTTTTCCAAGGGTATTTACGCCAAAATGAATTTAACAAACTCGGCTGGAATTCAAACTTTGCCCTCCAGTTTCTCATTCAGAGCCTAAATTTAATATTCTAATAATATTACTAATAGAAAAATATTAAAATATGCGACTCAGGGTTTCATTTATAAATAATCATCAGGCAGATATCATCTGGAATCAATAGCTATGATCTGACTCAGATATTCTAGGCGTGACAGGTATCTACTATCCAGGATGTATGTTTTTAATTGAATGTTTATTTTTATGCCGACCTGCGACATTAAGCGAGAGTAAACATGGCACTCGCTTAAAACTTGAGTGGGGGTAGAGTAGTGAGAATTACATGAAAAGCAAAAATAACAAGAAAAAAAGGAAAATATATATAGTTTAACTCCACTTACAATATAAACGCAAAAAATACGCGGCAAAAATGTTTTCTAAAGTTAATTGTTAATCACCAATTCACCAGAATTAAAAAATATGACTCAACAGAAAAAAATGAAGGTATAGCTAACCTTCATTTTTTTTTCTGTTGTTGAGCTTCACTAACAATAGAGAAAAAATTATGATAGACCATTATATAGGCGTGTGATCGTGAGACAATCCATAGATGTTGCTGAAGAGTAAAAGAGAAATCGCCTCTGTGTGTTTGGTACGGTACATTATTAAGTTTTAGCTTTTATTCATACAATTTGAATTAATTAGATTTTAAAGTTTACCGAAAATCCACAAACAAAATCGAGCTGATGAATTTCTATTCCCACCACAACTAATGAATAAAATCTGAAATAATGATAGGATTTTACCTTAGAATATGTAGACCTGAACACCTAAATGAAAAGGAGCAGTATACTGAGAAAATATTCTAACTTCTCCACCACCTTTACCATTTCATCCTCATACTTAGAACAAAAATTACACAAATTTCAAAATACTGCCCTCCAACAACCATTCAACTAAACTCGCAAACAAAGTAGCCTTCCCTAATACTAAGATCGTTATTACTATCTCCAAGACAATCGATGATATAATCAGGAAGAAAATATAGCAGACACCATTTCAAATACCGGAAATTGTAAGAAATTGTCTACAGTACAAAAACGTGTACGGAGGGGAGATATCACTTGATCTAAAATCTCGCATCTACGAACACAAGAGAGACTTGCGTTTAGATAGAGGTTCGAATAGATGTGGAACACAACTTTGATTTCACTAATACCAGCCTAATTAAAAAAGAACATAACCCTTTAAGGAAAAAATATTTTGAAAATCTAATAATAGCATTACTACCAATTATAAACATCGCTTAAAACATTACTTCACCATCTTTCTATAGATCCATTCTTCATGAATCTAACTTATATCTACCTAATACATAAAATTAAATGAAATAAAACTAATTCCATCTTCAAAAAAATTTCAACCAAAAGAAATTATCAGAATCAAGCTGCGTTTTAGTGATCCACTTAGAAGCGACAACAGCATTTCCACATGCACACGCATATACACACACGAACATAAGTAAATATAAAATATCCAAGCAAATACAAAATCATCGCAACATCTCGCTATATCAATGATTTAATTGTAAATGACCTCTACAGACTGTTTCTCACAAACATAGATACATATATACATATATTAAACGTTACCGTTTAACATACACCTAAAAAGACACGCGTTTTCGCACGAACATATACATATACAATTATACACTTTACCGTTAAAAATATTCGTCACACATATATTTAAAAATTATCTATTGCTTTAATACACGTGACATGTGCCTTAATACGCACACACACGTGTACACATATATGAACTAGCATTGCCGAGCAGCATACACCATACGTGCGTTTTCTACACAAACATACATATACACTATTATGCACTTTACCATCAAAATATTCCATGCAAGTACATTTAAAAGTTATATGTGGCTTCAATACACGTGACACATATCTGACCTATTAGAACTATCCCACATTCCAATATACCAGTATACAGCCTCTTTGTTTTTTCATATATATATATATATATATATATATATATATATATATATATATATATATATATATATATATATGGGGGTATATATAAATCAGTTAAGACCTTACTATTATATTGGGTTCCTTGAGTCAGAACTCAATTTCTCTCTCTCTCTCTCTCTCTCTCTCTCATATATATATATATATATATATATATATATATATATATATATATACTCAAATGAATAAGAAACGAAGAAAATAACTACAGCGTTCAAAACATTAATTTAAAACAGTGCTTGATACAGGTAGTATCGAAACAAAATAGTTACTTTTGTAGTAATATTATAACATAACATCATCATCATTATCATCATCATTTATCCATCACACTCAGATGGTGCATAGGGCAGCAACGTTTTGTTGCTGTTTCTGTAACATATATATGTTATAAATTCTAAATAAATATTATTCGCTCAACTTTGTATTGATCATTTTTTAAAGAATAGTGTATCTTTGAATACGGAATTTTATTCCATCCATACCTATCCTATACTTATATGTATATATACCAGTCGTTTAAGTGCCATACGTGATACACGCATGGGCAATCATGTCCCGAAAGAGACTGACTGAACAGAAGATTTTCTCGCAGTAGCTTGCCATTTCTTTCTGCGATAGTCTAGTTACAATCTATGGTTATAGAACCCAGTTTGTCCTGGCATTTGATCCCTAGCTGGAGGGAAAAGTGACGAATTAATACATTTCCCAATGATACTTGCACGTAAGTGAATGCAACTAATCCAGTTAGAATTCGAATTCCGATTTCTCGTTCCGAGTTGATATCCACTTCACCACAACGTACATCTTTAAAATATTCAACACTAAAAATCTAAAACCTAACTGAAAACATGCTGCAAATGAAAGAAAAAACAGAAAAATTGCCAATACAGCAAAAACGCCAACAAGACCCGATCTGTAACTGCAAAACAAAACACGAATGACCACTAAATGATAACTACCTACGAGCGAATGTAATATGCCAAGATACAGTAAAATCTAAATGAACCCTAGAAATATATATTTATGTATAGATATAAATCTATATATAGAGAGAAAAATAACAAACGGTGCATGGAAACAGCTATTCAAACAAAACAAAAATATTCAAAAAATGAATAATGAATTTAAAATAATAAATATGAAAGCAAAGTAAAAGTCATTACTATAAAAAAAAATCTGCAGCATTAGCCCAAAACAAAAGAACTGGTAAGTGTTGTTTGACTCATCCCCTACGTTTACTAATCTTCTAGTGCTCTTGTAGTAAAAAAGTAGTAACACATGGTCATAAGACGATAGTCACTATGCAGTGTTCCCACTACGTATGCACACATGCACATATATATGTGTGTAGGTGATTATGTATATATGCATGTATATAGATTGAAGTTATTCGGCAAAGATTCTTGTCAGCTAGACCCCCCCCCCCACACCTATTAGAGAGAAAATTTAGGATTGTATGCTTAAAGGCCATGTGTCACCTACACTCAGAATAAAACCTAACCCACGAGATGTTACCAGGTTTAATCACTGGCACCTGTAATATCTCCAAAAGAGAATTGCCAATTTTTGTCACATGTCCCCATGTACGCGTGAAGTGTGGCACATTAAAGTTGACCTTGTGCCACATTCCATTCAAGTAGGCGAAAGGATAAATATATACATTCCTGCTCGTTTGTTGTACATGAATGCTGCGACGGATAAAAGTGTGAATACTGCTGCTCATGCTGCAGGTGATGATGATGATGATGATATTGGACTTATGGTTATCATGGCGGCGCCAAGTCAAGCAAAATGTCTCGAGATACAACAGCGTAAATACAAAAACGTTTTTGAATTTTCTTGAATCAAATATAAACAACACTTAATTATTCATTTAAACGATTCGAATATTTTTTTTTTTAATTAACTTTTGCATATTTTGTTGTTTTTGTCATTTTTTTCTTTTTTTTTTTTTTTTAGCCGACGAAGTAAGCCTGGCTTCGAAATAGAAATTTGCTCAATTTATAATTTTACAAAAAAAATATTCTCGCTTTTAGCAAAAAAATAACTAAAATTAAATATTTCTTCCACTCGAATTGCTTGAATACGCCACTCTCTCTCGCTCAATCTCATTCACTCTTTCTCCCTCTCCCTCTCTCTCTTTGACACTTTCCCTAGCACGCGTCTACACTTTCTCTCATACACACACACACACACACACACACACACACACACACACACACATATATATATATATATATATCAGAATGCGGTGTAGATATAGAAGAATCTAAGGGAGTAGCCTGTGCATACAGTGGTAGGATATATATATATATATAAAAATTAGTTATAGTTTGGTCATAATTAAATTTTAAATTAGATCAGTACATAAAGGTATTAAAATGTCTTCAATGTAATTATATTGTAGAACTTCACTTTTAGTACAATTAAATTATAAACCCTTAAATGGCTTCTACTAATTTTGAAAATTTTTCGGTTGTTTGAAGATTTCAGTTGCGCGTTCGTAAAAAATCCCTGTTCAAGCGTTTGAAAAACGGTAAAATCAATTACTTTAAATCGACTGAATATACCGAAAGGTTGAACCCTAGGTCACGGATATAACTCATTTTTCAAATGAAATATCGTTCATTCAGCAATGAATTAGAACACTCTCAACTATTAGGCGTGTGTATAATAATAATGTACACGCTAAAAAGTCTGCCATCTTCTACCGAGCGCCCATAGCTCAGAGGTAGAATCGCCGACTGACGCCAATTCGGTCGGGTTTCAATCCTGGGTAAAAAGCAATCGGATGTCTAAACGTACTGATGAGCTGTGATACAGCGAAACAGATCTGTCTGTGGATGACTATATATATATATATATATAGTAATCTCCAAGATTCTGTTTGATTGGTAAAATCAGTAATTTTTTCCTAAAAAGGATTAATAAGCAAATCTAGCAGAACCTTGGATTACTACAATGGACCAATCCAACAGATGTCATCAATTGGTTTTTGCAACAGAAATGATAAAACCAAATGTTCTTTAATTCAATTCATAGTTGATCATTACCCATCAATTTCTAAAGATCTTTCACTTTGGCATTGGAATTCGCTACACATTATTCAGACTTAACCAAAGATGAAGATAATATTATAAGGATCACTAGGATATTCGTCCTTATTCAAAACCAAGAACAATGGATAAAGAATAATTCTGACGACACTTTGTCATTACAATGGGTGTGTTAGATTCTGCGTGGTCTTCTAACTGTCTTGGCTTATTTGTTTTATATAACCTCACCACACACTATGACATTAACACACATAACATAGGGTTATATAGAGATGATGGTCTTATGGTAGTACAAAATTCCACATATTTTATACATCCACCCTAAATCTAATCACCCCCAAATATAATATATAACATTTACTCTCCTCTATAGATTATAGAATTAATAAAACTCATTTAGTCAAGACGTATTTTATAAATATAGCAATTTTTATAATTATGCTCTAAAGAATAGTGGCTATAAAACTATGATATCAAATACATAAAAATATAACGATAACAGGAAAAATAGAAATAGAAAAATCATTTGGTATACACCCCCATTTAACCAAAAGGTTAGCACTAAATAAGGGTAGAAGTTCTTAAATTTAATTGAGAAACATTTACCTAGTAATAACCCTCTAAGTATTTTTAACAAAGATACTTTAAATTAGGTTATAGTTGTAGAAATAATATAGAAGAAATTAAAAATTATAATAATAAAATTTTAAATCAGCACGTAAACCAAAGTAACAATAATTATTCCAATAATGAAAACAATAATAATACAAATTTATGCAATTGTCGAAATCCTAACAATTGCCCACTGGATAATAGGTGTCCAACAAATTCTATTGTTTACCAATGTACTATATCTTCTAATGAAAACCCAATTATTAAAAATTCTACACTGTGTCTACTAAGAACACTTTTAAACAGAGGTGGTATTTGCATTTAACTTCCTATGTTATTTTTTAATAACGCATACCGAAACCAAATATCCCTTAGTCATGTCATCCTGTTTTGGGATCTTACTCGGGAGAGGTACCTGCAAAGTGTAGAATCACTTCTAAAGGTCTTCCTGGTGTTATATGGACCACATATCCTTTGTGTTTTCACCGATAGCTCTTTTACATAGAGTAGACAGACCGAGGCTGTTTTCTAAGAGCTGGACCCCATGCACCCCACTTCCACGTTCGTTGGAGTTGTTGTCATGTACCTTGGATAATTGTTATGCTGTAGGTTACTGCTTATAATGACTATTTCCTGATCGTATGTATCTGGGTCGCCGCTTATGACTTGTACTCAATGTTGCAGGCACCGGACGATCCTTTTCTTTAAATTTTATGGGTGATGAGAGTTGAAGTTGAGGTATTGTCCGGTGAATCTTGGCTTGCGGTATACAGATGTCTTGAACCCCGTCTCTGTTCGAGCTATTAGTACATCCAGGAATGCTAGTTTGTTGCCGCTCTCTTTTTCCATAGTGAACTGTATCGATGATCTTATTGAGGTTACATGGTCCAGTAGTGTCTGGACCTCTTCCTGGTGTGACTAGGTTATGAAGGTGTCATCAACGTATCTCAGTTATAGAGTTGACTTTGAGCTGTGGATTCTAATGCCATCTCTTCAAAGTATTCCATGTATATGTTAGCCAGTGATGGTGAAATTTATTGATAAACCTTCATCCTGCCGAGATATGTCTGATCCCAATCCAAAGTGTGTTGTTTGTGTGTAGAAATTCAGCATCTCCATCAGGTTATCTAGTGGAATACTGGTGTGTTCTCCTAGGGATTAGTCCGAAGTCAGGCTGTCCCTAACTACCGATAGTGCCTCTACCGTGGGTACCTTGGTGAACAGACACACCCTATCCAGGCTCACCATCTGGTTGTATTGGATGGCAACAAAGATGAGGATAATAGTCCGAATAATGTAAATACTCTAAATATTACCTCATCTCAGAATTATAGACAAATACTGTAAAATGGATAATCCTAAAAAAAAAAACAAGAATCTGTAAATCATTCTAACAAATTGACAAATTGCTAGCGTTCATTAGAACGTGAAAATTATCCAAAATGGAACTTTTTTATATGTTGTAATGTCATGGTCATGCACGTGTTAAAGCATGAAAAAACTTTTCTTTTTACAAATATTTTAGAACATTACTACAGTATTCATAGCTGATTCTTAAGGCTTAAGTGTTTTAATAAATATTGCCTCGAGAAGCTGTAGTTTGCTTTTGTTGTTTTCTTGGTGTAGAATAGTTATATTATCGATCATTATTTTTTTATATTGTGAATGTAAACAGGAATGTTGTTGTAGATGACTACTAATGAATGAATGGTCGGACAAATGTAACGTAAGACGTCTAGTTAATGTGGTTGTTGTAAATCCAACATTTGTTTCTTTGTTTTCTTTCGGAGATACATTTTCCCAATGGACATGTCAACCGTTATATTTGAAGCAGGAAAAAATGTACAGTAATTTTTAGCAACACAGTTTTCCAGTTACATTTGTTACCATAACTCACACCCCTGAAGATGACCTCGGAAAGAGGTTGAAAGTACTTAGGTACATTAAGAAATGAATGAAAATAACATCTGTCAACGTTACAGTTCATTTCTGATATCTTTTGATTGTAATATGCGAAAGGTTATCTGTGAGTATGAACGGATTTTATTTTAAAAAAGCAAATATATTGTTTGCAATTTATTTAATCTGACATGCTTAAAGAAAAAATTGCTGCCTCAATACACAAACATATATATATATATATATATATAATTAATCAGTACGTTACAATTTCCACTGGTCTTAATCATTCGAGAAATCTTATTTTGAAAATATCTTTCTTCCGTTAGGAATCGAAACTGCATACTCCCAACATCAGGGAGACAAAATACTTACCACTAGACTGGTAGACAAGATTCAATTTAACCTTTATGTTCTTCTGATTCCTTTACCGAACGATCAATATCTGCTCAGATTGTATCGATCGTAAACAAACTCAAATTTCAAACAATTCATGAATAGAACAATAATAAATCATCTGAGTACAAAAAGGAAAAAGATTACTTACAACGCTCCAAATAAACAAGTGCTGTCATTGATCATCAAATTAAAATGTATCTCAATAAACTTAATAATACCTCTATTGATAATATGAATAATAATAGTGTACGTCAAAATAAACATTACACTATTAACTTATACTATTGCAACTAGATGCATAATAATTACAAACATGATGAAACAACACTCAAAAACATAATAGTGTTGTGGATTCCGGATGAGGAATCCACAACAAATCATGAACAATAAAAATAATGAACAACAAAAACAGGTATGGAGATAGAAAAGTAAGTTATATTGAACGTAATATACTAACTGGGACGCGGGTTAGTCAGTTCAGGAATACTATTAGTAGAAACAAATATCTACAAGTCTTGAAGTGAAATCGTTAGAAAAAGTATGTCCGGGTAACACTTCGATATCTCTTCGATAACTGTAACGGATCTCTACGATTGCTCACCACTGTAAACTTCAACTACAACTGAGATTCCAGATTGAGATCACTGTTCTCTCTATGGCAGGATTATATGTACACTCAGTCAAGTCCATTATCATATACAAAAAGGGGGAGAAACCACAACACCCCTCCCTAGCTTCTTTTTTAAGAGGAGTTAATATTTTTTGTTTGTTTTCTATTATTCTCAACGGCTTCAAAAATTTCTTCTATACCGACATCGTTTTTTTTTTTTAGGGTGACGAGCTTGGCTTTTCATTTCTTTTCCTTATTTGGTTTGTGTGTCTCTTATGGGTAGATTTTTCTCCCTGTATTTTGTATATCGCATTACCTAGTCAGATTATTATTGTTCCAGCTTCCCAATGTACCATGTAATTTTTTAACATTCTGAAGTAAACTTGTTCACCTAGTTTGAATGCTTTTTTCGTACTATGGGTGTAATAAATACTGGTTGTACATTCTTTCTGTATTTCTGTTTTAGAACGATTTTTGTTGCGAAATTGTTACCTATACGGACTTTTGTTGCGAAATTGTTACCTATACGGACGAGGTAACAATTTCGCAACAAAAATGCTTGAGAATACCTCTGGAATTTGTTTGTGTTATTCTTTTTTCAATTTGGAGTAGATAGACTAAACTATCACCCGGTTCACACTCCACCCACGTCTATTGAACGGGTGAAGAGGCTCATCCCTTGTTTCCTGTCTAGGATGTGGTTTCCGGCTTTCTCTTTTCCATTCTCTTACTCTTTTTCATTCTTTTACTTTTTTTTTTTTCAATTGGAGTAGATAGACTAAACTATCGCCCTGTTCACACTCCACCCACGTCTATTGAACGGGTGAAGAGGCTCATCCCTTGTTCCCTGTTTAGGATGTGATTTACGGCTTTCTCTTTTCCAATCTTTTCACTCTTACGTAGCCCCCTGCACATCAGTGGCGTTACCGCCTTGCTCGGGGTGATATGATTAAAAAAAAACATTTCGTAGTTTCTGTCGGCACGCTCTTTATTTTTTCTTACAACAAGAGCCCAGGGGGTAAATCCCATACATTGAACTTCTGCATCCAGTCCGTTTCTACCAGGTTATCTGTGTTTTTCCTAACATATATTTTTAAGGTTTTGATTTTTCTCTGAAATTTCACATTCACGATTATTTCACCTTCGAAAATGATCCGTTTTCCTGTTACCGATTTAGCAATGTTGTGTGTGTGTAACATGGTCAGCCTATTCAGCTTCCGCCATGTCTGTAAGTTGATTATTGCTAAGTCCGAACTTTGATCTTCTTATTCAATATTTCAAGTTCTGCATATTTCCTCGTGTTTTCTTTGTTTTCATATTCTACTCTAGTAGATCTTACCCTGGTTTTTGTTTCTGCATACAGCTGCCTTGTGTCCCATCTTTCCACACGCTAGGCAATTTTTTGTATTTGAACCGACAATCTTTAACCCAATGCAATCCATCGCATCTGTAACATGCAGAAGTGGGGGTTGTTTTCGTTTGGTTTTTGTCAGTAGCTGCTTTGTATCTTTTTTCTTTGTCGTTAAAATCTTGTTTTACTTTTGGGGAGAGTGAAAAACGTAATTTTTTTTTAACTTACCAATATGCGCGACTCCTGATTCTTCGATATTTTTACTGTTTTTTTAATACTTAGGCATTTTTGGCAATCCTCTGATAGTTTTTGCAGCGTTAAACCTGGCTCATTTTGGGTTTTGGTCAGCATTCATTTTCTCATTTCGCTGTCTTTAGCAACGACTAGTCCTTGAACAAATATGAGGCATTTAAAGTTGTCTGGAGTTAGCTCAGCCAATTTAAAGTCGTCACAGTTGTTTGTTGACGATGGCTGCGAATGTTGAATAGTACTCGTTGTCGTCTTTCACGAGATTAAACAAAGAATTTTTGGGCTAAATAACTCAGTGAGGTCTGTCACTGCCTCCTCGAACGTCAAGTCGTTCGTCTTCTAATTTACAAATTTAGTGTATTTCTCCGTACCAATTTTCTAAGGAAAAACCTTAATTTTTTTTCTGTCCAGTTCTGACAGTCGATATTAAAAATATCTTCATATAGCCTGTTATATTCTCTAAATTTTTTGTCTTCATCAATCGAATACTTAAAAGTTTCTATCGCATTCCACATAGCATCTTGCGAAAACGTCTCCTCGTTTTCCGTGTTTCTTTCTAGCGTGTTTCTTGTTAATTGTAGTAATAGTTCTTGTAGTTGTAATTGTCTTTCTTCATTTGCCTTTTGCATTTCCTTTTGTCTTTCTTCGTTTGCCTTTTGCATTTCCATTTGTCTTCTAATTTATATTGTCTTTCTTCACTTCTTTTTATGATTTCTAGTATTCTTTTCTGAAAGTAATCTATGGTTTGCTGCTTTGATTCCGTACGGGGTTTGGTTTTAAACAATTGCTTTCTGGCAATTAATCTCGTAGAAAATTTTGTCGAAAATTTTTTCTGTTGAAAGGGAAAAAATATTGACTTTCAATTCCCTTTTTGCAGTTTTTTTCATTCTATCTCTTTTTGTTCAAAAGTTGTAATGCCAGCAGATTATCTGCGATAGTGTCGCTAAATTGTTTCTTGCCGACCTGTGTGACACTTTAAGTTTTTACGTTGTTCGGTACGGTATGAGTTCTGTTGTTGTGTGGTATACGTGGGTTTGAATCTACCGTCGCCAAGTTATTGTGGCGACTCGAGTTCGAAATCTTCGTAGCAACTTGTTGTGGCGATTCGGGGTATACGTGTACGTGAGTTCGAGTCTTCATCGCCAATTTGTTGTGGACGACTTGTGTACGAATCTTCGTCACCAATTAGTTGTGCGACTTGAGGTATACGTGAGTTCGAGTCTTCGTCGCCAATCTGTTGTCAACGACTTGTGTACGTGTGTTGTAGTCTTCGTCGCCAATTTGTTGTGGATTCCGAATGAGGAATCCACAACAAATAATGAACAACAAAAACAGGTATAGAGATAGAAAAGTAAGTTATATTGAACGTGATATACTAACTGGGACGCGGGTTAGTCAGTTCAGGAATACTATTAGTAGAAACAAATATCTACAAGTCTTGAAGTGAAATCGTTAGAAAAAGTATGTCCGGGTAACACTTCGGTATCTGTCGGAACTCTTCGATAACTGTAACGGATCTCTACGATTACTCTCCACTGTAAACCTGCAACTACAACTGAGATTCCAGATTGAGATCACTGTTCTCTCTATGGCAGGATTATATGTACACTCAGTCGAATCCATTATCATATACAAAAAGGGGGAGATTCCACAACAAATAAGAAATGTTCAACCAATTAATAATAATACACAAATTAAGCTCATCATATATTATAAAAACTTTTAAACAGTTGACCTCATAGTCTCTAATAACCCTACAACCACACAACTAAATCCTCTATAGAAAACCAATGTCATGTATCAATTTCCATGCCCGTTCAGAGATTGTATCTCTGATATTAATAATAAACCCACTAAATATATTGGTTTTATTACAACAACGCTCTCCCGTAGACTTACCTGCCACATATCTGATCATAGTTCAGTTAAACAACATTTCTTAGAAAAACGTAGCCATTTATGTAATATTAGACAGATTTTAGTCGATAACACAATAATACTCACACATACACACAGTAAAAAGAATCTTCAGATATTGGTGGTCTTCTACATTCAATCGAAGCAACCCACACTCAATAAAATCACATTTCAATTTTGTCATAACACATTACATTGCATTTTGATATATGGTTCTGTTGTTAACATCTCGGTTTCTCACATGGTGTGATGTAGATAGAACCACATTACAAATTTACGATTTGCGTCTGTTCTTCGGTGGCTGTTATCGTCGCATGGTAACGTTTTATGTCAAAACAAGAAAATATCATATTTGATGGTGGATGTCTTTATATTAACGTCCCTGTAACCACTCTGAAGATAGCTCATGTGAACCGAAAGCTTAGAACCAGCATAATAAAATATATCCAAATGTTGGAGAATTTTTGTCTTTATTTCCACCTGAAATTAAAGCTAAAATAATGAACGGCTCATGTTTAAACATAATATACATTTCTGCATATCAGGGCAATGTATAAATTTCGGTATATCAGTGCAAAAGCAAAATTGTCCAGTGAAGTCATTTTATACGATTAAACACGTTACATAGAATTTTCAACTTTGTCATTTCTTTCACGTCTAAAAAAGAAGCGTTATTTTTTATGATTACGTTAACTGTTTTGAAATATCTGTTAATGTCAAAAAATTGCTTTTGTGTTTGATAGGATGGTGAATTTATTTATTTATAATTATTATGTAATGTATTAGATAAAAGTTTACTGTTAATGGAATAGCAGCTTTCTCTTTGAAAGTTAGGTTTTCTTGTAAATTAAATGTTAACACTAGAGATATAATACCCAGTCAAGCTGTTTACAAGATGAAAGCGAATATATAAATGGATTAAAACGTTACGTAAACATGTAAAAATTAAAAGATAAATTTATGTAAATAGTTATATAATGGCTGGTCGGTCGTATCTGAATCTACCTGTCTACTAAAGTGGCAGACGCCTGTTCAGGCACATTTGTTCTCGTACATGTTTTTATATTGCAATTATACTGAGCAGACGAGTTAGTGAGAGAACATTCAGATGTGAGAAAAAGCGAGAGCGAGTGCATTATCTAGCGTGATCATTCATCTGAATTAACCAAATCTAAATCAGAAACATTTTTATTGTTATTTGTGGAATAAATGATTTGTCTGAAAGTTGGCAAAAACTTAAAGAAAACAAAGGAAATACTTTAATCACTGAATAATGATGTTATGAATAAAAACATTTTGGCAGAAAATGCAAATCAACCACTTGTTGACTGATTTTGAGGAAAGGGTTTTAGATTCTCAATTCTTCAGGCAGGTTCCCTTTTTTGACGTAAATGTTCATAAGCAATTTTTTCTTTTGTTACTTTTTATTTACCTTTTAGCTATAAATAAAAACAAAAGATTACTTAATAAAGTAATTGATTTAACGCCCCCTACACACACACTGAGGCGACACAGACACAGATTCAAACAATGGAAACCTACTAAGGCAATCGCCCGAAATCGTCTGCTGAATTATTTTAAAACTATTAAGAGAAACGTTCGTAAGACGAAGATTAGGTTAGTTAATATTATTTAGACAGGGAGGAGGTAAATGGGTTTCTAAAGAATCTCTTTTACCTTGGCGACTAGTTTTCCATGCAAGTGTTAACTTGAGAGATGAAATGCCGTGTGTCTGCCCGAGGGCAGTTACTACACTTTGTTCCTAGCCAAAAACCCGAGAAGAGATGTATTTAACAAGCCTTCACCCACTCACTGTGGTAAGTTGTGACACAAGGTCTGTTTTTAAGGCCGCCAGTCAAAATTTACCCAGTTCCCGCATATGCAATACCAGTTACTAAACTTGTCTTAGGTATTCATAGCTGGTCATGCGTCTCCGTCTGAGTACTTACTCTGAGGTAAATTGCCACACAAGGTCGCTTTTTAACGTAGGAACCTTAGCTCCTACAATTAAATTTACCCAGCTCTCACATACGCGATGAATAGGTACTAAGCTTGTTTTAGCTGGTCTTAGCTTGTCATGCTTTCCGGTCGGGTATTTACCCTAGCACTGTCACTGAGGCTAATTATGACACAAGGTCGCTTTATAACGTTGGAACCTGAGCGCTTTCATTCAAGCTGTTGATCAAAATTTACACAGACCCCGCATACATGATCACTGGTTACTAATCTTGTCTTATCTGGTCTTACGAAGTCATGCTTCCCGAACGAGTATTTACCCTGGCACTCTCACTGAGGCGAATTTTGACACAAGGTTTTTTAACGCGGGACCTATGCGCGTACACTCAGGCTACTGGTCATTTACCCAGCCCTCGCATACGAGATGACTGGGTACTAAATTTGTTTTAGCTAGTCTAATCTGGTCTTAGCTGGTCATGTTTCCAGGCCAAAAGGAAGACGATTTCTTAATAAGGCAATACTTGAAATAAACTAAAATAAACTAAAACATAAAGCATATGAGCGTAGGCTGTTGCAAAGAAAATATATACGCAAAACCACGCACACACACACACACACACACACACACACACACACACACACACACACATATATATATATATATATATATATATATATATATATATAATGACTGCTTTTCTGTTATAGAACATGGTGATCACACATCCCACACAGATTCACCGGTTCTACACGCGGAGATGGCATTTAAGCCCGCTCAATGATTTTCCAAGCAAGAACGCTCAAACCCTCGGTCACGATGACTTGTATATTCGTGCTAGAGCAAGCAGTTCCCCGATTTCACTTGGGTATGTCTTTCAAGCAATTTTTAATGACGTCGCAGGCTGGGGTCGCTTACTACATAATTTCAATTTCTTACCTTAACCCATCAACCATAGTAAAATTCGACCCTGGTTTTCATGGTCGGAAAGCGAACGTTTTAACCACTCGACAGGTAAAGATTGTCTGCGCTCGGGCAAAGACGGGGGGGGGGGTGAAGAAGAACATTTGGAGAGAAAATGTGGCCTGACATTTAAAGAAAAAAAACATTTATCTTAAAATGATTAAATTCGTAATAAATAATTAAAATAGGTTGTGGAGACTATCACTAATAGAAATTTTAAATGTTTGTATTTCGATTGATTTATTTACGGTTTATCAACCATTTGCGGGTTGTTTAAAGCCGAAATGTACTTTGGATTGTAAGAATATTTTTTGGGAAATGAGTATTCCTTTAAACAAATTTGAGAATAACAAAGATCTTTTCAGATACTAGTCGTTTTTAAGTCATAAGACAGGTCTATATTCCCCATTTTTCCTACAAGAAACTTAAGTGATGAATCACTGAGGTGGGACGAGTCACAGATGGTACGCATATTAAATATTTGTGAAACTTTGTGAAATCGGTTATAAAATGTACATCTACATGTATATCTTGTTTGAATTTTGATAAATCTTTTATTGTCCAACATGAAGCCTACTTAATTTTGTTTTCATGGGACATGTAGTTACTCAGATATTCACATTTGAAATGATGTCAATTTTACTGAACCACTCAAGATAATTCTTAGATATGCCTGTGTGTAGTGAAGAAAATCAAGCAAGCTTTGCATCGTTGTACTGCTTTTAATTCGATGAGAGATTTGATGGCGTTTGAAAGGTACACCAGTGAATGGGGGGGGGGAGACACGCCCTATCTCTAAAACATGTAGTGCGTGCCATGCGGGGTTCACATTTGGACGATCATGATTCACTTTGCAGAAGAATTGCCAGAGTTGGACGTGTTGATTTTTCATTTTTTTGTTTTTTTTTGTTTTTTAGAAAATCAACATTGCATTTGGTGCAAAGGCTGGAGTTTAATGTAATAAGAACCGATACTAAAAATTAGATTCATAGCTTTTAGCAGCTTTTGAGCATTTAGTCTTAAAGATCATCTCAAAATTCTACAGAGACTTAATTTCCGCAGGGTTTTACTTACAGACTAACTTCAAAATTATTTGGATTTATTCTTGAAAATAGTAAAATTGATATTGTTTGTATAAATTTGATGTAAAATATATTCAAATTCCAATTACAAACAAGCTATTCATTTTTTAATTGTATTCGATAAGTAAAAAAATTGTAAAAGATTACAAAAAAGGCTGCTCAATAAATAAGATCTGACACCATCTGTTAGGTCATAAATAAAACAAAATTAACCTGTACATAACACCATAATACTAATGGACACAAATTATATGACAAAATGTTTTAAATTTGCATTGTTTATTTAAGAATCGCATTAAAACTACTGCATTGTATAATTAAATTAAAAATCACACTAAAACTACTGCACGGTGTAACATCATGATATAAACAAATTGTTCAGTATAAGTCCCCTTTGAAGTAAATGAAGGTCTTATTTGATGCCAAAATGATTTAGTCATAATGTACTTCTGTCTTGCATCTTGTCCATATAAAGTTTGTAAAGCTTCAGTAAATTATAAATTTTATAATTGTGTACTATAAGGCTCTCGCTGATCACCGGAATAAAATTGTAACGTGACAATTTTGAACATAAGCGTAACATTTAAACTCGTCTCATTCAAAAACTAATCATTTTGAAAAAATAGTTTGTGCTGTTATTTATCATGTCAAATCTCAACTTTCAAATTGAATGCAATGTCACAGTTGCAATATTCTCCGGAGAATAGCCATTATTTTCTGCTGCAGATAGGTTGCATTCCAATGCTGTAGGATCTAGTCAGTCCTGCTATTTAACCCATACCTAGAGAAGAAGAGACTGATTCGTAACTTTCTCAAGGTTATTTGCGTGTGAATATAACGAACTCGACTGGACTTCGAATTCGGCTCTCCATTTATCTCGAGCCTTTATCTATTACACCACCTGCACATCCATGCATATAGCATCTGGTACTACCCAGCGATTACGCTTATAGGATTAACTTTGCTTAACTTCGTTGAGCAGACGAGATGCTGTTTTTCAACGTGATCTGGTAGTAAGCATCTTCTTTCAGGACGTAGGCGATCATGGATTTCCACCTGCCTTCATCTGTTGTCGCTCTTAATATCTTTACCCAGACCCCACTCCGCTATCCATCTGCTCAAGCCCATGAAGTAGGTCTCGTACTACTTCCTCCTGTCTCTTTTTCCATCTGTCCATCCTGTGAGTATAAGGTGCTGTTGTATCGTGGAGGAATGACAATATACTTTCATTCCCGGTAGATACAGTAGTACACGTCCGTGTAGGGTGGCAACAACTAGTGGGCTGAGTAGACAACGACCGTGCTAGCCGTCAGCTGCCGACTCCACTATCACTACTCGATATTAGTCCTTTATATATTGTGAACTATATGTTACGTGTTCGAGCTACGTCACAACATCTCCTCCCCCACTGAAAGTTCTAATGTCCTCCGGACATTATATTTTTGCCTCTTCGGGTCTACTTCCATTGTTTTAGTTGGGATCCGTTTACATTTGCTCGAACGTATTTTAGGAATTGGAGAAGGTTTAGGTACATCGAATATGTCGTACATAACATAGGTTGTTCACCTCTTAGATCTAGGCTGGTATGGTGCCGATCTTAGATGATTTATAACAAGCAATTTACAAGAATTTTCAAATTTCTTAGAAGAGAATTATGTGCCGTTGTCCGAAACGATTGTTTACAGCACCCCGAATCTTGCAAATATCTCTTGTAAGACGTTAATTGTAAACTTAGTTGTAGGAGTTTTGCATTTTACTCCTTCGGGCCATTTCATGAAACTATCCACAATCACGAAATAGTATACTCCTCTTATTGGCCCAGCATACTCAATGTGCAGACGAGACCATGGTTTGTCCATCTTAGGCCATGCGTTGAATTTTATAGTAGGTGCTTTCGCTACCAAAGTACAATTCTTGCATAATTTCATTGTTTTCTATATCCTTATCCACACCCGGTCTTCGTACATCAATATTCTGTTTCGTTGCATATCGAAAATATGGTATGTACTTTATTTTTTTGCGCACATTAGTTCATTTTTAGTTTGCGTGATAAATTTGTTGTAATTCGCTTTAAATCTAATCTCCTCCAGCGTGACTGGTAGTTCTTTTATCGTATTGTATAATACGTATTTTATGCCCATTTTAGACCTTAACGACGCAATTGTTGTTTCTTCTAGTTGGTCCGTGGCTTTCGGTATTAATCTTGATAAGCCATCCGCGTATGCTATTTCCTTTGATGGTAAATATTCCATTTTAAATTAGTAGTTTAACAATATTGTCGCCCACCTTTGTAAACGATTCGCATTGTGTGCAGGAATTTTTTTCTTAGAACTAAATATTGGTGGTCCGTTTGTAAAATAAACTGCCTTCCGTATATGTATTAATTGAATTTTTTTCACCACGAAAATAATCACTAAACTCTCTTTCTCAATCTGAGAATAATTTAATTCCACTGGAAGCAGCGTTCTCAATACATAATGTAAAAACCGTCGTCTTCTTTGTGTAATAGCACAGCCCCAACGCCATAATTGCTTGCATCGCTCGCGACATACATTTGTTTTTTAGGGTTCAAATGTGTCAATGCTAAGTCTGAAGTCAGCGCCGTTTTTAATTTTGTGAACGCTTTTTGGCATTCTTTTGACCATTTAAATTTCACGTCTTTTTTTAGAAGATGATTTAGTGAAGCTCTTAAAATGTGCATGTTTGGAATGTAGATATTATAATAATTCGCAAGACCCAAAAATGACTGTAAAGCAACTACATTTGTCGGTGCTGACATATTTTTATTGCGTCCACCCGATTAGGATCGGGTTTTCTGCCGCTTTCGTCGATCCCCTGATCCAAGTATTTAATTTTCAGCAGAAAAAAATTCACATTTTTCTAGGCTTAATTTCAAGTCATATTCCTTTATTTTCTTAAATACTTCCAAAACATGCCTTGAGTGCTTTTCTCTATTCTTGCTTTTAATCAGAATATCGTCTAAGTACGTTGTAGCAAAATCGAGGTCCGCTAAGCATATTATCTATGACTTGCTGAAAAATTGTCAGCGCTACTTTTATACTATATTGAAGCCTATTTATCTTGTAGAGACCTCTGTGAGGATTTATAATTAACCATTCTGCGCATTTTTCATCTACTGGTATTCGTAAGTATGCTTCCGACAAGTCAAATTTTGAAAATATCCGTCCTCCATTTAAATTTGCAAAAATACCTTTCGCTGTTGAGAGGGGGTAATTTACATCTTTTAAGCAGTCGTTTAGACCTGTTGAATAGTCGGCACAAATTCTGATTTATTTTTTTCCTAACATTTACCGTTGGTGCAGACTACGGACGCCTTGTCTCTGTAGTCTTTCGAGTTCTTTGTCAATCAATTCTATTGACGCATATGTAACTTGCCTTCTTGAACGAAAAACTGGGATAGCATTTTCTTTCAATTCAAATTTTGCTTTGACATTCGTGCACAAACCAAGATCCTCAGAAAAAAAATTCTGGGTATTTTTGTTTTAGTTCTTTTTTTTACTTGTAGTACTACCGTCAGTTTTATTTCAAACCGAATTTAATGGTACGTTAAATAAATCAAACTTTCCATCCAGTCTGTACCAAGTTTTGTGAGATTTGGATAACGTATGCTTTCAAATTCCTTTCTGTTCTATGAAAACGAACATTTATGAGTTTCTCTCATAAATTTTAGTTTTTGTTCTGTAATCCCTCTTGGTAGTTTTTTTTATTATTATTCAGGAGTGGGTATTTATTTTTTTCCATGTATCGGCGTTAATTATCGTCCAATCCTGTAGCAATCTGTAGTCTATTTTTTTCTTATTTGCATAGACCTTAATATATTTTCTTTGAACGTTAGCTGTTTCGTTTTCATTGGTGCAATGTGCCACATTTTTCTTTTTTATTTTATTTTTTACTTTAGTGCAAAGATTTATGCCCTTTTAAGACCACAAGCAAAGTATTTTTTTATGCTTGAATGGACAATATTTTTTAAATATGACTCTCCACATCCGTAACACGGATTTATCTTGAACTGAAAATTAGTTTTCTTACCTTCATTTTCCTTTTTAATCGCACGAATATTCAAAATATCTCGTGTTTCCATTTTAGCTGTGTCCGTTCTTAGGTTTATTATACGCTGACACTCTTCCGCTGATTTTCGAATCGTAATTTTCTGGTCCTGATCAAGTTTTGCTAGTAGTCTTGTTCGAATTTTTTTGTCTGATGGTGTGGTTAATCCTTCGATAAAAATCAAGCATTTAAACATAGGAGCTATTTCGTTTAACCGAAAATTCTAACAGTATTTGTTAACCGTGATTTCAAAAGTCGTATAATTTTCACCATCCGGTTTCGTGAGATTTAAACATTCCCAACGAGTGTTAAACAACGAATTTTGTTGTCCAAATATTTTAGTTAATATTTATATAGTATCCTGGAACGATACTTCACTAGATTACCTGGGCAAAATGTAGTTTGCGTATTTTTCGTGTTCCGCGACCTCGAATTTTCCTAGCAGAAGTCGAACCTTCTTTTCGTCGGACCGGCTTTCACAATCTTTCTTTAAAATTTCTTTATACCTACGAAAGTAAGCCTCAAACGTTACTTCTTCTTTTGGTTTATTCACCTACTGAGTTAATTACTGAATCTTGCGAGAATGTATTAGACTTGCTTGAGCTACTTTCTTTTTTTAGTAACATGCTCCAATAGTTCTACGAATCTCTGTTACTGGCGTTTCATATTTTGTTGTAGCTTCTCGAACTTTTCATGTTCGCGTTGACGTAACTTCTCGAACTTTTCATGTTCGCGTTGTCATTGAATTTCTTGCTGTTTAAAAATTGTAGCATACAACTTTTGAAGTCCTTTATTGTATATATTTTTTTCTGTAACACCACTCTGTAGGTAGTTAGGTTTGAACATACGACGCTTGAGTTATCAATCCGTAGAGAGTTTTGACTCTTTGACTTATTTTGTCGACAATTTGTTGGTAATTCGAATCGTGTTTGGCTCTCGAAAACTTTGTCGTCAAATCTGTTGTCAATTCGTAATAGTTCAAGACGAATCTTTCGTCACTGGATCAGTTGATGCTCTATAGTGAGTTTATATCAAATCTCTCGCCGCCAGATCTGTTGTATCGTGAAGGAGTAACAATACACAGATATAAGTAAGTAATACGTTTATTCTCAGTAGATACAGTAGTACACGCCCGTGTAGGGTGGAAACAATTAGTGAGCTAGCACTCAGCTGCCGACTTCACTGTCGTTACTCGATATTAGTCATTTATATCTTGTGAACCATATGTCACGTGTTCGAGCTACATCACAACAGGTTCTCTAAGCCCTCCTTCCTCATTACATGTTCCAAAACCCTCAATTTTCTTTTCTTGATGCCAAGTATAAGTATCCTTTTCGTTTGCATTCTTTCCAAAAACTCGTAGTTGCTCACATGTTCTGTCCATGGTATCCTCAGTATTCTTCTGTAGAACCACATTTCTGCTGCGTCGAGTCTCTCCTTCATCCTTGAGTTGCTCGTCCAACATTCGCTGCCATATAGGAGAACAGATATCACATAACAGACCAGTACTCTTTGTCTCCAACGAACTCTTCCTGTCTCTCAATACTCTGCTCAGCCTTTGGAATCTGTCTTTGGCCATGCCAATCCGCTTTCGGATCTTTCCATCCTCTGTTATAATTGTTCCTAGATATTTAAACTTCTGTACCTGTTTGATTTTAGGGCCCTCGACGTGTAAGCATACCGGGGCTAAAAAAGAAAAAGAAAAAGAAAACAGAATGAGATTCTTGCGCTATAACTGAATGTGAATGGAGAGTAAAGGGAATTTTGGGGATCCAGTAGCAACAAAACCGGAAATAGGTTATATCCGGATGCTACTCGATATTAACAGTCATGCTTGTGTGCATGTGTATGTTTTTGACTTTGTTACTCAATAATTACAATACGATTGTCACTTTCAAAATAACCTGTACTGTTTATTCTTATGTAGCCCCTACAGTAAACAGGCAGATATCAAGCAAATAGCTTTCTCCTCTGTCCTTGTCAAGGTTAGATGTAATCCTGCACAACCACAGATGGGAAAATGACTCTTGCGTATAGCCATTTTAAATAACTAACAAATAGCCAATTAAATGTGCAAATAATACAATCTTCTCAAAACATGTATGGAAATTCAAAAACAATTAAAACACAATAAAGATAACATGGAAAATAAGAAAAAGATGAAAAACTTTGCCTATAATCCCTTTTCAAGAAAAAGATAAACTCCTGAACAAAAGATCAAAGCTTATTTCCAAATGTAGACGACAAAACAAATTCCTACGACATTACCGACAATCACATAATGAAAAGTGTTCATCTGTAAATTTCAAAACTATTATAACTATTTTTTTGTTTTTCTTTTTTTGGGGAGGGGGGGCGGGGAATATGGCGTAATAATTGTCAAAGCTTCATCTAAGAAATTCATACAACTTAAGACTATTACTACTTAGTGGAAAAGCAAGATAAATAAGATGAAAGAAATACTAGTCAAGAATGAATAAAAATTTACAAGATTCATTTAATAAAGAATAAATGATTATGTTTGAATAATACAATTACTGCTCGATTCGATGAAATTTCAAGAATAAAGAAATAAAGAACGGCGTGCATGTCGGGTATAAATTCTGCGTTCGCCATTTGTATATTTCTTCAACTCATCTTAAATAATTGAATATTGAATAAATTTTCACATAAAGGGTGTAAAGCTTTTATGTTGTGCTAATCAATATTTCCCATTTCTCTTGAGAGACTGGAATGTGTCATTGCGATTCACGCAAAACGTCTATATCTGTTCAATCATTGTACGTGTTTGCTGTTCTACGAGAACAACTGTAACCCAAAATGGCAATGTCCGTGTCCCTCGGCTTTTGCTGCAAACATCTATATATTCGGTGCGATTTTAAAAGAAGAAATCCTTGGGAAAAGGCTTAATTTAATTATTATCGGTGTCCATTACCTACAGTTAGACTAAAGTCCTCTTCTTTGTTGTTATTATCACAAGATTTCAAGCGAAATAAAGATGTAATCTGCTGACAAGGGTCTCAGCTATGGGCAAATATTTTATCCCCAAACTGGAGTCAAAACACTATGAAAGTATATAAAATAGACTTTTATATTAAAAATTCTAGGAATACATTTTCGAAGACAAAAGATATTACCAGCAATACATTTTTGAAAAAATAAAACATACTGAATCTCAACAAAAGCCACTTTACAAAAGCACATCAAAGAAAGCTGATCTAGAAACTTATTTCTTACAAAGAATGTGTATTCTATTCATACAAATGTATAGTAAAAATGTTGTCGGCATTAAATAACCCATTGAGTTTGATATTCAGTAAACCAAACCAAACCAAACCAAATCTTCTCCCTTCAGGAAAGGGTGGATTTTTGGCAACCAATATACCGCAGAAAGAAATGGCAACATACTATGGGAAAATCTTCTGCCTAGTCAGTCATGGATTGAAAGAGACATGATTGCCGAAACATGTATCACGTATGGCACTTGACTAACTTACGTTTCTTGTTCAAGAGTAAAGTTACTAGGTATATACACCGAAAGGTCTCAACAAGAGATACTTACTCCTTAAATTCGGCAATTAAGATTTTCTTTGCTGTGATGGCTTCTTGTAGCTTAACAATAAAACACATTCTGCTTGAAAGTGGTTTCTCCGATTAAAATGAGAATACCTACCGGAAAGCATATTTTCTTTATTAAGAATTCTGAATTTCGAACTTTTCTCTCCTAAGCTAGCCTCCAACCCAAGCAAATGAGACCACACTTCTTTGCTATTTACACAGTAGTTGGCTAGTTGAATATATGCATCCTTTCCCAACGTTAGTTGTGCTACAGTGAATATAATCAAACTCAAATGGAATTCGAAAGATTTGAATAAAAACCTGGGGGGGCTGTTTAGAGACATCATGACACGTTAGGAAGCATTTCTCTGTTATCAGCTTAAAAAAAGATCTGACTGCTTCTGCAAAACCCTACATCACTAGAATCAAATCTTATGTAGGGAGTTGGGTGGTTCACTTCTAAAACTAAACAGTTCCTCAACCATATGTCGAAATCGTTCAGAGAGTCCGCTGTGTATATTTATAGATTAGAAGTAGAACAAACTAATGGGTTGGCAATCCACTGCTTGTAGTGATTTACTTTATTAAAAGTGTTCGATACTTAGCAGAGCATTATATTTGGGAATATTTTTATTATACGTTTATAATAAAGACATAGTTTACTGCAGCAAAAGAGCCGTTCTGTTTCAGTACTATCTTATTAGCATTTCTTCAGGCAGCTGACGAGGTGCTAATAAGATAGTATAAGATATATATATATATATATATATATATATATATACGTGAATTAATAAATATACATATGAGGGTACACACATGTATAATATTATTATTCAGTTGTTAATAGAACAGTGCTCAATGTAGTATGAATATATATATATATATATAATAAAGACGTGTGTGTGTGTGTGTGTGTGTGTGTGTGTGTGTGTGTGTGTGTGTGTGTGTGTGTGTGTGTGTGAAGTGTTACCACTAGGGTTCGAGATATTTTACCAATTGAAGATTAATTACGTTAACATGTAGTTACCACCGTCTTCTTCGAAGTGGCCATTTTGCTAGTTCTTTTGTAGACTAGTTTTTGAAAAGTGCAACAACTCCAAAAACACTGAAGCAAAATCCATACTACATTCAAATGACACGCCACGCTGTTTTGTACAATTTTTTGTATATAGTCTATTCGAAGACCTGAGAGGATCCGACCGTCGGCACCTAATGCGGACTGAACTTATCATCGTGGTAAATGACTAGCGAACCTCGCTTTCGACGAGATCACTCAACTGTAGCGGCTCTTTAAAGACGACACGAATAGCGAAGTATAAGTTGCTTCTCTTCGTAGACACATGCACATTCTTTGGCTGGCGATGTTAACGGGAAAGAGAGCAAAACGTTTTTATCGCTGCATAATCGACGCAGTCACGAGCCGAACGAGAAGACAGGGGTTTCTTTTGATGACTCATGTGTTATTCATCTTATTTTATTACTTGACCATGTTTTATCGCTGATGGTTGCCTGAACAGTGAACAAGGACCTTAGTTTCCTTATTTCTCCCTTGGGAAAACATCTATACAATCATCGTTCTCACATAACAATGAATCGTTCTCAACATAAAACGTTATGGAGACGAAAACCTCTGAAAATCGCCATTCATATTGACTCGACAACAAACAAACCCAAAAGAAAAAAATGTAAGATATTTTATAGCAGCCGACAAATTATTAATGACTGTGATAGTGCTTTAAAAATTTTGTGGTGTATATTTTGGGGTAATTTAGCGAACTTGTCGGCATATTATTATTAATTTTTGAAGCAGATTTCTTTCTATCGCAATTTCTGTTGCTCATTATCGCAACTATTCAAGTCGATATTCTACGTAAATGGACTGGAAATAACTGCCGTACAATGACGGTCTGAATAACTGCGATTAAATTAATGAATCTCACTGCGTTGTTTGGGGTCTGCAATTCAGAGCAGAGCAAGCTGAGGAAGGTTTCTTCACTCAGTCTCAGGATGAATATGCGAAAAGATAGATAGATATGAACAGGAATTAGATAGATAGATAGATAGATAGATAGATAGATAGATAGATATGAATAAAGTTAGATAGATACAGGGTGCGATGTGAAAATTGTCGCCATTTTATAGTTTTATGTTATTGTTTCTGTTTTTGTTGACTGCAGACTTTAGTTGGGTCAGTTGGGCACAGTCTGTGAGAAAAACAGCACTGTGATGCAACTTTACACCGCCAGAAATTTGAAAATGGCAAAAGTCATCCGAGTCGGAAGCTCCAATACGAACATTTCAGAGTGTTTTGGTGTCAATCTGGGGACAATGCAGAGGTTCGGAAAGAGATGGATGAGACTAACAGTTATTACGAAAACTTTTGTGGTGATCACCAGTGATGGCATCGTTATGCCTTTATTCATCTTCCCACGGTGCCCGAGACTCAACACGAAGACCATCAAGTGCCTCGAGGAAGTAGTGCTGCCCTGGGTCAAGAGGGTGGCTGCTTGAAGACAGGCAACTGTACTCTGCAGCATACCACATAAATAGGAGAATCCAGTTACGGCTTTCAGACAAGTTCTGCGACCACACCACTCCTTATATCTGGCCACCTAACTCCCCTTGATTATTATGCTCGGGGCGCAGTTAAACGAAAGATAAAAAAAATAACTCCTTGTAACACCAAAGATGAACTGACGGCAAGAATTATGGCAGCATTAATCAACTTAAAGGAGATCACCCAGAAGAGTTACAGGAGATTCTGAAGTCATCTGGAAGCTGTGGTTGAAGACAATGGCGATTTTATTGAATTTACTCTTTAGTATTTCGAGATATTTTGGTAGTTTTGGTAAATATATTTATCAAAATAAGATGTCAGTGTTATGTTCAGTTTGGCGTCACTTTGTGGCACCTTGTGCCCGGGGCTGACTCTCTGTGATTGTGACGCTTGTCCTTGTCGACAGTCGTGACGGCACCAGTTGTGACACTGCCACCCGGCTGGCCTGTTGGTTCGGTCGCTGTTGCTGGTGGTGTTGATCTTGTCCGATGATGTCGTCACAAAAGCTGGTTTTCAAGATGTCTATTGCAACAACGCGCCACTTCCCACTTTGTGAACTGTTCTCAGAGATCGCGTTGTGCAATTTCAGTAAGCGTCTTTCCACCCAAAGACAGTCAGGACACTGGTGTACACTTGTGGTTAAAAATAAGCACGACACCAAAAAAAATTAATAAAATAAATGAATAAGGTCGAACACGCCTGGAGATTTACGAAGAATGTCTTTATATAAAAAAAAACAATTTTTTTTTGTTTTTTTTTTTTCTGGAGCAGACAATAGAGTTGCCAGAATGATAATACATTTGTCGGAATGCCGGTTTACATCAGAGAGAGTGCGAGAGAGCTCGTTTTTAAAATCTCAGTGCTTCCAATCTTCAAAATAAGAATGTCTTTTACAAGTTTCTTTTTAGTAACAGAACTCTTCAATTTTCGTTAAGGTCTTTTCACGTATTCTCTAAAATTGGAGCTGTCCGTTTTCTAGGTAATGTTAAAAAAATAACAAAGTTCTTTCGGGTTCTTATCAGAACTTGATGGGATTTGCCGAATCAGAAGCGGGTAATGGTGGCAACGTGGTGGCGGCGGTGTGGGGTTGGTTTCCTTGGCGTCTGGAAGCTCTCTCCCTGCTCAACGGTATTTACCAACCTTCCCACGCAAGGTTAGATGTGACACAAGGTCATTTTATAGTGGGTATTCCCGGCCATATAGCCGGGCCAAAAAATGTCTGTCTATTTTAACAGAGTCGTGATTCTACCCTTCGGCGGAGCCACGTCTGGGTTTGTGCTCTCTGCTCGGAATCAGAGAGCGCCCTCTACCCGAAGGCAGAGAGCTGACAGTGTCATAGTCATAGTAGCAGAGGCAAATGCCAACTACTCTTGAGTCTCTATTTTTATAACCCTCTCCAATCCTCTCGGGGATCTAGCCGACTCGAAGCTTTCGACCAATGAGATCGTTTTCCACCCACTCGGTTTGCGGGAGGGGGTAGCTAGACGAATGAAATATCACCAGCTCATTTCCTTTCGATTACATCATATTCAGACTTTCCAATTCCCATTAATTTCTGTTCTCAGGGAACATCTGTTGAGGGACTTTAACCCCGCCTGACCCCATCAAACCAATCCCGATACTTTGTTTTGGCTACTCATAAAATTTTAGCTTTACCCAAAAATATCCGTTTCAAACACGAAAGAAGAATAGTTATATTTCTGCCTTTCTTTCCCAAAAACAGTTAATTGTTCTATTCCCCGGATTTTAGAAGTACATTATAGTATTAAAATGGTTAATTTTTCTATTCCTCGGGTTTTACAAGTATATGATAGTATTAAAATAATTTTTTAAATAAGCTCACATCACGAATTACAATAAAGCACAATCAATAATACTATTAATAATAATTCCTCTCTCTCTCTCTCTCTCTCTCTCTCTCTATCTCTCTCTCTCTCTCTCTCTCCGCTGTATTAAACCAGACAAAAGAAAGTACACCCGCGGGAGATAGTGTCACAACTTAGACGACAATTCATCCATCTCACTCTGTATATATGAACATAGATAGATATAAACAGGTCTGGCAAATACAATCACTTCTTGCTCTTTTGGCTAAGATCAAAGTGTAGTATCTGTTCTTATCACCTTAACCTGATTCCCTCTCTCCACTGCTATCTTTGCTTTCTTTCCTGCTTGCTCTCTTTTTCTTTCTTTCTTTTTTTCTTTCATCGGTTTTCTATTGATATTAAGTAATAAACTGATCACCCAAACCAGGATGACTACACAATATTATAATAGTTTAAAAAGAAACATATGTGAAAACTTAAAGGACTATGAAACTATGCTTTTATTTATTAATAAAAGATTATTTTGAACAGAAAGTGAGGGATCTGTTTTCTAAGGACAAAAGGGGTAGGGGAAAAAGTATGTAGCCTACTAAAGGAGCTTGATTAAATAGAAGACATCTCAGGGTTTGAGGAGAGATTAAAAAGAGCTACGAAAGATAGGAAGTTGTGAAGAGTCATTATAGCACCCGTCCTGATGAGACACAACACAACAGGAAGATTTTCCGAAACAAATGTTAAATTATTGGCTAACGCTTTCATAAGATATATTGGTACATTTCTTTATCTGTTAAAGAGGCTAAAGGCCATATTATTGAAATGTTGAAGGCGGGAGTGTTTGTCAACTTTAAAGATCGAATTGCAGCCTTTTACGTGGGATTGATCCGGGTGAAATACGCAATTCTAAAGTCGGCCTTTATTTCAAGCTGTTATTCACGATTAAATTGGTCGTTATCGACGTTTTGCATCAAAAGGGGGACAATTTTCAAACAATAAAACGTTTTCGAAGCCAGTATTGATCATCGAATGGACTTCGAGAGACACGACAATGTGAATGTTTGTCGTTAAAAGCAGGTCTCAAATCGGAAGTAGCGAAATCGAAAAATCGTAAGAATAGCGTAAAAGTAATAAATCGATTTTGTGCAAAAGAAGAAAAATTTGGTTGATGGATTTGAAATAACTTGTCATATTCTCAACGCTTTTCGTCCGGTTTGCACCTGTCCTCCTTTGATTTCTGACAACCGTCTGGCTTCTGCGACATGACTATGGTCAAACTATTTTTGTTGGTCCCGCAAAATTATACACGAAAAATTGCGTTTCATTATCCACGATAATCTGGTGCCAAGAAGAACTTGGTCACCTCTCTCGCACGGGCGCCTTATCGGGAGAGTAATGGCTATCGGTTATAGAAATGCGTGTTGTAGTGCAGGAACAAGGAATGGGGGAGTCAAGTTCGAATTCCAGTTAAATTTGTTGCATTTACTTACGCGCAAATACCCTTGGGAAAAGTATTAATCCCTCTTTTTTCCCTCCGGTTATGGGTTAAATATCAGATTGGGTTCTATAGCCTTGGCTGGCAGCCTACTGCGGGAAAATCTTCTGCCCCGTCCCTCATGGCTTTGTTCGAGACATGATCACCTAAGCATGCATCCTGTATTGCATTTAACTGGTTATCAAAGCCAATCTGGTTGGCCATTACTGCTAGTAATGATTTCAATTCTTAAGGATAGTCCATACATAATTCAATATCAACTTAACAGGAGTTTACATGTTGTAAAATCAACCAACCAGATATAATTCCTGACCACTGAAAATCTCTTTGTTCATAAAATGTATACCATACATGTAATAGTTTTAATATTTGCATTCATTCCTGACCACTGACAATACCTTTCTTCCTCGTTTGCAACGCATTCTTATAGTAAAATCATTAAAAATGCATTTACATTATACATACAATAGCTCTATTCTATCCGTAACGTATGCATTTATTCCTGACTAGTGACAATCTCTTTCTTCCTCATTTGTAATGCATTTCTATAGTAAAATAATTAAGAATACATTTACATTATACATGCAATAGTCCTATTCTATAGGGAATAACGACTTTCATTAACCTATCCGAGAGGAAAGGTTTGATAATTACGAAAACTCCACCAGATACGCCATATGCAGACGTATTTCTTTAGTAACCACTTCTGCTACATCTTGCCAAAGGTCTTTGAGATATCTAAAGTATTTTACAATTGAGTGTTTCACTGATTCTGTAATGTCGATTATAGCATAAGTAGTGGATCTAGTGGGACGAAATATATAATGTCTATTGCTCAGTATGTTGTTTCTTGCGAGCCAAGTTTTTGTTAAAAATAGACTCAAAGATTTTGCTGATGAAATTTCTCTTGTTATTCTTTATACATTAAAAGTAACAACAATATTATTAGGTTGTCCCAAAAGTTCGTAAACACTTGCGAAAATTGAATTTTTATGCAATTTTGCGTTTATATTGTTACAGTGATCTTCATCTTTGTATTCCAGATGGCAATTGATAAAATTGAGCTGCAAGTTTTGATTCGTTACTGCTGGAACCAGAAAAGCTGCAGAAGAGATTTGTGCTGCCGAAGGTGAAGGAACAATTGCATATGCGGCGATCTCAAAGTGGTACAAGCGTTTCGATTCTGGCGACATGAGTTTTAAAGATAAGCCTCGTTCGGGACGGCCGTTAAAGTTGGATGATGGAGACTTGCAAACCGGGTTGGAACTTGCGCCTTCATCAAGCACTCGAGAATTGGCTGATGAGCTTGGAGTTGGCAATTCAACAATTCACCGACATTTGAAGTAACTTGATTTTGTTCACAAAAAGCCGCGCCAAGATCCGCACGAAGTCACCGAAGCACAAGCCAACAGACGAGTTGAAATTTGCCGTCAATTGCTCAGCAATCCATTGGACGGGCGTTTTTGGAAGCGCATTGTAACATCCGACGAGAAATGGGTCTATCTGGTCCAGCACAATCGAGACAACCGATGGTTTCAGAAAGAGCAAGAGACACCGTCGGTTCCAAAACAAGATCGATTCGGTAAGAAAGTCATGTTGTGCGTTTGGTGGAACTTTGAAAGAATCGTGCATTTTGAGTTGGTTCCGAATGGTCGTGCCATCAATGCCGAACTTTACTGTCAACAACTTGAGCGGGTCTACGAAAAGTTGAAGCAAAAGTACTCGGTATTGATCAACCGAAAGCGCGCTTTGATGCAGCAGGAAAATGCCAAGTCACACACCGCCAGGAAGACCAAAGACAAGTTTGAAGAGCTGGACGGCGTTGAGGTTCTGCCACATCCAGCCTACAGTCCTGACTGTGCTCCATCAGATTACGGTTTTTTCCGCTCAATGCAACACTTTCTGAAGGGCCGCCGATTCGATTCGTTTGATGAAGTCGTGGAACTGTGTCAAGAATTCTTTGATTCGAAGCCGTTTGAATAGTACTTTGACCAGATTCGAAAGCTTGCAGACCAATGGCAGAAAATCTTGGAAAATGATGGTCTTTATTTTGAGCAATAATTTTTGTTGTTTTTGCAAGTAAAATTTCAATTTTTTGCAAGTGTTTTCTGGTAACATTAGATTACTTGGCGAGTAAAATTTTAATTTTTTTCAAGTGTTTACGAACTTTTGGGACAACCTAATATCTTTTGGGGGTTAAGCACATTATGAATTATTTATAATTTTAGTTCGTAATTTTCTTTCCTCTTTATTTTTGCTTCGAATAAAAAAACACTGAAAATTAACATCACCCCGTAGTAGATAACGATATAGTTATTTCTGAAACTTAGTTTAACCAGGATGTCGTGGGAAGATCGAGCCATGCCAAGCTTCCCAATAGGAGAATTTTTTCCTTTTATTGTTCTTTAAAAGCAAAGTGGGACCGCGACTAGTACGCAGTGCGCTTACAACGAGAGAATAGCGGCGATATTGAGGAAAAGATAAAAGATGAACGGGATTCAAGAAGATAGATGGCAATTGACGTTGCATTTAATTTGTTTTGAGATTGTAGTTATCAGGGAAGCCATATTTATTGTCATATTATTAGTAATAGCAAGATATTAGTTGACAATGGCTGTCAGTATCAAAATTTTACGAGATCTGTTTTGAGTTCAGCGTTTCTGAGCCTTCTGATTTTTATCCAACCAAAAACCAGCTTTCAGTTGACTGTGTTTTATTGTGACAACCCAAAAGATACCTGTTACGCAATGGCGTCTATTATTTCTAGTTATCGATACCTGATTAAGACTAGTTTATTGATTAACAGACAAAAGGACAACCAGGGGTGTTTAAAATCCAAAAATCGATCGAAGAAGAAAAAGAAATATTTTGATCGAGAGGGTGTGAATTTTGTATTACGAAACCAGTGATATTATTATTTTCTATCAGCTATACATAATTTTTGTTATCTTCGTTAATGAAATATTGAACCAGGTGATCTGATCTTATGCACATAGTGACACATTCCCACCAAATAATTGTGTCTTGTATTGTAGTGGATTGGATCGTTTGTTTTTCTACGGCTTATTTAAAGACAGAAATATTTTTACAAAGTAATAATTTTTGGAAGATAATAATGCTTTTACTGATACAAGTTTTACTATTTCACCCATAACTGGGTGAGAAGTAAATTTATACCTTTTTAAAGGATATTTGCTCGTTAGTGAATATAACGAATACGAATGAAATTCGATTTCAACTCTCCGTTTTCCAATTCCTAGCTTGCATCCATTACACCAACTGCACATCCGAACTTACAGCACCTGGTATTCCCAAGCAGTTACCCATCTAAGCACTGATCAAGCTTGACATTGCTTCTTCGTTACTCATACAAGAACAGGTATTCCAACATGATATCACCGGAAGTTATAGCCGCATATTTCTGTAATATGGTTCGGGGGTTTGTATATACCAGTGTCATGTAACAGTTGCTTAAACTATAAAAATTATACCGTTTAAAATGAAAAATAGATTTAATTAATATTTCTAATCATTTAACCCCAAGCAGGTGGCAGAACTGGTGTAGAGGAGTTTATAGTGAAAAAAAAGACTTGAAACTTATGGTATTGATGAAAGGATAAAAAATGAACGGGATTCAAGAAGTTAGAAGAAAACAATTGACGTTGCATTTCAATATTTTGAAATTGTATCTATATGGGAAACTAGTAAATGAAATGGATTTCCACAGACATAAAGTACGAGATAAGAAACTGTTAGAGCAGAAGTGGGTTTAACTAAGGGTGGGACCTAAATACCAATCTAGTAACGCACTTTAATTCATTTTGTCGAGGAACCAGGGAAAAAAAGCTCGTCAGAACTGTTTTCCATGAAAATATTTGTAGAAAAGACAAAGGGAAGCTACGTCATGTCGGTGAGAAAGTGAGTAAAATCGAGATGCCAAGTCAAGACTAACTACATTGCAGATCCTTCACTGGATTTTGTCAAGAACCTCGAGATGAATAGAAAGAGAACTCGACCAGATATGGCAACAGTATTCAATGAACGGATTTATAAATGTGCAACATGGATTCTGACGAGAAAAACTTTCTGGCCCGACACAGTGACCCAACATTCCTAGCAGTAGATCCGGCTTAAGATTCGATGTAGTCATTCCACTTCAGTTCGGTTGCTTTATTTAATCCAATATTTTTTTAAGACAGAATCCTAAATGAAGTGTCCACATTTGACTTTGTAAAGTTTCTCAATGAACAAAACACGTAGGCATAAAATGTTTTCTTTCTTTTTATTCGTATTGTCTTTTTTTTCAGTTCCGATCGGGTGTGGGCCAGACGAGTTAACTGTTGAGTTGGAGAAATTGGGTGCAAACCACTCGACCTTGTTCGATGTAGCTATGGGGACAAATGTATTGAATAAAGGAAGGATCGAAAGTTTGCTGTTGTTTAACACACTTTTGCAGACCCGCCAGTAGTCTTTGGAACCAAATTTTCGGGCTGTTATACACTGCTTCATTCTATCAGCAAACAACAGATTAGATACACTTGCACTCACTACAAGCAGAAACAAATAGATGCGTCGCTCCGGTAAAGTTGAAAGAAGTGATTACTGTGGGCAAAATGGCAGCCAAGCAAACAGGAGAGAACCAAGGGGATGAATGATGTTTAAGTCGGAATTTCCTGGCTGGGCTGAAAGCATCGATGCCAGCTTTCGCCCAGAAGGAAACATATGAGGCGCAGTCTTCAACGGGGAGACTAAACACTTCGTTCTAAGCGACATCACAAAAGAAATCGCAGAACGACTCCCAATCCGCTTTTTGATAGCAGTAAGGTATTCTGCTGGGAGGAGGGTCCAGAGGGAAAGGGGAATGGAAAGATATATTAATGGAAACCCCAGCATGTTCAGTGTTTGCCAAGAGGGCAAAGCGGCATGACATGGCAAGAGTCAAGGATATAAGTGAAGCAAGATCCAACAGAGAAGCGTGTCTTTCAGGGATACTGGGGAAGCGCGTGGGAAAATCCACCACTTGCGTGAGAGACAGAGTGATTGCAAAGTTCAGGGTACTAATATCAGCAAGATCTGTGGCAGAGTTTTTCAGCCACTTGGCAATCACCTAATACAAATACATTAATGAACGGGTGAGAGGAAAAGGGCCTTATCTATATTATTAGAAATACTATCTAGCAAGGAACAGTCAGGAAATGAAGGGGAGTGGAAGAGAAAGAAAAGATAATAATTGTAAATGAAAATAGAATGATTCTTTTGTTAATACTGCACAATAATATGCGCATCAAATGAATTTTAAATATTTTATAATTACCTATATTGCAGTTTCATCCCTGAAAGAATGAAGAATATTTAGGGTGATTCGGACGAGTTCATCTTTGCTTTCTTGCCTTGTAAAATTTTACAAACAATAGAACCATTCTATTTTTATTTAGAATTATCCACTTAGTAAAAAATAAAATAGTATGAAATACATCATTTTCTTTAAAACTGGGGTGGCCTAATAATTATGGCCGGTAGTATGTATATATATATATATATATATATATATATATATATATATATATACAAATTAATAAGGAACGAAGAAAATATATGCAACGTTCAAAACAATAATTTAAAACAGTGCACAATATAAAAATAGACCAGAGAATATTTATTATACGTCAGAACATGTACAATCTATATAAACATTATTTTCAATGGATACTCATATTTGAGTTGTGAGTCTGTTTTTCTATAGTTAAACAGTATATTTTAATTATCCACCGGCCTAGAACTTTGGAAAATATCTATCTTCCGGTAGGATTCGAACCTGCATAGTCCAATATACCGGGGAGATGCCAACATTAGATCTGGTGTGTTTTAATACTCAACCACAGAAGATATCATGGCAACCAAAGTCCGAATTAAGCTATTTACATATGTATTCTCCAGATTTCTTTTTAGGACATCTGTCTCTGCTCCGGGTAGTATCTTAATGTAAACAAACGAAGACAATAATACGAAATTATACAGAAATTTACGAAATTGATATTAACCGACATATTTATTTGGGTTACCAATTTCGTAAATTTTCGTATAATTTCGTATATATATATATATATATATATATATATATATATATATATATATATAATTAATGCCCACACACACACACACACACACACACAGACATATATATATATATATATATATATATATATATATATAATTAATGCACAGCAGTTTGGTTCTTAATTGACCATAGTCATGCTGATTTCGAAGTTTCGTGAAGACACGTTATGATGACACTTGTCAGGGCTAAATTTTCAGTCTGTCGTTGAGTCCAGGGTTTTTTTTCTTATTTATATGAAGCTTTGCGTAATTTCATTTTGTGGTATGTGAGTAGTTTTTCATGTGGTTAATTGTTTTGCATTGCTTTTGTTATGTTGACTTCTTTTTAATCTTGTATTATTTATACGGCAAAAAACGTGCTTGCTTACTTTTTTATCAGTAAACAATTGAAAAAAACAACAATTTTGATATTAAGCATTATCACAACTCAATACTACTACATATACCATGACTTGATATTACAAAATTTAATTACCGCCTTAAATCGATCAGTTGTGAACATTTTAGTACTAATAAGGTGGTGGGTATATATCTAGGGAACCGTTCGGCCAGCCCTTCGCCAGAGAAAAAAATCTTTGGCGAAACACTAATAATTTTAACGTGAATAACGAAATACAATTTGAACGGAATAAATGAGAGAACAAACCTTGCAGATGATTAAAATCGGATGAAAATCGTATTAATCAAAATTTAGACAATTTTACGCTTTTTCAGGTGTGTTTATAAGTTAAATTCATTTTTAATTTTACAAATTGAATTGAGTTTCTAAACTTTGATTCAAACGAATTTATATTTTAATCATCCGCCAGGTTTGTTCTAGCATTTAGCCACTTAAACGATTTTTCTCTGACGAAGGGTAGGCAGAAGTACCCAAAGATATATATATATATATATATATATATATATATATATATATATATATATATATATATATTTAGTATATCGAGGCAGCAAGTAATTTTCTAGACATATGCTGTTAAATATAAGAGACAATGAATGTCTATTATGTTTAATCATGAGCCGTTCTAAACGTCGTATTTTTGCTTTAATTTCAGTTGAAAATAAAGACAAAAATTCTCCAACATTTGGATAATTATTTATTGGTTTTCTTCTAAGCTTTCGGCTCACATGAGCCATCTTCAGAGAGGTTGTTTAAACGGAAATATTATAAAATCCACCATCACCGACGATTTTATTTTGTGTTGACATAAAACTCCGCTTGGCAACGGCAATAGTTACCAAAAATAATAAACGCAGTTCTTAAGTTTGCGATGCGGTTTTATGACGTCACACCGCGGGATAGCGCGAAATGACAACAAAACCATATAGTCAAATGCAATGTAATATGGTATTTCCTGTTTTAAAGTTGATTTTATTGAGTGTTGGTTGTTTCGATTTGATGTACATGGCCTCCAATATCTGCAGGTTCCTCTTACTGTGTGTATGAGTAAGGATGACCTTAATAATGTTGGAGAATTTTTGTCTTTAACTTCAACTGAAATTAAAGCAAAAATACGACGTTTAGAACGGCTCATGATTAAACATAATAGACATTCATTGTCTCTTATATTTAACAGCATATATATATATATACGCATCATATCTACATTAAGACCTATTTCATTGAATAATATAGACATATTGTGTCTACTTATTTTATACTGATCCTTTCCGGTTGTTAACCAGTTTCTTGTTCATTAAGGAAGGCGCCGTATGTACTTACTCTTTTGTCAGAGATACAATCTCCCAAAAGACATCAAACTGTTATACAACGTTGGTCTTTTCCAAAACACAAGTTGACGGAGAAGATTTATTGCGTATGATTAACGTGGTTGTGTTAAATTTAGTATAATATATAATTAGTTTTAATATAGTATAATATTTGATTAGTTTGTTTGTTTGTTTTTGTTTTTGTTTTTTGTTTTTATATATGTTGGTTTGGCGATCACAATATTATCAAAAACTTTAAACTTCACTTGTTAGAAACAAGTTCTATTGCATGACATCTAAAAACACATTCATGTTCACCTTCACAATAGAGGAAAATAGTTGTTGACAACATCAATATACTTCACCATGAAAGTAATAAACAAAAAAAAACTTTAGTCTTGAGGCCTTCTATATCGGGATTAACCAATTAATACTCAACAACATTTATTACGAATCTAGCAAAACCATGTTAAAGTGCGTAAGTCCATTTTACATTTCGACCCGTTTCCGATCAACTCCCTTATATTGTTTTACAAAATTTCCATAACTACAACGGATAAATTTAAAATTTTAAAACAATTACAAAGCATTAAATAATTAATGATTACCATCATCGAATGACTTTAGGTAACACAAAATACAAAAACAGCGCTTCTCTCTCTAAATAACTCTGGCAATTAAAACTTGGTGGTATTTCGCCTTCATCGAACACTTAAATAACACTAACTTATTAAACAAGAAAAATAAATTAGTGGCTAAATGTAGGCATAAAAAATATCTACTTAAATATGTTAATCCAGATTAACTAAAGACTGGTTAATAGTGATTAATAATTGATAATTGATAATAGATAATTAATTTTTTATTTTAAACTAATAATGTAAAGTATAAATATTTTTAGAAAAGTACAAGTAAACTTCCTTTATGTTTAATATTAATGATTAATATTTACTTAATAAATGCCGAAAACATGTGTGTGTGTGTCTGTGTGTATGTGTGTGTGTGTGTGTGTGTGTAACTTAGAAGTAGTACAACCAAATGGGTTAACAATCCGCTGTTTGTGGTGATTTACTTTTTGAAGAGTGCCCGATACTTAGTAGAGCAATATTCATAGTAATATTTTTATTATAAGTGTTTATAATTGAAACCTAGGAGATTGCAACACAAGAGACGTTGTTTCGGTACTAATTTATTAGCAACTTGTCAGGCTGGGAAATATTCTTTTCTGTTAGGAATCATTATATATAGGAATTTTAAAACAACACAACTTTTACAATATCCATTCAATTACGGAGGTGTCGTGAAATGTAGAAGGGTTTAGCCAATAGAAAGCAAGGTCATTTTTGATAGAGGGAATGAGATTTTGGGGGTAAAAGGGTAGAGAATGGGGATGGCATGGAAACCAGACACTTTGGTGTCAGTTATGAAACATTAGGATGTATACATTTGTATCCTAGCATATCTGCAATGGTGTTGAATGGGTTCGTGAAATTTTTACAGAATCTTTTTTAAGTTGTTATCACTTAAAGTAGTGGAGTTGTTGTAAGAGAGGAAAATGAAAATATACGTCAACCTAGGAGATGATATATCAGTTAACCGAAACACATTAATTTTCAGAAAATGGGAGAATCAATGTATTTATGCAAGAAGGTAGATTATTGATAATGTGATCTAGTTCTATTATAATAGAAAATATGGAAGTTACTTTGTTACGTTGTCTAACAGATTTAATTTCGGAAATTTAATAATTTTTCCTGTAAACAGAAAACATGGATCATGTAAAGATTTTTATATTTTCTATGTTTACAGGAAAAAATTCAAGTATATTAGGACCTTGTATAAGATCTCACTGAATTTTCATGAAAAGTAATTCGTTTTTTCAATGCTCAGCACAAACGCATCAATTCTAGTCGATAGCAATCTCTCGTGATGATTTCGGTCCGTACAAAATACATCTAGCAGATCCCACCAATTGCAAAGCAGAAGCTTCGAACCATACGCGTTTCACCATTCTAGGCTTCATCAGATCCAAAACGAAAAAGAAATGAGTGTGTGGGGGTGTTTGCGTGCTGAAATAATCAGTCATTAGTACTGTGATGCATTGTTTAATTCACCTGTTGGATTATCCCACATTGACTCCAGGGAAATGCTCATAAAATCCACTAGGTGATGTTGTATGAAGTAATATAAAAAGAAAGGACACAAGCTATCTTAGTCTCTCCTTTTTGTTCTTTAACTACTGGACAAGACATATATTTTTACCCCTTTGAGGGAATTCTCTCACCAACGAACTACGTGTTACAATACTATTACTGCACTATCTACTGTTTGAAAAAAAGTTTCATGCGACCACAATAATACCTCAAGAACCTTTCGCATAAATATACGATGTCTAACTAAAAAGTATCGAAAGTGGTGATATAAAACGAAAACTACTACACATAGTAATTCTTCATTTAATCTGCTTCGAAATAGTCCTCTTCTGAAGCCACACATTTTATCCAGGGTCGTTTCTATTGATGGAAGAATTCCTGGTACTCTTTTTCTTAAGCGGGGGGGATTTCATTGAATTTCCTCGACGACTTGAAAACCTGTTCCTTTCAAGTAAGATTTGATTTTTGAAGTTAGAAAAAGGTCACCAGGGATGAAATCTGCGAAATATGGTAGTTTTCAAACCTGAGGAATAGTTGCTTGGCCCAAAAATTATTGCATAAGCGTTGACTATTGATGAAGTCTTTGTGGTGTGATGAGATGACACTTTCCTTCCCAGTATTACTATAAACAACAGAAGTTGGCAAAAACGTTATAAGTTAATGTTCATGCACAACAGAGTTCAATGTCAAACTGTGCCAAGCAACTTCATACCATGTACTTCAGCTCTGTTACAAGAGCAACAGCCCCAATACTTTGTGATTATATATCTCTCGTATATCTCCTGTCAACATATGAAAATATCTCTCTGCAATAAACTGGTTAATACGGCTAAAAACTTGATAACAAATTGATTATACCTGTTACCCAATTCTTCTACAACTTTAGGCCATTTTTGAGAATTCCTTTACTTTAAAGAATCTTTTCCACGGGTACTATGGATATGTCGGGGATACGGAATTAAAAGTAACTCTTTTCTCGTCTTCACTTTTATAAAAAAAATCACAATTCTCTGTGAAATCTTAATTTTGACAAATAGTAAAAGGATTGACCCCCTTACTGAAAGGAAAAGACGAGGCCAAATTTCGAGATCCGATGTCAAATTAATTTTCTAGCCAATAAAGGGAAGTGATTTGCAAAACTGAGAGAAAAGTTAACAAGCCTATGTTAAAATTGTCTATAAAAACAGAAAGTCGAAGCAGTCAGTCAGATGGGAGCAAAGAGACGACACGCTAAAATGTGACAAAAGTAACTTCATGCCTCTAAACCGAACGTAAGATCCCGTCACACATTCGTTCTGCTATTTCTCGTGTGTTATTTTCCTTTACTTCTTCTTCACCATCTTCGTCGTTCCCGCTGCCGTCAAAGAATACGACGACGACAAGAAAAACAACAACAATAAGGCGTTTCAACTGACTCCCAAAATTAACGTCCGTTTAGTACAAATTATTGCTTTACCTTCCTTTTCACTTTCTCGCTGCCCATAAAAAAGGAACGAAACATAAACTTTATTAGTAACCTGATAATCTTTTTACATACATACATTCTGCTACTTGCGACTACAAGCAATGGATGCACTTAACTCCTTACTACTATTTCTCTTTTTTAACTCGTTCATATGTTATTCTATTCTGTTAATAAAATTCCACTTTGACATACAAACGAAATACTTTTATTCTTCCACATTCCAACATCTACATTTCGACCTTCTGATAATTTCTGATGACACAGGGGTTAATATAAATAATCCCTGTGTCGGCTATGTTTGTGAAATGGCCTTGTATCGGACATGGCTGGCCGTCTCTACTACACGAAGAACAGGCGGTAGAAGAACCCCTACTACTTCACTGGTGAACCCCGACGTTCAAAGAACACGTAGTGGAAGAGTTCTACCTACTTCAGATATTCTTAATAGCTTTTGCAGGAGATGGGTCACTCTAAATTCAAAAAAGAATTATATGGCTTATAAGCTCTGTAGGGACGTCAATTTTAGGGGGTGATGCATAACAAATATAAATCGTTACTGGGTCGAAACTGAACAAATATATATGAACTGAACAAATATATATGTACTGTCATGTCAGAGCGAAAACATCAGTCTATGTGAAGATTTATGGATGAACTGATGGCTTATATTGTCATGATGTAGGCATTTAAGAAAAACAAGATAACACGAAGCCTGTGGGAAGATATATGGGTGAGTTGATGGCATATACTTTCTTGTTGAAAGCATTCTGGAAGAGCGAAAATATCTTTCAATCTGTCAATGTCATATTTCGGGCATTAATTAAGCGGTGACACGATAATATACGATCGCATATTGAGTGTGGGCTTCGCTGGGTGGCCCATAAAAATTAAACATTAAATAACCCAACAAAAGTTGATCTGTAATAAAACCAAGAATCATTGGCCAATACATTTTAATAGTAAAAATCATTGACCAATGCATTTTCATAGTAAGACTAAATGATCAATGCATTTTTGTAGTAAAGTTTCCCTATGGATATTCATAATAACACTCATTAGCCAATACATTTTTGTCACGAAAATCATTGGCCAATGTATTTTCATAGTAAAACTCATTTATATGATAAGAATCGTTGACCAATGCATTGTTCATTGTAAAAGTTATTGGCCAGTGCATTTTCCTGGTTAAATGTTTTTTTCCAATTCCGTTGACATGAAATAATGGCTAGCGAAACAAGTCTTGTCGGCCATTACAAGTGATTAAACATTTTAACTCAACGGAACAATTTTGGTGTGCTTGGTTAATTTTTGAAAGTGCGAGTCTGCATTTTGGTGTCAAAAGTCGACTTTGTTCCCAAAATGTATTTCACACGCTTTCATTACATACTTCAAACTGCTTAGTTTAAATAAGAACGTTTTTAAATCAATTCAATATTTACTAAACTCACTAATTGTCACTAATTGTTTTGTACCTACCCTGATGATGTTTTTTAAAAAGACGAAAGCCCTGACAATGTTTCCGAAATTAACTTCAGACAATTTCTGACGCAATTTCTTCCTTGTCTGAGAGAAATTCTAACTTGAAGAAGTCTATTACTAAAGTTAATCGACTCAAAATTTCTGTCGTCGTCAATATATATATAAATAACAACGTCCGAAAAATAACATCTTAGAAAATGAAGTGGCTGAATGCGCTTGGAAAGTCGAAAGTTATGGAAATGTAAGAAAACTGGAAAATAATCAAAAATTAATAAAATTCTCCCTGTCGGTCGTTTTTAACGAAACATGTTTAAATGAAAGATTGCTGCCCAAATATATATATATATATATATATATATATATATATATAGATATATATATATATCTGTGTGTGTGTGTGTGTGTGTGTGTGTGTGGAAGATCTCGGTAAGAGATTCAGACAATTACGATAGTCTAAGTCGACCTTTTATAAATACTGAACATTACTATATATACTGAATAAGTTGATAATATATAAAGGATGTGCAAAAATAATTATATTATAATGAAAAACAAAAAGAGGGCGCAAAACCTATTATTTATACGAACATCTCATTGCTAATATCTTCCAAATTTTACTTCTCTTTTACCACTTTGCCTGAAATGCATTTATTATTATTTGTTTAATGCATTTTCATAGTAAAAAAGAAAAAAAAGCTGTCGACCATTACATGTAATTCAATATTTTAACCAAACGGAAGAAAAGGACGGAGGACGAACGAGAAATTGTAACCATTTTATATTCTTAAATTCGTGCATGCGCGTTGTTTGCTTTTTATTTTATCGACTGCACAGTATAGTAGGGTCAGCTGGGCACCGTCTGTGAAAAAAAGCACTATGACGCATTTCACTACGCCAGAAATTTGGAAACTGCATGCTGTAATGCTTGGCATTCGCTCCGGAAGCTCAAATACGAACATTTCAAAGTGTTTGAATGTCAATCAGTGCAGATTATTCGGAAAGAGTTGGATAATATATCCAGCCAACATTATAATGTGTAGAGTGATCACTAGTGATGGCAACGTTATGCCTCCATTCATCTTCCCACTGGGCCTCAGACTCAACACTGAGGCCTACATCAAGTGCCTAGAGGAGGTAGTTTTTCTCTAGTTTTTTTTTTTCTGCTGGATGACCCTATGTTTGGCAATAAGACTCTGCACTATGCCACTCAAGCAGGTGAACCCAGTCATGGCTGTCAGACAATTTTTGCAACCACATCACCCCTTACATCTGGCCACCTAACTTTCCAGACCTTTCGATTATTAAGTGTTGGGCGAGAAACCAACAAAACTCCTTGTAACACCAAAGATGAACTGAAAGCAAGGATTACGGCAGTATTCGCCAAATTAAACAAGGAGACTGCTGAGAAGAGTTGCAGGAGATCTGAAGTCGTCTGGAGGCCGTGGGTGGAACGAGTGGTGATTTTATTGAATCAATTGACTCTTTAGTGTTTCAAGATACTTTTGTGTCATTTTGGTAAATATATCTCTTAAAATGAGATGTCAGTGTTATTTTCATTTTAGCGTATTTTAGATGACAATTTATGCATCGCACCCAGTGCATGAAATATGATACAAGCTTTCGACTTTCTTAAGTCATCATCATGGTAGGTGAGTTTAGAAAAAACTTTGATAATACGAGACCACATTTTGGTCTTTGAAGTAAACTTTAGATCCCAAGATGTATTCCACGCGCTATTATCTCATATTTATAATATTTTATTTTTAAAATAACTTTGTTGCATCAATTCAATCCTGTATACAGGTATACAGTAATAAAAAATGTATTGTATTGATTATACAGATACATATCAGTAATAATATCTTCCAGTCGTGTTTCAATATCCCTTTACACTCCTCGGCCATTAATTTACCAGCCATCATTAAATTGCCACTTTATCTGCAGAAGGTTTATCTTTTATTATTTATTAAAAATAAAATTATAGTTTATTTTAACAGTAAAGTTCACCTTATACAAGGCCCGAGGGCACTCGAGGTAGGGGATTACGCTAAAGAACAGTTTACACTAACAGGGGGGGGAAGATAACGGTTAACCTAACACTTGAACAGTTTAAGATAGTAGTGATTGCTTCCAGAGAACTTTTGTTCACGGGAAGAAAATGTTTGGATGGCACTTGCCTCTCGCCGATGGAATACCAAGAAAATGAGGGTGCCATGTGAGTGGCATGGCGGGTCCTAGCCATAAAGGTTCGACCTGAGGGAACCAAGGAATGTAGTTCATCCGAACACTTTCCATAGATTTCTCAGTTGTGATAGAGAGGTTAAAGGGTGGAAATTAATTTGCCAACCACAAGGACGTGGAGACGCTTCTGGACTCTGTCGAGACTGAAAAATGAAAACTGGGTGGATCCCGTAAAAACATGACAGCAGTACCCCATTCACTGCCTTACCTGGCTTTTGTAAGCGTAGAGGATAGCATGGGGAGTCAGATTAAGAAGTAAGTAAAGAAGAAAAAATATAGTAAATGAGATTTCCTCTGTGTTCAGACTTTAGGGACAATTCCGTAGTTGTAAATTAAATACCTCCACTCATTTTCGATACCGAAATTTAAATTGAATTTTTAAAAATAAAAAAATTATCTTGAAACTTTAATTTTAGCTTTAATTGAAAGCCAAGAGATTAAATTTACTAATTTCAGTAAGCAAAATACGCTGGTGTATTTCAAACTGAAATTATATTGATTGGAATATGAAATTTTTCAGATTAAAAAAAAATTCAATTTTTCGGCTATTTTTGATTGATCGACACATTTTGTAAACAGAAGCCAATTCTCGGTTTAAAAAAAAACTTGCAAAAAAACTTGCAAAAATAAAATAAACCTCACTGACACGTTATTTTATTCAAATTAGCAAATTAAACTTACCTTAATTTGATTTTAAAAAAATATTACTTGCTTACTGTCTGAAATGTACTATAAAAGCGTTTCTTAATTACGGTAGCCTTGTTATCATAGTGTTATCAGAGGCGATAATTGATATGACATACGGAAGCCGTCAAAATGCTAAATATGGTGGTTGAATTTGACATAATTTTATGTAGCTTAATCGTACGCTTCATTGTTTGGGTTTTTAACGATATAGTAAAATTAAAAATGTAACACAATATTTTCAATAATTACCTAATATTTTATAGAATTTTAGTTTAGCCTTACGTTTGAAGATAAAATATTATAAAACCTTTTTAAAATAATTTTACAATTTAATAACAGAGAATGAAATGATAAAACATGACAGAGATAACTCAATAATTTATGAAATGTTATGGAATTTATTATTGTTATCTTTAATATCTATTTTTCATATTCTTTTTAGGTACCTCCACAAATTGTGAATTTCGTATTGCATTTATAACAAAATTAGGAAACTAAAAATTAAAATATAAAACTTCTTTAAATTTTGAAGGATGATTTGCAGGCCCGTTAAATGTTGAAACGTAGGGCACAGGAAATAGAGAAGCGAGATGAAAGAATTGTACCCTGCCGAAAATTTTCATGTAGATTTTTTCCTGTAAGGACCGCAACCTTTGAAACACGTGACCTTTGTACGGCCACTCGTGAAAAGAAGAAAATACGGGTCATCAGCACACACAAATAAAATGTTTTAATTATTTTAAAAATCGAATGGCTCGATTATTTGTATTAAGCTTTTCAATTTTCGCTTAGTAAATTTAGTTTTCACTTATTAACTTAACAATCTAGCGCGAACGATGAAGGAGGAAATTTTAAAGATTTTTGAAACTTATTATTATTATAATAAAAATAAGAAGAATGAAAACAATTCTTGCAAAAATTATTCACTGAATTTTTTCTCTTCAAACTATGATATCCTAATATATATTGTTTATAAAACCAATTAAAAGTTTATCAAAATAAAAATAGCATAGTTTTATTCATCTTTGTTTTCACAATTCCAAGCAGATTTTTTGAAAAAGTACTATTTTAGGAAAAAAAGCAGTTAATTACCATTCCCAAATGAATCTTGCATATAATTAATAATAGAAATATAGGCGAACTCTCGCGAATTTCTAGACATCTCCAGGAATTAATTGGAGGGGATAACATATGTAAAAAAAAAACTACCAAGATTTTCTAAAAATAAGGATTTCAAAAATGATTTCAGTCAATTGTGAATAAGTTCTGAAAGTTTCATCAAAATCTGGCTATTATTTGATTTTTAAAACAATTTCCAAATTAATGTTTTTTTCACCGGCAAAAACAAAAAAAATGAGTTACGCAGGACTTATTGGGGAATGCAAACCATTTATTATTTTTTCAAACATTTTGTTTTATTTTCGAAAATCTACTCGAAAAATAAAAAATGCAATAAAACTAAGACATTATTTAATTTGATAAGCTTTTAATCGCTTTAATTATATATATTAAAGATATTATAAACTGAGAAAAAAAATTTTCCGATTAATAATGAAATTTTAAAAGAATTGTTTTCATTTTTTTATTATAATAACTTATCAAGTTTCAAAATATTTTTAAAATACTTAAAAGAGTTGTTGGTTATTAAGTTATTAAAGGAAGACTATATTAACTAATCCAAAATTGAAAAGTTTAATACAAATCGTTGTTCTTTCGTATTTTCAGAATAATTTTTAATTTGTTTAGTTTTTTAGTTTCTTTTTATATAGTAATTTCTATGTGTACATTAAAAGGTCATGTGTTTCACGGTTTTTTCCCCTTTCAGGAAAAAAAAATGTTCAGTTTGGTCAATTTTAGTTGCCATGCTCTTATCTTACCGCGCATCTATCTAGCTATCATCACATGTAAAATATAAGAGGAAAAGTCGCAAAGATCCAACTGTGTTTAAGAAACAGTTTTATTCTAAATTCCATGCTATAAATAAGTAATACTTGTGTAAATCCGATTAATTTAACTTTAAATTTGTTAATTTTTTTCAAAATCAACTTGTCATAGATGTATATTTTATTTTTGCAAAATGTTTAAAACCGAGAATTAACTTTTGTTTACAAATGTATCGATCGTTCAAATTGAAAAGATTGAAGAAAAAAAACAATCTCAACATTTTAGATTCCTGTATTTTCTCTTTGAAATACACCAGAGTATTTTGCTTACTGGAAATAGTAAATTTAATCATTTAGCTTTCAATTAAAACTAAAATGAATGTTTCAAAAAAACATTTTATTTTTAAAAATTCAATTTAAATGCTAGTTATCGAAAATGAGTGGAGGTATCTATATTTAATAGTTTATGACTTAAAATAGAATATGGTATAACGGAGAAAATTTATCAAATAATTTCGAAAAATCTAATCACAGAAGAATATTGATTACTGCAGAGATCTTTAAAATTCTAATTTAAGTTGTACGTTATTGGAATTAAAATTGAAATGAGGATTTTTTTTAAAAGCTGCTAAAATCGGTCGGATGTACTGAAAAATGGATTATATCAAAAAATTCTTGTAATCAAGAATTTTTCCAAATATTATCATAGCATTTCACTTCAGTTCCAAAGCAAATACATTCTCATTGCTTTATTAATTGATAACAATTTGATTGATAAGGATTTGTTTGCAATTGGTGGTCGTTGTACTTGTAAAAATATTTTCTGTTCTCCGCCCTGAAATATGTTGACGCATAACTCAAGGGAAAAACATAGAATAAACAATGAATATTGATTAATTTTCTTTTCTGTTTTGTTCCAATTTTCAGTTTACTAATGGCGACATATTACAATGGAGTGGACAATGGTCAACATGCTTGGTATGCTTCAGTGCTTCTCGTTTATTGACTGCGAAGAAGCCAAAGCAAACCGAGCAGATACTTTACCTTCATCTGATTCGGGATGAGCAAAATAAAGAAAAACAGGACGGGCAACTCACGGGCGAATAGAACAGATAACCCTTATTCAATCGCCGTCCAAGTAATGGCGTTAAGATGACTTTTCACGAGATGAACGTGAAAGAAAACGGTGTTATTACCCGTCAGACATTTCAGTATATCGCTAATGTAACCAGCCCCTCTACTGTGTCTCAGGCAACAAAAAACCACACTGTAATGGTTTCTGTTATCATGTTCGGCTGTGGCGTCTTTGGGAACATCCTTGCATTGGTGGCGCTTGCAAGATCAAAGAAAGAGCAAAAGCAGACGATCTTTTACAAACTGGCAGCCAGCCTGGTGGTTACGGACCTTTTGGGAATTTTAGCCACTTCACCAGTTGTTATCGCAACCTACGAAAACAATTTCAAGGTATGTATGATCAAACCATTATTATTATTATTGCTTCTGTTACGTGTTAATTGTAACAAAAGAAAAAAATGATTGACCAAAACTCAGAGATAAATCACAGACAAATATTTTTTAATTTACAAAAACCTTAAATATTAATATTTACAAATATATAGTTTTTGCATTCAAAAAGAAAAACAGAGAAGTGTTACGAGAAGAGAAGGGGGAGGTAAGGTGTCAAATATTTTTTACCCAATTAAGTTGGCGAAGAAGTTAAGTGCTATACTTTTTGGAAATCCTTAAATGTGTACATAAAGACTAATTATTTGTTTGGTTAATGAAAGAGTCAAAAATATGTATTTACCCTTTTTGTTCCAGGTGCTTCTCTTTCAGGTTTCAGTTGGTCGGACTTATCTATGAGATTCTTTCGGCTGGATATAAATCCTTGAATCAAAACCGAAGTTGATATTTCAGCAAATCCTTTTAACAAATCTTTCAAGTTTTAGTTTGTCGTCGACTTAGTGAGATTCTTTCGGCTGGATATAAGTCCTTGAATCAAAACTGGAGCTGATAAGGTCAGCCCATCCTGTTATCAACTAACTACTCACTGCCCGAAACTTATTTTTTAGAGAATAACACCTGATTTGCATATTTCTAGTATCTTTCGAATTCTCTAGATTTTATAGGAATTTTCTACAATCTTCCAAAACGTTCTATTCCTAATTACTCTATTTTTCGACTACTTCATGAATTAAATTTTTTTTTTTTGGAATAACAAGTATGACTCAATAGAATCTCTTATTACAACTTTTAGACATTATTAATATTATTTTATATGTACATGCATCCTCGTAACACTTCCCCGCTTCAAAGTAAAAGTTTTAAAATCATAATGAAAAACTTTTATGAGACGATATCAGTCTATTTTTGTTGTTGTTGTTGTTGTTGTTGTTGCTGTTAAGCAATAAATCATAATATCATTATTTTTTTTAAGTTATGCTCTAGATAAAGCATCTGCAATAACATTGTACTTTCCTTTAATGTGTTTTATAATAATGTCATATTCTTGCAGGAGAAGACTCCATCTTGTAAGTCTTTGATTTTTGTTAGTCATTTTTGTTTTTGAAGTGGCGTTAAATGGATTATGGTCAGTACAAATCAGAAAAGGATAAACAGTAACATTGAGGTAAAAGTCAAAATGTTGCGGCGCTGATAACATCGCCAAGAATTCTTTTTCAATAGTGGAATATTTCTTCTGATAGGTGTTAAACTTTTCTTTTCTCATTTGATAAATGTTCAAATTTTGCATTTAAATTAGATAGGATTTCCGAGTTTTTTCTTAGCATATTAATGTGGAAAATTCTTTTCTTTTTTCTTCGATCTGGGGTGCAGATGATATAATTTACATCATTAATTTTCTTTTCTATCTCATGAAGACCAAAATATCTTGCTTGTAGAGGATGATTAGGAATTGGCAAAAATACTAAAACTTTGTCACCACTTTCAAATTTACGATCTTTACTATTTTTATCATATCTAGACTTCATTTTAATTTGGGAGTTTTTTAAATTTCCTTGTGCTATTTTGAAAGCATTGTATAATTTCTCTTTAAAATTTGATACATAGTCTAAAAGATGCATGTCATTTTCCGATTTTTGTAAAACTTCGAATGTTTCGCTAACATCGGCTAAACTTTAAAATTTTTCAAGGAAAAAGGCATGTTTTTTTAGGGGTTTTTTGGGGGGGTTTTTACGAAAAATATATAAATATCGTTACTTTCTTTTCGTGAATTACATATATTGAGTTTATTTTTGTTTTTGTTTCGTTTTTACGATATTAGACAAGCCCTTAATTTATTTTTTTATGTATTTAATTAGTTTCTTTTATTGAGTTTGATGAGTTCCTAATTTTTGTTATTTATTTTTTTAATATTATCGTAAAGAGCAAGTTCCTATTTTTTTTTTTTTTTTTTTTTTGTTATTTATTTTTTTATATATTATTGAAATGTACAAGCTCCTAATTTTTGGTACGATATTAGAGTCGTACAAAACCCCCAATTTCGTTACGATATTATTTCCCGGACGAGCCCCTATTTTGTTACGAGTTGATCCCGGACGAGCCCCTAATTTTGTTACTTGTTAAGTGTAACAAAAGAAAAAAAATATTGACCAAAAATCAGAGATAAATCACAAACAAATATTTATTAATTTATAAAAACATTAAATATCAATATTACGACTACTTCATGAATTAAAACTTTTTTGGAATAACAAGTATGACTCAGTAGAATCCCTTATTACAACTTTTTAGACATTATTAATAATTCTTCATATATACATGCATCCTAGTAACACTTCCGTTAATATTTATAAGCATAGCTACTAGATTAGCATCTAAGTTCCAACCTTTTACCGTCAAAATATTTAAATGCAACAGTCTCTTCTACTCTAATAGTTTCTTTTCTCGCACTTCCCGTTTGTGGAACTCCCTACCGTTTACTTACATCCCTGATAGCTACAATCTCCAAATATTTAAATGCAACGTCAATTGTCATCTTCTATTTACATAATTTTCATCCACCTCTTATCATTTCTTCGACATCATCTGTACCTTTTTTTTCTCACTGTAACCCCCTGTGCACCAGTGGCAGTCCTGCCTTGCTTGGGGTGAAATGATTATAAAATAAAATAGCAAAGTCTTACAGAAGCAGCACTCAATGATATTCAAATGTCCTATACATGAATTTGTATCTTTGTTTTGTGTCCAGGTTCTTACAAAGTTTCACAATTCTTGGCAGATTTATCAGAATGTGGGAGATTTATTAACAAAAATGAGGGGAACATAAACAAAAAAGAAAATGGAATCTCTTATATTCTATATCCGAAATACATACTTAAAAAATATTTTAATAATAAACCTTCCCAGAGTCTCTCATTCGTGCACATGTATAGTCGCATCGCCGTAAACAAACCGAGTCTGACGGAGTCCTCAGGGACGAATTGCATCATACGAAAGCTATTTTGTTATATATCTTTTTCCTAAAATTGTTCCTGATATATAAAATAATATAAAATATATATATATATCGTTATATCTCTCTCTCTTTCTCTCTGTCTCTCTCTTACACACACACACACACACACACACACACACACACACACACACATAAGAATCGCCGACTGACGCCAATTCGGTCGGGTTTCAATCTTAGGTTAAAAAGCAATCGGAGTCTAACTGTACTGATGAGCTGTGATACAGCGAAACAGATCTGTCTGCGAATGACTATTTACGCTCTCACACCCTGATTGAGAACTCTGGAAGAATGGTAGACTTTGAAAAACAGTAGCTACTTTAGCATATATGCATCGTTCATTCAGCAATAAATTAGAACACTCTCAGCTAGTAGGCGTGTATAATGATAATATACACGCTAAAAAGTCTGCCTCCTTCTACTGAGCGCCCGTAGCTCAGAGGTAGAATCGCCGACTGACGCCAATTCGGTCGGGTTTCAATCCTAGGTTAAAAAGCAATCGGAGTCTAACCGTACTGATGAGCTGCGATACAGCGAAACAGATCTGTCTGGGGATGACTATCTCTCTCTCTCTATATATATATATATTTATTATTTTACTTAGGTTTTGGTGATAATAAAATCAGATCAGTACACAGTTGTAATACAAAAGAAGTTATTTACAAAGTACAATGGTCAAAACAAAACATATTTGGGATCAACCAAAGATTCAATCACAGGTCTACATTTAAAATAGAAAACTTTAAAAATTGTATAAAATTGCCTAGCCACATGTGAAAATTGAAATTAAAATAAGGATAAGACCCAGACATAACATGGAGTATAGTGAAAACAGCCAAGTCTTATAACGGTGGCAAAATATGTAGACTGTGCCAAGAAGAAAGGTTAGCTATGATGTATTATTAAAGGTTAGCTCAAACAAAAATTAATTACTGAATGAAAGAGCAGAAAATATGACTAAGTGTAATCATAGCATAAAATAAATATTAGTGTCATACAACAATGGATGAAACGTTATAATTTCTTCTAATTTTGAAAATTACGCGTTCAAAAAATCCCCTTTACGTGAGCGTTCAAAAAAGAAAACCCCGTTACGTGAGCGTTCTTTAAAAAAAAAAACGGTAAAATCAGTTATTACAAATCGGCTGAAGACACCGCATGATAGAAAACTAGGCCTCGTGATAACTCGTTAACAAATTATATATATATATATATATATATAGTCATCTGCAGACAGATCTGTTTCGCTGTATCACAGCTCATCAGTACGGTTAAAGATCCGATTGCTTCCAGACAGGATTGAAATCCGACCGAACTTATTCTACCTCTGAGCTATGAGCGCTTGGTAGAGGAAGGCGGATTTTAACGTGTTATATACAATGTAAACACACGCCAGTAGCCAAGAGTGTTCAAGTTCATTACTGAATGAATATGTATATATATGTATTGAAAATAGAAATAGGGTTTCTTCTAACGAGAGAAATTGGTATAGGTGAAACGTGTGAGAAGTTGTGAACGTTTTGTTTAAAGTGTAGATTTGTTGTTATTATTATCAATATTATTTATCTTTTGTATAATATATTAAGTGTCCAGAATTTACTTTGTGTCGCTACACGTGTTTCGAGTTCAAAGTTGGCTCGTTTTAGCCGAATAAATTTTTCATATCGAGATCCGTTTGTCATTTTATAAAATGTAAATATATGAGCAGAAGCCTTCCTTTCAAAAGGACAAAAGGATCTCGAAATGTAAAGTCAGAAATGTATTTGCCTGAAGAGAGTCAACTTTGGACTCGAAACACGTGTAACAACACAAATATGATTATGGACACTTAATATATTATACAGAATATAAATAATAATAATAATAATAATAATAATAATAATAATAACAACAATAAATCTACAGTTTAAATAAAATGTTCTCACACTTTTTTCACACATATATATAAGAATATTTTGGTTGGTAAAGTGAGTAATAGTATATGTGTATGTTTGTGTAGAAATGCTTGTCTGTTTAGGGTATGTTCGTAATGTTGGTAATGTTAATTAATATGTGTATATGTGTGTGCGTATTAATACATCTATCACGTGTACTGAAGCAATGGTTAATTTTTAGATATATGCATGATGAATATTTTATATTTTATTGTAAAGGTTGTGATAGTTTATGTGATTGTTTACCGTCAAAAATATTCCTCACAAGAATCTTCACACAGTAAAAGCTACTATGTAGTACAACACACGGGGAATGGACGTACTTAATAATACAACACCACTGAGAATGGATCAAACACTGGCAGAAAGCGCTTAGAACAATAAAAACTATGGACAATTTTCATATTCTTTAACTCCTGAAATTCGGAAAAGATGCTTAAAGGAAAGGTTGCTGCCGATATATATATCGTTTTTTATCGTTTTTTTCCCTTCTTCGTAGATTCGTGGAAGGTTTTTTGACACGAGTATAGTTATAATCTCATATATATATATATATATATATATATATATATATCCAAGTGAAGAGGATCCAAAGTTTTATGATTTTGAGTCTCCCTGGCATTTATTTTTTATATAAACAGTGCTCAATACAATAAATATTGCACAGCTTAATATAATCATATAATTATGAATTAAATGTACATTGCGACATGAAAATTTCTATGTTTCCAGATAGAATCTCGTCATCGGGCGATGTTGGATTTTGGTTGTGAAAATGATTTACATTTAAATACAAAAACTATCGGTTTGCTGTTTATGTATGTGGGAAGATATAAAATTTATGTGCGTGTTCCTTTTAACTAATCAGAATAAAGATTCACACTTTTAAATTTGGCCAGTAGTTTCTACATACTTACTTTTTTCATTTTTTCTTTTTTTTTCTAACGGAGAAAAAACCTACTTTTAACTTAATTTTATTTTCCATTTTTATTTTTATTTTTATTTCTATTTCTATTGCTTCTCCCAATATCGTATTACCTTTGATGTATCTATTCTAGTGCCATATATATATATATATATATATATATATATATATATATATATATATATAATTTAAAATTTACATTGTGACACGGCAATTTTTATGATATATATATATATATTTCTCCTAGACTACTTGCCACACAAGGCTATAGAACCCAATCTGTCCTGATTTTCCCTATATTTTGGAGGAGAAGAGATGGATTTATACCTTTCCCAAGGGTATTAGCTTGTAAGTGAATGTAATGAACTCGACTGAAATTTGAAGTCTACTCTGCGAATCCTCAGTCCAAGCGGCTATCCATTATTTCATCGTGCCTCCAATTCAAATTTCTTAATTCAAAACCACCTGGTGAGGGTTGGGCGCCGTCTTGCTATTTTGTCCAAAGAAACACTGTCTACTGCGGCTGCAGTACTTGCTGCTACGACTCTGGGGAGTCACAGGATATGTATGTATGTATGTATGTATGTATGTATGTATGTATGTATGTATGTATGTTTTGTGGAGGGGGTGCGCGCGTGTATATGTTTATATAATTTTCTTTTATGGTTTTAAATTATATAGAAATTAGCCAAATGCTTTGTATGTCTGATCGGTTTCGGCTATTCTTTTATCTATTATCAAGGATGAGTTTATTTTTACTTTTAACCGGATGAATGGATTTTTTTATGTATGTATCTAGAATTATAGGCATGCTTAATGTTTGTTCTCATCGTGTTTGCAAAGTAAAACATTCCTATAACTCTAGATACATATATAAATAAAAAGAAATTCCATATTTTACGTTAAAAGTAAAAATAAAATTATCTTTGATAATATAGCATATACTTAATAGCTCTGTTTTATTACATCGAGCACTATTTTATTAATACCAGCACTATATGTGAGATAGATAGATAGATAGATAGATAGATAGATAGATAGATAGATAGATAGATAGATTAATTCTTAAGTTAAGTGATGATAATGTTTCTCTCTATCTAAATCTTTCCCCTTTCCAATACTTTCAAGTAAAAAAAACACTCAATTTTCTGTACGAAAAAAAGCTGACACAGTATATATTTTTGAAAAACCAAAAACTCAATAAACTAATTGCTGAGGACCCCATTTTACAACACATACCTCACCTGAATAACTACTTAATACAACAGATTCCACGAAGATCTCACTATATACAATACACCCATAACATCTCTGCTGATAATCACATCGCAAACCTATCTAAATATACTCTCACCCAAGAAGAAACCTCTTTATTAAATAAAGGATTAACATTCTGCCCCTCACAGCCACTAAACCCTCTAAACCTCTGCTACGATATGGAAAAATACCTTCGTAGACTGAGACTAAAAGAATATTTCTCAGACAACAGATCCACTTCTAATGACAACAGCGATAAACAATCATACTCGAAATTTCCTCTTACGAAAAATAATACCCTATGGACTCCACCAAGCGGACGCAACCAACACTTGGATCAATACGCCAACAAAGCCAGACAACACATGGACAACTTCTTAAAAAATAAAGGACACCAAACAAAAATACACAACCTATCTAAAGTAGAACAACAAGCCATCTATACACTTAAGAACAACCGAAACATAATTATCGTACCAGCCGATAAGGGCGGAGCTATAACCATCTTAGACACTAACAACTATATTAAAGAAGCAGAATCACAACTTCAAAATAACAAGTTCTATGTACCCTTACCTCTAGATCCGACTAGCACTTACAAAACAGAATTATCACTTCTCATTCAGAACCTGAATCATGACATAAAAAATAAAATAAAATCTTTTATTCCTGAGAACCCCAAAACAGCAACATTCTATACTATCCCAAAACTACACAAACTCCCCAAAATCATTTCAGAAAAACACCCTAACACCTCTTCATCCAACCCACATCAAGCAAATAATGAAGAAATCTACAAAATTTCAAAAGAACTTAAAATCACACCACCTGGCAGACCCATAATATCAGGCATTGGTACCCTCACAGAACTTATATCTGGATACATAGACAATATCCTAAAACCATTATTACCTGACATACCTAGTTATATTAGAGACACTACTGACTTTCTCAACAAGTTACAAAGCATTAATTTAGTCCTAGGTGATAATATCATAGTAACGATGGATGTTACGTCTCTGTACACGAACATTCCACATGTTGAAGGAGTAGCAGCTTGCCACGAGTTCCTTAAAAACAAATTACCTAACAACCAAATCACAGATTTATGCCAATTAATAAATTTCATCTTAACACACAATAATTTTAAATTCAACAACAAACACTATTTACAGATTAGTGGCACAGCAATGGGCACGAAAATGGCACCTAGTTATGCCAATATCTTTATGCATATTTTAGAAAAAAAGATACTAGACAGTTCACAATACAAACCATCACATTATTTTAGATACATTGATGATATTTTCTTAATATGGACTCATGGATTAGAAAAATTAAAAAACTTCTTCACTTTCTGCAACAACTTCCACAATACAATCAAATTTACCATGGAGTACTCATACACATCCGTCCCTTTCTTAGACGTCATGGTAAAATTAAATAAACATACACTTTCCACCAGTCTATACAACAAACCCACAAACCAACATAAATTCCTACACTTTAACAGTTGCCATCCCCTCAAATTAAAAAAATCTATCGTATACAGCTCATTTATTAGAATAAAACGCATTTGCTCAGACCATCCAGATTTTCTAAACAACATTAACAACCCAATAAAACAGTTTCTAAAATGTAAATATCCAATAAAAATAATAAAGGAAGCACTACATAAAACCATCCACATAGATCGTAGCACACTTCTCACATACAAAAAACGAAAAGATAACAACCGAATTCCCATGGTTTTTAACCATAATCAATATTCCTACACACTTATCAAAAATTTAAAAAATGATTACAGGAACCTCCAATCAAACAAAAACATCAAAGACATTTTCGATAAACCACCCATAAATGCAAAGAAACAAACACCCAACCTATCAACTATCCTCACTTCTAACAAATATTTAAATAATACAAACCTATCAGGGAATTTAAAATGTGGGAAGCCTCGCTGTTTAATTTGTAAACATTTAATAACAGACAAACATTCTCTGTACCCAACACCAAAATAAAATTACACCCACCAAACCTTACTTGTGACAGCAAAAACATAATCTACTTTCTCTTCTGCTCAATTTGCCCCAACAGTGGATATATCGGCGAATCCGGTAATAGCTTTAGATTTCGCTTCAATAATCACAAACTAAATATACGACAAAAAAAATGTATACTCCCCAATTGCAGCCCATTTTAATCAACCTGATCATACTTTAGAAAATTGCAAATGTTTACTAATAGACTCCAATTTTAGTTCTACATACACACGCAGAAAGAAAGAAACATACTGGATTTTAAAATTAAATACACACAAGCTAGGGTTAAATAGGGACTTAGGTGTGTTGAATCTTTACAAATATTTCAATAGCTAAAAATTTTTTTTCAGATATTCCAAGAAATTTTTATCTAAAACAAACAGACTTTCTCTACGGACGTGCCACATGTTGTGAACAAACACACCACGTGATGTAAACAAAAAAATATTCGAACGCTATCGTGAAATACGTTTCTAATTCAAATTTAAAAATCAGTTGTTTCTGATGAAGGACCGAGGGCGGTCTGAAATATAAAATATAATAAAAATAAACAAATACTGTTCAAAAAAAGTACATTTTTAAATTCAAAACTTTTTATTAATATTCTTTCCTATATATATATATATATATATATATATAATGTTTTTTTTGTGATAGTATATAGTATTCAATGTATGATAGTATATATATTTGCACACATTTTATGCGTGCATTTTTAACTTGTTCTCTTGACTGACCAGTTGTTTGACTTCAAAACAAAGACTGAACTAGAACTGTCCAAATTCTAAGTGCTTTTTGATTTCAGAAACCATTTTCCTAGAAAGATCGTATTTACTCTGCTAAGAATATATTTTCAAATTTAAATACATTTATTATGTTATGTTATGCATAAGATTGCGTATCCCTGCCTCTCTCTCTCTCTCTCTCTCTCTCTCTCTCTCTGTATATATATATATATATATATATATAATGAAATTTTAATAATGTCTATCTGCGTGTGTGTGCTTTTGTTTGTGTGCATATGTGTTTGCGTGTGCGTGCGTGTTTTGTTCGTGTGCATTTATTTTTTCGTGACTCAGTGATTACGATGTTAGCAATCCGATCATGGGAACCGGGTTCGCTCCTTCCATACGACACTATACCACGAATTAACACAAGATTTGTGAGTTAAATTAGATAAATGAAGGAAATATTCGGAAGCTGTCGGTAATTGTGCTAGCACAAACACACAAGTCCCCGTGACTGAGCGTACTAGCTTTTCTCTCTCTCTCTCTCTTTCTCTTTCTCTCTCTCTCTCTCTCTCTCTCTCTCTCTCTCTCTCTTTCAGAAAATGTAATAATTCCAGTGTAAACTAACTACCAGTTGGCTCTGAGGATGTTGAAGAAACACATGTGCCTGAACAGAAGTCTGCAATAGTGATTTACACCCCGCACAACAGGCATACTCGGATACGAGCGGCCTACCATATCATACAATGATTTCTTCGAATACTACATATATCTGAGGAGGTGCTGAAAAATCCTCAGAGCCAACTAGAATCAGTAAACCATAACCAAACACAAGAATTTTTTTTTTTTTTTTGCAAGCTTTAAAGAAACCTTTGAAACGATGCGGTATATACGTTGAAATGCAGAATGATTATGTAGACAAGCATGGTGTCAAATCTCTCCTTATTTTATTTTGTTAATAGATTTTACCCAAAGCAAGGCTGCATCTCACCAGCTCAACAGTAATCTGGTGAGATTTTTACTTAAATTCATAAAGATTAGGTACCATAGCGAAAAGCTCATTCGAAAAATTACTGTGAAAGTATTTGTAGAAAAGGCACCGGGAGGCAACCTTACGGCGACGGGAAAGTGACTGAAGCCGAATTTCCAGATGTACATTTTTTAAAATAAAAATAATACTATATTGAGAGCTCATTCGAACAATTACCGTGAAAGTATTTTTAGAAAAACACACAGAGTTTACAGTGGTAGGAAAGTAACTGAAGCCGAGTCGTCCGGTCAGGACCAATAATATTGCTGATTATTTTTAGGATTTTATCAAAGAGCACAAGATAAGCAGCAGGGGTACCGAAACATATATGGCAGCAATATTCTAAGCATGGACTTATAGATATGTAAGACAGATTCTAGGAAGAAAAATTGTCTAGCATGACGCAGCGAAACAACTTTCTTAGCAGCTGACCTAGCAATGGATTTGCTGTTCATGTCAGCCGAGAATGTTAGCCCGAGAAGACGCAATGAGTCACTTTCCTGGAGGTTAGCATCAGCCATATAGATGGAAAGCAGAGAGAGGGGTTCTCAGATGATCAATTGAGAGAATCCTAGTTGTGGAGCTGTTAAAATTAACTAACAATCTTTTGTCTCAGTTAACAACGGACTTGAGGTCGTTTTGGACATTGTCTGCCTTTCTGACCTTCAGCGCCCCTCTTGAAAGATAGAATATCCCAGAAACGACAATAGGCTATTATCACGCTCTGCATTTTATTAGTATTTAGAACATTGTATTCAGTCGACGCAGCAACTGAAATCTGATTTTTTCAGTACAAATGCAACTGCAGATCCGGACCATAAAAGGCCACGTAATAACATATTTTCTGATCTCTGTTCCCTAGACTCAGACAGGAAGTCTGGTATCGATTTATTTTGTCTGATTTCACCATGTGTAAATGTAATGTAATTGAAATTGGTTTCGATTTTTTTCACGCAGTATAACAATAGATTCAGAAAGAAAACAAAAGCTGCCTTTTTACTTATTTATTATATAAATAAAATCTAATTAACTGTTGCAAAATAATATGAAATATATATAGTCATTCACAGAAAGTCCTGTTTCGATGTAGCACAGCTCATCAGTAAGACAACCGATCGATTTTAGCCAGGATTGAAACGCAACCGAACTAACAGCGGTCGGCGATTCTACCTCTAAGCCATGGGCGCTTGGTGGAGGGAGACAGAGTTTACCGGATTATATACACAATGTAAACACACGCCAGTAGCCTAGAGTGTTCAAATTCATTACTGAAAGAAAGATGCGTAAATAGAAGTGAGTAGCTACTGTTTTTTAAGTCTACCATTTCTCAATCTTCAGTCGAGAGCCATATATATATGTATGTATGTATGTATGTATGTATGTATGTATGTATGTATGTATGTATGTATGACAAATGGAAAATCGTTTTATTAAAACTAGATTATGCGTTTTGCTCTTACTAGGCTTCATCAGATCAAAAACGAAAGAAATATGTGGGTGCGTATGTAGTTGTGTGTATCTAAATAGATAAATAAATATAAAATATATAAAATAAATAATAAATAGTTAATATCTTAGAAAGAGAAATGTGACGTTTCCTAAGAAGAATTTCCGAACTTAAATAGAGAAAAGATATATAAAGAGTTAAAAATGATAAAGACAAATGATAAACAATAGCAATTATCTGTCAAAATAATTAATTATTTAACGATAGATCAGAAAAATAGATGTCCGAGAGCTCACTCGTGCTGAACGAATAGATCCACAATGAGGATTGCCAGTGTTCAACAAGCAGAAATGTAGAAAAGCCAGGTTTTATGCCAGAGAAGCGGAAAGATGTGATTGCTTACTAACTTTATTCATTTGTTGATCACGCCAGATTGTATGCTCTCCGCCGAAAAAAACAAAAAAACAAACATAAGGTTTACTCAATATGGTTGCAGTATAAACCAAGGATTAACTGTGTGTGATGAAGAAAAACAAATACGCCTGAGCAGGCATCTGCAACAAGGATTAGCTAGCCACAAATAAATTATGTTTCTTATTGTTGTTTTGTTTTTTGTTTTGTTTTGTTTTTTTGTTTTGTTTTGTTTTTTTATCAGCATGATATGATTCCGAGCAAAATCGAAATGTGGACAATTCCCAAGAAGCAATGGCATGCTTAGTTCGAGGAATAATATATAGAAACAAAAATGCCAACCATTAATACTCAGACAATTAATTACTTAACAGTAGATGAAAAACGTAGGCGATCCATTTTCAAATTGTTGCGAAGATTAACATCTTATGCCGGTCAGACAGTTGCCATTTGCAGGCGGACTAATCAAGGCAATTAATCATCATTATCATCATCATTATTATTATTATTAACAACTTAATCCCTCAACTGGTGTGGAGATGCAGAGACGATCGAATTCATTACCAAATCACCCACAAGATTATGCTGCTGACTATTGCTCTAAGGTAGACGTCCTTATTCGATGTCAGCATATTTAAATATTCAAACATTTTGAAAACCGGTTGCGCAACCTTGTTATATAACAAGTATGCGTGAACAAACACTCTCCTGTAGTGTTACGCAGTCAGACCCCATTAAGTGAGTTTGTGTACTGTGTGACACCTCGCTTTCGGTATGAATTCTTTTTTTTTTTAAGTGACAATGAGGTAAGAGGGAAGGAGACACGTTGTAGTAATGGTTAGCGGCTCGGAATGAGAAATCGGAGAGCTTAGTTCAACTTCCAGTCAAGTTCATTACGTACTAATATACTTTGGAATCCATGTCTCTCCCTCAAGCTATGGGCAAAATAGCAGGACAGACTGGGTAGCAACCAGTTTAGGTTAAAAAAATAATGAACTTAAATCTCTTCGTAGGTCCTGCCACTTTAAGCTCAGGTTAGAAGATAACTTAATATGTAACTGTGAACAGACACCCTCTTGTAGTCTTACTAAATTAGCCGCCAGAAGCTAAGTGAGCTTGCTTACTGTGTGGCCCACGCATTCAGCATGAGTTGTTTTTTTAATTGACAATGAAGCGATATAGTTTTAACTTTTGTAGTAAATAGTCCTTTTTTCTCGCCTTTTTCTACCATTGTGGCCGTCAGCAAGAGAAAAATCAAAGATGCGAGTTACGAATTGGCGACATAGACGTGAAGCAGGTGAAGAAGTTCAACTAACCTTTTAACAGATGGAAAATGTAGCACCAAGATCCGAACACGCATTTGACGCATTTTCCAAAAGCTAAAAAAGAAGCTGAGAAACGGAGAAAATTCATGAGAAACGTGTGCTGGTTTGCTAGGGCGGGGTAGCCATCTTCTTAAACGGCAGTGAATGTTGGACTATTTTATAATTTTATTACGTTCGTTTTGTATACGAAAAAAGAGAATTAGATTATTTCTCATCTGTCGCTAGCATGATATTTTCATCTCTCACGGTAAATGTGTATTTCACAAGCCTCACAAATTCATACCGTTCATACGTGGCTTTTATTTATCTTATTTTTATTTATTTATTTAGTTAGTTTGCAACGTGGGGACATTCTTGTTTCTTGCAGAGTTCAAACAACTTTTAAAGTTATCGATGGTACTTTCTCACCGACGTAACATGGCTTCCCTCTGTCTTTTCTACAAATATTTTTGTGATAACTACACCGATATCCATTTCGGTGCAGAGGAAATCGGCTTGGAACAAGAAATTGGAGACTAAGTTCGAATTCCTGTTCATTGCGTTGCATTCCCTCACGCACAAATAGTCTTGGGAAAGGCATTAATCCAGCTCTTCTCCCTCCAGCTATGTGTTAAATAGCAGAACAGGTTGGATTCTATAGGATTGGTTGGTAATCAGTCTACCGCAGAAAGTAATGGCAGCATACTGCGGGAAAATCTTCTACTCAATCGTGTATCACGTATGGTACTTAGCTGATTGACTAGATAGGATGTTTTTTGTAGTGCAATGGATATCGGCTCGAAATAAAAAATAGGAGTCCAAATTCCCGTAGAATTCGTTGCATTCACTTCTGCACAAATATCATCTCTTCTTCCTCCAGCTATGAGTTGATTAGCATGACAGATTGGGTTCTATAGCAGAAAGAATTAGCAACCTACTGCGAGAAAATTTTCTGCCTAGTCAGTCATTGATCGAAAGAGAAATGATCGCCAAAGCGTATATCACGTATGGCGCTTGACTTATTGACTAGACTGGCATATAGGTCCCACACTTTTTTCGTTGATATAGTTAAATGAATAGTTAAGCCAGCTCTACTCGAACCAGTTTCTTTTCTTGCACATCCCGCTTGTGTAACTTAATTCCATTTACTTGCTTCCTTGATCGATTCTTCTTTCATGTTCATTGTCCTTCAGGACGTAGGCGATCATGTCCTTCCACATCTTCCTATCTCTTGTTCTTAATATATTTTGTCTTGTTATTTCTCTCTGAACTCTGTTTTGCCATCCATTTGTTTAAGTATGCCACGCGTTGTTTTACCCTGACTCTCTTACCCTTTCCATCTATCCACTCTGTGAGTATCAGATTCTCCAAGACTTCTTTCCTCATTACGTGTCCCAGAAATTTTAGCTGTCTCTTCCTGATGTTAAGTATAAGTTTTCTTTCTGTTTCCATTTTCTCCGTCTTTGCTCACATCTTCGCTCCATGGTATCCTCAGCATCCTTCTGTAGAACCATATTTCTTTTGCTTCGAGTCTTTCCTTCAACTTTTAGGAGATTGTCTCTCTGGTAGCTACAATCACCCAAAATGTAAATGCAACATTAATTGACAACTCTTATCTTCTTTAATTCCGTTATTCTTTTTTCATTTCCTCAATACCATCTGTATTCCGTCTTTTTTCCACCCTGCGTACTAGTTGTGGTCCCGCCTTGCTTGGGGTGAAATGATTAAAAAATCAACGTTTCAATTTTTTCCACTTTGATGATCGCAGATGTAACGTGGGTTGGTCTTGTGCTAATTAAAACGTAGCAAATATATTTACCAACGGTTTTCAACCCAATGTCTTTCATGTTTCTCTATAAATATAATTTTCAGAATCTCTTTGAATTCAAATGTCTTTTTCTCTCCAACACACTACTAAATTTGATTTCTCTTTCTAACTGACTACAAAGCACAATATTTAGGAAGGCATGAAATCAAAATGTTCTATTTGCACCCAACTTACGCACCCAGAACTAATTTCGAGAAGATAATAAAATTATATTGTCGAAAAAGAGACGACAATCAAGTTTATAAAAGAAACGACCCAAAGTGGGAGAGTTTGGTCTAAACATTTGGACAGACAAACACGCGTCTATAAGACGCGTGTTTGTCTGTATATTAATTTCAAGGAAATAAGTCTTCCAATTACTTCAACATATGTTCTTGTTGTTCTCTTAACCTGATATTCTTGATGGACGGCATCTGTCATGGAATTCTGGGATTGTTGATGCTCATCTTAGTTGATAATTACGCTTCCAGAAGCGATTCTCGAAGCAAAGAATACCAAGAATAACAAATTTTTGCCAAGATTCTTTAAGCCATATATTTAAGCTTAATTTTCCTAACAGATTTCCAGAAACTTATTCTTATTAATTCTTATTCTTAATATAGTTTTGGTGTTGTTTGTCTGTATATTTAGAATCGATTTCAGGTGTTATTCCACATTATTAGAACGAATATTTTAATTGTTCTTGCTTTTATCATTTCATTTCAGCCAAGACGTTTATCGGCCTGCCTGCGTTCCTGGTATTTTCTGGATTTCTGGGATTAAATATTTCCTTTTTTTCTTTTTTCTTTTTTGTTCCTGCATTAAACGAATTAATATCTTCGTCTTTATTGTTTTTATCATATCATTTCAGCCGATGCGTTCTTCGTCCCTCCTTGTCTTTTTTGTATTTTTATTATTAAATATTTTCATTGTTTCATAAATTATACAGATTAATTTTTATCACATCAAACCAGCCGTGATGTTATTCGGCCTTCCTCCATTTTTCTGAAATAGTGTTCCATATATTATACAGACTATTCAACTTTACTGTTTTTATCACACCGTTTCGGCCGATATGCTTTTGTCCTTCTTCATGGATATATTCCATTTATTGATGTCGGTCTTCATTTTTGTAAAATTGTTATTCTGTGGCGGTCTTACTAGGAAGATTAAAAAGAAAAGTTACTTCGATAAACCACCGGAATCAAGGGACTCCTGAAGATGGCCTAAGAACTAATCGTCTGAAACTCTACGATAAACATAATAAGCATGAGGATACTCGTTCAAAATAAAACTTTAGACAATAATCTGGCTGATTTGGTTTTTGTTTTTTGTTTTTAAGTTAAATCCATAATTTTAAATGCTGATTTTTAAAGTAGGCAAGACATCCTAGCTTAGAAGATTGTCCCAACACAATCTCACTTTCGCCATTATCTTCTATTTAACATATTCTATTCTAATAAGCTAAGTTTAATAAATACAAAGAAAATATTTTAAAACGTATTTTGAATACTTTTTTCATGTTTTTATTCCTTTTCATCACAGGGCTGAGGTCGGGTTTATATTCTACGACCATTAAACAAACAATATGAATTAGAATTTTAAAATTCCCTGGGGAAACCTGATTAAGAAGAATTTAGTTATATGACTAGATTTGAACGATGTCGACTTGCTGGGTTCCGTTACGTAATCAGTAACGCGCTGTGCCGAATAGACGAGTCCTCAAAAATGCTAGTTAATCTTGTCGGAAGGTTATTCTCTGTTTCCGATCCATGCTGCTTACAAAATGGTAGTAGAATATAAACTCAACCTGAACGTTGCGGTGAAAAAAAAGAAAAGATTAAATTCATAAAACGTAAAAACGACAATACATCATCTTAGAAATTCGAACTCATTATTTTATGAGACGTGTTCCTTCCAGACATGGATAAACATATCTAATCTAAACTTATTTATAAATGAAACTTTATCTGTGTGTGTGTGTGTGTGTGTGTGTGTGTGTGTGTGTGTGTGTGTGTGTGTCCGTTACCTATAGACTCCGAAACGGCTGAACCGATTTTCTTGAAATTTTACACAGTTGTACTATAAGCGTCTGCAAGTGTTCTTAGCTAAGTTTTGTGTAGAGGTATCCCCGATAAATATCGAAAATCGATAATCGAAAAAATCGGGTTATAGAAGGAGTGGTCCGATTTTAATAAAATTTGATACACTCATAGATAAAGACATAAGAAACGATATTCAGAAGTTTCAAGGTTGCAATTCTTACAATAGTGCAGAAAATCGATAATATATATATATAAGGCAAGATGTTTGTGTGTATGTCTGTTTATCTGCCTGTATGTCTGTATTTTTTTCAGCCCTTTTATTTTAGTTTTTGCTTCGGGTTTGGCTCTAAGTAGGTATAATTGTAGTTCTTAGTCTCAGCCATGATACCATTTACTCAGAGGACTTATTTAGCCTTCAAAATTCAGTTTATGACAAAAAAAACTTATTTGATATCGATACCAGGAAATCAAAACTTGACTTACATCCATTCATTTTTCTTTCAGTCTATGGTTTCGCTTTAACTGGAAACAACTATTGCTTTTTAGTCTTTCGTGCCAATGTCCAAATAGTCTGAGCTCCAGGACTATGGATTAGTTTTAAAGCTTTCATTACACCCGAGCAACGCCGGGTTATACTGCTAGTCTCTTCATATCTTCCTATCCAGTGTAGCTGTTAGACAGTTTGTCCCCTTACTATTCCTCCCAGTCAATGTTCTTTCCTTCATTTTAATGTGAACTTGTCTCTCCGAAAAATAAGAATCATAACAGTCTACTCCCGGAGACTAAATAAAGGGTATAGTTTGGAATTCACTGTAGGTTACCAAGAGTGATATAAATCTGAGGAAGCCAGAAAGGCACATTGGCCGAAACGTTGAGATAAAAATGATGAGGACAATAGTTCGAATAAACTCGTCATCCCAAAAATTAATTCCTTGTAGCTTATTATTATGATAATAACAACAAAGATGAGGACAATAGTCCGAATATAATAAGTTTAAATAATAATAACTCGTGATCCCAGAAATCAAGACAAAAATTAGTTATCGTACATTAATTTATTTTATTTACTAGGCACATCAAATACTGAAGCAATTCCAAAATTGGTGTACCCCGTGTTGGGGAAATGAAATGGCAAAGTTGGAATATGAATTACCATTTTTCATAGTTATTTTCTTTATGTTTTTACTTTTTCTTTTCCTGAAAAAGAGACATGTACTTTTTTCCTTACAGAATGCACCTGGCGAAGGCTGAAGAATGAACCATTGTGTAAACAGTATCACCTGTACAAATTAGAGGTTCAGTTGTCTGAACAATATTTGCTACAATTCTACATCATTATCAGGCAACAATAGTCCGAATATAAATAGTGTAAATATTGAAATTTAATTCAAACTAAACACTTTTATTCTTTTAACACCGAAACGTAGAAAGAAGTTTTTAAACGAGGCAATATTTTCTCCAAGTTGAAGAAAGGATCTTGAATTCGGTTGTTAAAATCTATAAAAATCAAAAACAACAAAAGCACATTTTTTGAGCATTTCCTTCCTTTTAAAAGCTCCCGAAGATAAAAAGATTTTTTCAGAGATAAAAAAAAAAAAAAAGAAAAACTAGAGACTGAATTTCTGACTTCGAAAATGATTTTCTGTAAGAAGTTGTGTTGAACTGAAGAGGGGTCTGATCTCTGAAAGTTTTCAAGATTTTCACTTGTTTTCTATGAATCAACTTTTCTGTATTTTCCAAAAGAATTTCTCTATAATATCTCTTTCTCTCACTCTTTATATTTTTTCTTATGCTCCCTCTTCTCTTGTTTCTCCATTCATATTAATGGCATTAAACTGCAATGGTGTCAGGCAAAAAGATCCCACAATGGGTGAGACATAATTATTCCGATTCTGATGAAAACTGAGGGAACACACCAAGTACCGTCCTCCGTCCCCTATTATAGGCGCATCCTTCAAAACCCCTGTGATGACACATGGTGTCACCATAATAAACAACTTAAGTTAAATTCTCAATGACGAGGATACGTGGATGGTGTTATGAGTAACGATTTGGAATAAAAATCAATGAGCTGGGTTTGAATTCTAGTAACCTTTCACTTACACGCAAATACCATTGTAAAAGGTTGGAATCAATCTCTTTTCTTCATCCCCCAGCTTTGGATTAAATAGCAGATTTGACTCACTAACAATTATTAGCAATCAATCTCAGAGAACAACTAGGAATTTAAAACTATATGTATCCCGGCGACCAAATCACTTTGGCAAGACATAGAAGCTGGAAGCCCATCCTCTGCCAGAGTTACAATGAAGACACCAGCTGAGGGTGTTGGGTGTGGTCAATGGCATAATATAACAGATTAGATTAATAGTACTGAACTGCAATGGTGTCAGACAGAAAAAAAATTACTAGACAATAGGTGAGACCTAATTATTCTCGAGTCAGATGAAAACTGAGCGAATAGAAAAAATAGCCTTCTATGCTCTCTAAACCAACCAAAATTCCTATAAAATCACATGGGGAATTTCCGACGGATATAGTGTGATACTGTGCTGATGACAGACTCAGAAATGAAGCGGGAAGAATTTTGTTAAAATCATTGCCCTTCAAGCAAGGCAATAAAGACATTAAGACGCACGGGTTTCTGAGCGTGAAAGAATATGAGAAAAAGAAAACATTAAGGATAAGAATAATAAAAGGACAGGAATTAAGACGATGGAAGATAACGTATAATATTGCATTTAGATTTTTGAAGATCAACGCTATCTTAAAAACAAGAAGACCATATCCATGGATATTTTATCTGGTTCTTATTTTTAGTACTGCTCGGTTATTACTCGACTGTTTCCACTAAGTCTAAGCACATACTGCCCGGTCCATTGAACTCACAATTACTCTACCACCAAACCAACACTTTAATCCACTACCTTATTTGTATTGAATCTGACCAACAATTGTAAGGTTCTTGCTTCATAAGTCAGTATCACATCTCAGGAGTTAACTTTCAGTTTTTCTTTACATTATTTACATGCAGACTATTGTCATCATCTTTTTTGTTATCATATTTCAGCAATTAGTCTCTCCAATCTTCATTATTTGTCTAATGATCCTGGCAAGCTACAGTTAATTTCAAACCGAAATCTTTATTTACACTATTTATATTCAGAATATTCTCTTCATGTTATTGTTATTACAACATTTCGACCATTGTTTTCTCCAGCTTTCATCAGGTGTATATCGATCTGGATAACCTAAAGAGAATTCTGTACTGAATCTTATTTAATCTACAAGAGTAGACTGTTCTTGTTCCATTGCTCATTTAGTACTGTTATTATTGCTCGCCCATTTCCACTGAACTCACAATCACATCACTATGGCACAAAATAACACTTTAATCCACTAGGCCATTGTCCTGTAAGACAATTTGTTGTGGTGAATTTGGAGCCTTAAACTTAACCTGCCTGCTGATTAATGCTGCAACTGCTGCTGTTGCAGTTTGTTGTATTGTGGAGGAATGACAATACACAGACATAAGTAAGTAATACGTTTATTCTCGGTAGATACAGTAGTACACGTCCGTGTAGGGTGGCAACAACTAGTGAACTGAGTAGACAACAACCGTGCTAGCCGTCAGCTGCCGACGCCATTGTTGCTACGCCATATTAGTCCTTTATATATTGTAAACCGTATGTCACGTGTTGGGGCTACGTTACAACACATTTAAAGATTTGCTGTCATTTGTCTTCCTTTCTTTATTAGCACCTCCCATATTGTATTTATTTCTATGCTCACGGTCCTTATATGAGCCTGACATATAAACAGTGTAAATAATGATAACACCTCATCTCAGAAAATTCAGACAGAAAATGAACCCTTTATTTAATATATGGGGGTAGATTCTTCCCGTTCTACTATCCAGTTCTATACCTCATCTAGTTCTTACTTTGGTACTGTTCAGTTATACCAACAGTAAAGGAAATGCCAGTGAAAAGCCTCGGACGGATGTATGAAATCCCTCTGACTGATCGACATCGGGGTACAGAGTTACAGAAAGCAGCTTTAAGGGGTCTAATTTTGATCGATAGAACCTATCTGCCTTTGCAGATGTATGAACCTGCACTCTCTCGCATTGAGCGCATTGAGCAAGTGATCAATAAATACTTGCGTGAGTGTCTTGAAGTTCCTCCTTGTTTTTCGAAAGTGGGGCTATATACCAACTCCGGACATCTGCAGCTCCCTATACACTCATTAGTGGAGGAATTCAAGGTTGGGAAGGTACGCCTACACATGATGATGAGGGACTCGCTGATAATTGTATTAAGAGAGTGCATCCAGAGATAAAATCTGGTACAAAGTGGTCCGCTGCAGAGGCAACCCAAGAAGCGGAAACCAGCCGATGAGTCAGAGATATCATGGGTATGACTCAAAATGATCGGGTTGGACTGGGAAATACAACGCATAAATTATTCTCCAAGGAGAAACCAAAAGAAAAGAGGCGCATGTATGGTAATGGAAGAAGAAGTTAAAATGTTAGAAGAGGAGCATAGAATAGCCACTGCTGTTACTCAAGCTAAACAGTGCAAGTGGACAACATGGAATGATATAGAACCGATTAAACTTTCTTGGAACTCGTTAATAACGATGGAGCCATTGGCGATATCTTTTCTTCTTCGATCTACATACGACCTTCTTCCAAATGAAACAAACCTCAAAATGTGGGGATACATAGATACAGATCTCTGTTTTTCCTGTAAAAAGGAACGATGTACATTGTGTCATATGCTTTCTGCTTGTCCACAATCGCTCCAGATGTATACATGGCGACACAACAAGGTATTAAAGGTGATCAAGGAGTTAATAAGAACACAATGTGAAACAGCAAACCAACAGCTTGTGGCAGCTAAGGAGACTAAGATCAGATTTCATAAGGAGGGTGAATGCCCTGCAAAGAAAAAACAAACTGCCCCGAATATGAGGCTGCTGAGCGGAGCCAGTGATTGGGAGGTTTCAGTAGACCTAATGACGTCTCTAAAATTTCCAACACACATCGCACAGACAGACAAGCGTCCTGACATCGTATTGTGGTCAGATTCAAAAAATACTGTCTTCCTAAGAGAGTTAACAGTCTCTTGGGAAGAGAACAGGGCAGAGGCGCACGAGCTAAAGAAAAACCGATACGAGTCACTGCGTGCCGAATGTGTGGACAATGGTTGGAGGTGTAACGTGGTTGGGTGTCGTGGGTTTCTGGGGCATTCAGTTATTTTTTCCTTTCTAAAATAGGCATCACTGGCCGTGGTTTAAAATGCGCTTCGCACCGCATTCGAACAACGGTACAGAACACGTCAAGTTGGATTTGGTCGAGATCAAAACAACAAGCAAACAAAATTCGCGCAACATCACGATCAAATGAGATATTTGTGTGGTCATCTATAACGTTTTTTTCTTCTTTCACGAATGCGTTAATAACGGCAAACGCGTTCAGGAAATTTCATTGCCGATACAAACTGCAAAGAGGAACGATCGTTTTATTTACTTCTTTATGAGAATATACAAGAGGGACAATCAACAAGTTTATCTTCATACCCTGCCTGGTGGCTTACGCTGCTGGTGGCGCCAGGGGTGGTGCTCCCGTCATAGCCACCGAAACCGTGATATCACCCCTGGTCGGCGGCTGATGAAGATAGGGTATCGCACGTGCTAACACACGTTGTATGTTACAAATTGCTTGCTCGTTTCTACAGTCTGGTCAAGAGATTGAACTCGCAATTATTGTCACCAAATTCACAAACCAATCCTTTAATCCACTGAACTATCATTCCATGTAGACAATATTGTCTGTGTGGATAACTTGGAGCCTTAAACCTAACCTACCTGCTGATGAGTGCTGGTACTGCTTGTCACGATTGACTACTCTCACTGAATTTTTTCTCTTTTGCTTCATCTACTGCTGCTGTTGATGATGCCTTGCTACCATTTGTCTTTCCTTATTAACGGCTTCCTTATTGCATTGTTTCTATGCTAGGCCTACTAAGGAGGTTCGCATAGCTTAGCATATGCGCTGATTCTTTCAAACGTCTAACTCCCTTTTCCCTTGTCCACACGTAATACATGCTTGGACAATAATGTCTCCTTCAATACATGACTGACTAGGAAAAAGGTTTTCCTGCAGTAGGTTGCTATTTCTTTAAGCAGCAGACTGGTTGCCAACCAGGGTTATAGAACCCAATCTGTCCTGCTATTCAACCTATAGCTGGAGGGAGAAGAAATGGATTCATATTTTTCCCAAGGGTATTTGCCTGTAATTGAAAGCAACGAATTCTACTTTAATTCGAACTCGGCTCTCGGATTTATCATTCCGAGTTGATATCGATTACACCACAACGCATATCGGATAACTCCTCATCTCAGAAATTCACACAGAAAGACGGAATCTTATATTTACAATTAGAAAGTGACACCTGAAATTTCTGGGATACATAATGAGAGTTGAGTGCCTGAAAAATGTAACACTCACAGGAAACAGTGACGGCAAGAAAAAAAGGGGAAAATAATGAGTAACTTAATGAGGCTGTGTGAATAGAGAGCAGAACAAAATAAATGAAGTCGTGGAGAGCTATGGTCGACCATACTCTTAAAAACATAATGTTGTCCTCGTCTTTATTGTCATATTCACAACGTTCCGGCCGTTGTACGCTCCGATCTTCATCAGGTGACAGGATTTTTTAACCGAATTTTGAATCGATGTGGACACCAGTTCGAACAACGTAAATAGTCTAAATACCGCATCTCAAAAATATAAATAATCTAAATACCTCACTTCAAAAACGTAGACAACGTTTTATTAATTTATAAATAATATCCGAAACCTGAGATCAATGACTCGAACTATTCTTCTTCTTCTCTCTCTCTCTCTCTCTTTTTCTTCTTCTTCTTCTTCTTCTTCTGTCTTCTCTTCCTCCTTTTTAATTCTTCTCCTTCTCCTCTGCCTTCTTCTCATCCTTTTTCTTCTTCTTTTTTAGAGCCTAAATTGATATAGAGCTGAAAAGATGTGGCACATCCCCAGACCTCAAGTTGATGCTTATATTTACGATCCCTTGCTGAAGATCCTGGGAAATGGTCTCCACCTGTCATGTTCTAAGTCAGTTCTGACCCAAAATGGAGTTCTTCTGCCATATCCTGGACTGGGCCTACCCAGTATATCACTTTCTGGCCTCAGCAGTCTTGAAAGTACTTACGTGACCTTGTAGGCGATTAATTATTTCCCGTCCTACAACCACTTTCCCACAGACGCTACTCTAAACGCTATTTCCATGACAAATGTTTTGACGAACTACATTCGTTGGTTTCACTAGTTGAAACGTTTTCAGTTTTATGATAACTTCAAACATCTAGTTGGGCAAGTCGGTGTGGTATATTGGTAAGAAGCTTGTCTCGCTAACACAATTATGACTGAGTAGTGAGTTTGATCCTTAACAGGGTACCTCCGTACTTTCTGCTCGTAGAGAATCACCATATATGTTTGCGTCTGTTCTCAATGATATTTTATAGAAAAAAGAACTAAATTTTGGAACGAATTCACGGATTTTTTTTATCGGGGAGTTATAACTCTGAGCAAATAATTATAAATTCCATATTATTTATATATACAAAAACCCTCGTAAATGTTGGGAAACGGTAAAACGTTGAAAAAAATTGTATTATTTATTATCTGTAATGAGTGACCAGATAATTTATTTGGAAATTAAAAGAAGTGTCTGGAGATTACTTACCTCGAATTTTTGTTGAGTGTTAAGAGATAAATGTTACCATTATGGCCTAAAAAGAGCTGAAATCTTCGTTGACCCACGTGTTGTCTACCTGTCCGACAGCGAGAATGTTAGCTGTTTTTGTGTTTAAAGGAGAAAAATAGAGGCGATTCTTACTATGTTTAAAAAGAGTGAATTAATGATAATTATAATTGTTATTTGGCATTAAAATTATTTTTTTTATTTATTTACTTTTTATGAGTACAAGAGTCCGAAATATATGAGAAAATGGAAAGTTGCATGGTTATCACGCCTAGCAAATCAGCCATGTTTATCTGTTGTTGTTTTTATTACATGCATCTGATAAATAATTATCACAAGATACTGAAAATACATTAGACGAATATGTGAACAATGCCAAAGTTCTAGAGACAATGGTAACAAAAAGATCATCTCTAATTAATATCAGGAAGAAACAGCTGAAATTTCTGGGGCACACAATGAGGAAAGAGGGCTTGGAAAATCTGATACTCACAGTACATTTTGAAGGCAAGAGGGACAAGAAAACAACATATAACATGGTTAACTTGATTAAATGGCAGAGCTAGAAAGGGCAGAACACTGTGGAGAGCCATGATCTCATACGTCCTGATGTAACACGGCACATAGAAGAAGAAAATAGATGGCAAAACAAGATTTAGGAAAAAAGATAACAAAGAGACCAAATTTATTAAGAGCTACAAAGAACAGATAATTGTGGAGAGTCATGACCGTCTGCATCTTGAAAGGAGACGAAACAGAAACGAAGAAAAACGCACTTGAGTAAATGGATGGAAGAACAAGGTTTAGAAAAGGTAACAAGGAGACAAAATTTGTTAAGGGCTACAAAAGACAGAAAATTGTGGAGAGCAATGATCACCTACGTCCTGAAGTGACACGACACATAGATGAAGTAAATGAGTAAATGGTTGTCAATATTTATTGAGAGCTGCAAAAAAACAGAAAAAAGGTTTAGGAGAGCCATAATCGCTGATTCGTACAGTTTTTACAATGATATTCACCCTATACAAGGCCTAGGGCCATTCGAAGTAGAGAATTACATAAAGAAAAAGATTTCGAAGAAACAGAAAACCCAATCCTAAATCAAGGCGATAATGCCACTAAGATGCAAGAGGATACTGGGAGTGAACGAGAATGAAAAAGACTTTAGACGGAACTGGAAACTCAATCCTAAACAGAAAATGTATTCAGTTTTTCGCAGCAGTAGTGTTAACGGAAGTATATACTTTTTGAGTGCTTTATATTCTATGCCCTCATAGTTTGGAATGAACTTTACTAACGTGGAAATGTCATAATGATAATTATTTTTTAATCTCTTATTCATTCCAGATGCCGTTTCAGCCGATTCTCTGTCTGTATTTTGCCTTCATGATGGTCCTTGCGGGCTTTGCTACCCAATTTATAATCTGCACCATGGCGATCGAACGTTACTTTTGTATCAATCAGCCGTGTTATTATTATACCCAGCCAATGCGTGGATACACACGCATTGCACTACTTTTTTGTTGGGTCGGATCCGTCACTATCGCCAGCCTTCCATTCATGGGGTTGGGATCGTACACGCTGATGAAACCAGGTAAGTATTTCCTTTTCACTTTCATCTCATTCTTATTGATCGATACTGACTAGATATTAGTGGCTTCGCATTTTAAATAGTACTTAGATTTAAATAGTATTTAGATTCAAATATTAGAGCCTTGAATAAGTACTCGTTGTTTTCCAACAGATGGCGTTCCCAGAACTGCGTGTGTGTAGTTTCAGATGGTAATGCACCTGTAAGGAAGTACTATAAGCAAGCTTGAAATTCAGTCTGTCATTTCGCTGAAGTGTAAACAACTTTGTTTTTCATAGCATTAAACATGTCGGATTTCGTGCCAAAAAATGTATTTGCGGGGAATTTTACTGCACTACTTTTCAACATGCAAAGATTGGTTTTGACGTTTCAAAAATAAAGATTTTCGTGTTAAAGTCAAAGAATGCTCTGGAATACCGAAAATATTTGAAGACGCAGAATTGGAGATATTGCTTCATGAAGACTCATGACAGGCGCAAGATAAACTTGCAGAATCATTAGGAGTTGACCACACTATAGATTCGAAACTCTTGAAAGCACTGGGAATGATTCAAAAGCAAGGACATTAGGTGCCGTACGAGTTAAAGCCAAAAGACGTCGAACAGCGTCTTATCACGTGTGAACTGCTGTTTCAACGGCAGAAAAGGAAAAGCTTTTTGCATCGTATCGTGACCGGCGATGAAAAGTGGATACACTACGTTAACTTTAAGCGTAGAAGATCGTGGGATAAGCCTGGCCATGCATCAACATCGGCGGCAAAACCGAATATCGATGGTTCAAAGCTTCTGCTTTGCATTTGCTGAGATCAGTTGGGTGTAGTTTATTATGAGCTTCTCAAACCGACGAAACCATCACCAGAGATCGCTGTTGACTACAGTTTATGCATTTGAGTCGAGCATTGAAGAAAATTGGAAACGCTTAAATGAGAAGTCTTACCCTACCCGTCGTATTCACCAGACATTGCCCTGTCTGATTATCATTTGTTGTAATCGATGCTACATGGCTTGGATGCGCAGCACTCTCATTCTTATAAAGATGTCAAATAATGGGTCAAATCGTTGTTAGCGTCAAACGACGTATCATTTTTCCGACGTGGAATTCAAATGCCTCCAGAAAGATGGGCAATATTTCAGTGACATGTTTCTTACTAAATTTTGTAAATAAAACATTACTTTTTATGAAAAATCAGCGAAAACTTATTCAATGTCCTAATAGTATTTAACATTTACATTCAGATAGTATTTACACTCAAATAATATTGAGATTCAAATAGTATTTCCATTCAAAAGGTATTTAGTATTTACATTCAAACAGTGTCGTCTATGCTTAAAATTTTTATGGAACTAAGTCCCAAGATGATGTTTTTTTCCAAAGTAAAAAGGGTTCTCTCAGTCATAGACAGGAAGGGGTTCTATCAGCCGATTAACAGAAATCTATTTTGTTTTTGAGGTGTTAAAATTAACAAGACATGTCTTGCCCCATTTAACAATAAATTTAACTGCTACTCCTACCAGTTTCTTTTGTCACACTTCCCGACTGTAGAAATCTTTCTCCCATACTTGCTTCTCTGATAGCTACAATCTCCAAAAGTTTAAATGAAACATCAATTGACATCTTCTGTCTCCTTGGCTCCCTCCTCTCTTTTACCCTTTCTTCATCATCTCCTGTATTGTTTTCTTACCTGTCCTACTTTCCTCTCATTGTAACCATTTATGTACTTACTTGGGATGAAACGATTTAAAAAAAACATCAGTCAATAGAGACTCAGTTCTAAGTGGTAAGTCAAGGGAAGCTTCTTCAGATGAGTTAAGAGTAGAAATGGAAGAGAATTTACAAGCAAAACATCTTCTTTATCAGCAGAAGATATTAACACATCAAACTAAGCGATAAAAAAAGGAATAGAAAACTTAATCCGATTGAACACAGTGGTCACAGCCGCTAGTAGTCACTTGAATCAATCATGTTCGAGGTTATACGGTGTTTTATTCAAGATATCCAAAGCAGTAGCTCCAGTTTCACCATTCTTATCTAAAGCTTGATAGATTCTTTCAGCAATAATTGTTAACATATCAGCAGTTAAACTTGAGAAGCGAAATCCATATTGCTTATCTGAAAGAAGATCCTGCAGGATAAGATGTATGACCATTTCAGCGTTGATTAAAGCCTCTGGTACTTTGCCAAGAAGATATAGAAGGCTAATAAGATAAGAGAAGGATCAGACAGTTCACCTGAGTTCTTGGAAGATTAGAAAAACAGAAGAGGTTTTCAAACAAGCATGAAAGCAAGAAGAAGCAAGGTATTTATTGTAAAGTTTAGAGAGAACATGAGCCAGATCAGGAATACGTTTCTCAAGGACTATTGCAGGGATACCATCAAGTTTACAGTTTAGAGATGATAGCAGCAACCATGGAAGGGATTATATGCATATCAATCAATTCTAAGTGGTAAGAAACGCAAAGCTACTCTAGATGAGTTCAGATTAGGCGACTAGTATTTTGCCAAAAAGAGAATTTAAATTATTAGTTTTTATTCTGAGATTTTCTTTGAATTCGTTCTTTGCCACCGTTATTGTTAGCATTGTACTTGTGTTTATCTTTATCAGTTCCATTTAATCAACTGTTTTATTCACGCCATTGTCAATCGCCATGACATGTATCTGGTAAACTGGATCAAGCCATAGTATTTAAATCTATTTCTTCTTTTCTAGGTACTTGGTGTTTTTTTAATTACTACAGCAATGCCCGGGAAGATGTGATCTTCAGTTTCATTTACAGCCTGCTAGGAATAACAACCATTTTCTCTACAGTAATCCTTAACATTGTCGTCATCCGAAAACTTATCCATGTACGATGTAAGCAAACGGTAATCAGTTCCGGATCCGGTCGGTTGCGCAGACTCGGTAACAATCGACGTTACACAGAAATTCAAATGGTGCTGCAGTTGATCTCTATTACATGCATATTCACAACTTGTTACCTTCCTTTGATGGTAAGAATTAATAGCTTTTGGATTTTTTTAAAGATGCTAAAGAATCTATATATTATTTACAATGTTCGGACTGTTGTCCTCACTTTTATTCCCATGTTTACATCGTTTCTGCTGCTGAAAATGACGCAATATCTGTTATGGTTGTACAAGCTCACACGAGAGTGACAGTCTCGATTGCAATTAATGCATTTGAAGACGATCTCCTCCGATGTCGCCTTATTATTTTTTTTCTGTCGAGCACGCTTCTCTTCGACAGCAATCGTTCGTAACGTTTTCCTACTTGTCGATATCCATCGCCCTCATATCATGCAGACGTCCTTGAAGCAAAGATGAGGTCACCCGCTTAGCTGTTTGTCGGTGGCTAGTTCCCCGTCTTCCTTCGGAATCCTTCCATCCGGCATACGATGGACATGTCGAAGACAGCGGGGCTGGAGCTTTTGCAGAAGAGCGTATTATAGGCTGTGTAACTAGGCACGGGTGAGAAGTACGACATTGAAATATAAAAGAGTAAATTTATTCAATTGCCATTGTCTTTAACCACGGCCTCCAAGCGACTTCAGAATCTCCTGCAAATTCTTCTGAACGGTCTTCTAGTTTAAGGTGGTGAATGCTGCCATAATCCTTGCCTTCAGGTCATCTTTGGTATTACAAGGAGTTTTATTGATCTGTTACTCAACGGCGCCTCAACACATTATAATCAAGGAGGGGTAGCAGTTTGGGGAATTACGTGGCCAGATGTTTTAGATGTGATGTGGTCGCAGAAATTATCTGACAGCCATGACTCTGTTCTCTTACTTTTGTGGCATAATGCAGAGTCCTGTTGCCAGACATAGGTTATTCCAGCAGCCATTCTCTTTACCCATCACTACCTCATCAAGGTACTTGATGTAGGTCTCCGTGATGAGTGTTAGGCCCAGTGAAAAGAGGAATAGAAGTATAACATCGGAATCACTCGTGATCACTCCAAACACCATGATTTTGATTAGATATATCGTCCAACTCTTTCCGAATTCTCTGCATTTCTCCAGATTGACACCCAAACACTCTGAAATGTTCGTATTTGAGCTTCCTCGCACTACAGCATGCCGTTTCCAAATTTTGGCGGAATGAATTGCGTCATGATGCTCTTTTTCTCACAGACGGTGTCCAACTGGCCTTACTACACTGTGCATTCGACTAAATAAAGCGCAAACAACGCACATGCGCGAAAGTAAGATTATAAAACGGCGACAATTTACTCATCGCATCCTGTAGACTAAAATTTTGGCGTTCGTAGTAATCTTTCTGTTCTCCTAAACTCTCGAGGTCAACTAGACAAACGTGATGACATCTCGTCCGATCCGTCTGTTGGCCTCAGTGTCTAAGAAGATAGTGTCTAGAACAGTAGAGCCAAGGTATGAACCAGGTCGTAGTTGTTGATTTTGATGGCGGGAGTCTGTTGAACACCTTGGCCCATCACGTTGGTCATCTTCAGAATTAATTCTTGGCAGGCTTTTGAAACGTTGTCCATGAGTTGCTGCAGTTGCTCTGCTAGGTAATAGTGGGGAATTGATAACAAATTGCAAAATTAATCATAAGTTACTCGTTTCGACCTTCGAAACGACTTCTTGAAACTAAACCATGTCTTTATTGATAGATAATTTTATAGAAAGGGGAAGGGAACAAAATGCAACAAACATCGATTACAATTCTGTATATGTGGGCAATGATGAAAATCATGAGAAGCTTAACTTTTAATTTTATATTTCTGTCGTCACAACATATCCGACTTTCTTCAGCTTCTTATCGCCATCGTTTTGAAATATCTCACATTCTAATTTGGTTAAGAAAGGTGATATGCTGTATGATCGCGGGTGTAGTTTGATAACCTACTCTTTGTCTGATATACAGAGTTCATTATATCATATTATATATATATATTTATTGTGTTTAGATGTTATAATGTTTAACGTTAAGGTTGTTGTTTTTCAGTGGTTTTGCTGGTAAAATGTATTTTGGCAAGCAGGTTTTTATCGTAAAGTGCTAGATATCGGAGTGTAAATAGAGCGAGTGAGAATATTATAACAGTGTACTCACGAAACTTCGAAGTCGACATGAATCTGCTCTGTTATATTTCTTAGTAACAGTAAAAACTAATGAAATATAAATGTATTAAAAATACCATGTTCAGAAAGTGAGGAACAGTTTATATATTGATCGTAATATAGAATTGACCCCCCACTTTATAGCCACAATATAATTTCTTGTCTGTTGATAAGTCATAGAAAACGAATCAATCAATCAAATACTGATTAGCTACACAGGCATGTCTTTTAGATTCTTTACATTCTATGTAATGTAAATTTATAGAAAATACTATGGCCACAAAGTGAGGGATCATTTTTCTATATTGATTGTAATATAAAATTGATCACCTGCTTTATATACACATTATAATTTCTTCATTAAATTCTGAGTAGTTATGAATCCACCTCTTTCCCCCGCGCTATGGGTTAATTATTAAGACTTATAACTAAAAAGATTTACAGTCTACTTTCAGTCTTTAAATAATCTACAATGGGTTGATAAGCCGTAGAAAATGAATGAGTGGATGAATCAATCAAACATGCTAACCTTTATATTACGGGCACATTCAGATTTTGTTTAATAGAACCGACTAATTGTGACTTATATTTTAGAGTATTTCTTTTTTTTTTTTCTGATTTCTGTGCCTGAGACTTGATAGTATGAAAGAAATACCCCCTATTCTAGAGATGGGGTGTGCAATTGGTATAATAGCGACTCGAAATAAGTACTCGAAGAGCCACGTTCAAATTCCAGTCGGATTCGTTAAATTCATTTCGCGCAATTACACTTGAGAAAGGTATGAATCTATCTCTCCTCCCCAGCTATGGGTTAACTAGTAGGACTGGAAAAGTCATTGTTATTCTTTTTAAAAAGATAATGCAATATTCAGTAGCGAAAATAATTATTACTTTTATAACCCAAAACATGTTTTCACAAAGGGTCGATAAGCCGTAAAAACAAATCAATAATTCGAAATATGAATTCATACCTTTTCCTAGACTAATCTTTCAATTTTAAAATGGAACACGTGGGTTCTTATACTTCAGTTTAGTTTAAAGTGAATGCTCTTTCGTCTGGAATTTGAAGTCAGCTTGTTGGGGCTTCCTATGCAAGGTTAATTTAGATTTGGATTTTACATGGCACAAGGCCACTTCCCAAAGGAAATTCCTGACTAAATCCTTGCATACCACCATTAATTTATAAGCACTCATTAAACAAGCAAATGGAAAGTTGAATGAAATTGACAAAGCATCAATTGCAACTATAAAGTATATCAACAATAACAAGAAATACATATATTACACAGACGTTGAAAGTGTTTGTTTGAAAGTGTCTTCCAGGGACTGTATGAAAATTGCGTCAGAGCTTTTGAGGTAAGTTGAAATGTTCAGTGTTGCTGGAAGATTTATCAGTGTGATAAGAAATTCGTGTGAGGAATATTATTCATAAAAGATTTCTTCAGTTCCGATTGTTCATGAATAACGTTCATTTTAGTAGAGTACAGAAGAATGAATTTGTAAGAGAATGTGAGTTGGACTTAATATTTTACATGATGTGTGTGAAAGGATGTCTTGTGCCAACTGTAATAATTTGTACAAGCATTATTTAAAGAAATAAAAGGCATCTACTTGCGTCTTGCAATTAGTGCGAGTGTGTGAGGGAATTGCTTGATATTGAAGAACGCGATCCCCGCGATAGCGGCATGCTATCGCGAGCAGCTGTGAACTGCCTTGCTTGGTGTTCTCTGGAAACTGCTGCAACAGTCTGAAAATATGCGGTAAATCGTTTATATAGGTGTTCAAACATCTTTTCGATTTGGCGGTAAAAATGTGGTTCACTTACCTTGATTCTGATTGGCTAGCTCAAACCAATCAGCAAACAGCTTACATTTATTGAAATATAAAATGGTTACATACAAAATTTAATGCATACATTTGCATGAATGCGTAAGTAGATGTGTGTGTTTCGAGAAGGGATTCGATGAGCTTATGACACATGCACATGCATGTGTCATAAGCTCATTGAGTCCCTTCTTTTTCATTTTGCTAACCATTTTGTCACTTGCACTTCCGGTATAATATTTGAGTGATGTCATTTCTGTTTCTCAAATCTTCTGGATAAATACTAATTTTTTTTTTTTTTTTTTTTTCAGTTACAAATATTTATGAATCAATTTACAGACATGTCTGATAAGGATTTGCTGGTCATTCGTCTTGCTTCTTTAAACCAAATTCTGGATCCCTGGGTATATATTCTAATCCGCCGGAACACTGTCTACTACGTATCCCGCCTTTTCCGGTGGGCGTTTCGCATGAAGCGTCCGTCGTTCGTAGATCGATCTTCCTCACTTCGTCGGGCCAGTACCGAAAGCAAGAGTTCGCTCGGCAAAATGGCCAGTTTGGACAGTCGAACTGTTTCTTTTGGAAGCAGTAGCAACAACAACAACAGTAAGGACGATATCAGTTGGGCAGAATTCTGCTGGAATTGTATGTGTGAAAACCCGACTGATAAATATGATTATAATCAGGCTCTTACTTCCAGCCGAAGCGACATTTCAAAACATCAAGTATCAGCGACAATAAAACCACCGATACTAAACGGAGAAATATCACGAATTTAGAATAACTGATTGTAAATTAAAAATGATATTCACAGATTAACAAAGGTTTTTTCTTGCTTAGTAACACATCAAAAAATTCAAAATCATTTCAACATTTATTTAAATAGGAACGATGTTTCATTGTCAAAATGACGAATAACCTATGACGACTGACAACACGTTCCAAGACGCCATCTTCCTACTTCTGGCGAACAGGTTGCCAGCGATTTGCTGGTTAAAAAAAACTTTTTAAAATATGGAGTTAAGTATGACAAATATTATGAAACATTGAATTGACGCCAAAGATGTCCGATGATGACACTTAGTAATATAAAAAGAAAAAACTTTTGGCGATAAATAAAAAGAAATGCATAGACAAAATCGAATTTTATAAATTCATGTGGGTGAACAATGGCGTTCTTTTACTTTATCAATAAAATAAAGCATTTCTCTCCCTTAAATAACATAGATTGGATGGATGCTTGTCAATAAGGAAGGAGGGTTTGTTAAGCAGATTCGCAATTGGTTCCGTATGAAGGAATGGGTTTTATCGCAATATTTCACGTTTCTGCCACTACAGTCGGCGGGATGCAGTCAAATCCCAGAAAAAAGTCAATAATTATTGATTTTCATTCTTTCCGCTTTCAATCTGTTGTCATACAATTGTTTAACAGTCATTCTTTTTTTAATGTATACAAAAAAGGGAGACATCCCCTGTTTACTCGCGTGGCAAATATAACTTACTTTAATTTAAAGTTATAAAATACTACATAATCTGACAGTATTTCACCTCCACCCCGTTTCTCATCTGAGAATCATGTACAGGTTGACCCTAGTTCGAAAGCTGTCGGCGAAAGTAATCGTCAAAAAAGGGTTGAGTGTACTTGGCCATATTTAACTACTGATGATGCCAGAATGCGCTCTTATCCAGAGAGTGTAACGAAAGTCAGCTCATCATAGTTGCAGTATAAACCACAGTTTGGTTCTGTGGGTTTGCCTGAGCAGGCGTTTGCAACCGGGATTAGTTCGCCAGTATAGTAGAGTCTATAGTCTTTCAAAAATGACAATTGCTTTACTTTACTCATGTAGCGATTGGCATAATTTTCCTGAAAAAAAAGACATTTTTTAGATCTATTAAAAGAGCGATAATTATTAGTATATTTGTCTAAGTTAAAAAAAATCATGAAATTCGGCTGAGGAATAGGATTAACGGTTAAAAGTTATTGTTTTTTTTTTATCATTAATTAAAATGTTTAAAATACAATTACGTGATTTAAAAAATGTAGAAAATGTAAACAAAATTCAATGAATTTAATTCATAATGAATTATATTTGCCGCGTAAATAAACTTAATTCAACAAAAGGATAACGAATGTTTCTCGTTGGGGCTTTCAAGGGGTCGGGGTATCTTCTTTGACATTAAAAATGACATCTTTTTTTCATAAAGCCCAACGTATAATTTGTTGTATTTGTATTTTATAATACTAAAAAAAAAACTTTTTTCAATTATTTTATTTATTTTTTATTTCATTTCTTTTTTTTTTTTGGTGGCAGTTATAGATTAAGGAAAAAAAAGAGACCAAATAAAGGGAGGCTATTTCTATTTGAAACAAGGATAGTGTACGCAATCTGGTATGAGAGTTATTTCCCTTTACTTTTAAAACTTTTTTTTAATGGCATAAAATGAAAGATCGTTGGAAAAGAATAAAGAGTTTTATTTATTTATTTATTTATTTATTTATTCATTTATTATTTTTACTTTTTATTTGATTTATTTTATTTTAATCTTTTGAACTTCCAGGCACTTAAAACAATTTCTATTTATTCGTTATATATTTTTAAAAAAACAATTTCTTCTTCATAAATCAATCATAAAGGAAAAATCTAAGGTATGCTTTTTCAAGCAAGTATTTCGAAATGTATAAATTCATTTGAAGCCACTTCAATCTAATCGAACAGAGATTGAGTTGAAAATATTAACCGCATCCGATTTCAAAGAATGAAGTCACAAAATTGCAAGTTAATTTATTTACTTTAAAGAACAGACAGCGTGTGTGTAATTTCAGAGTGTAACGCATCTATAAGGAAGTACTATAAGCAAGCTTGAAATTCAGTCTATGTCATTTCGCTGAAGTGTAAACAACTTTGTTTTTCTTAGCGTTAAACATGTCGGATTTCGGGTCAAAGAAAGTGTATTTGCGGGAATTTTTACTGCGCTACTTTATTCAAAAGAAATCTACAGCTGACGATTGGTTTAGACGATTAAAAAGTAACGATTTTCATGTTGAAGATAAAGAACGCTCTGATGCACCGACAATGTTTGAAAACGAAGAATTGGAGGCATTACTTCATGAAGATTCACTCATGTCAGACACAAGTTGAACTTACCGAATCATTAGAAGTTTCGAAACATATGAAAGTATTAGGAATAACTCAAAAGCAAGGACTTTTTGAGTGCCGTACGAGTTGAAGCCGAGAGACGTGTTGTCACGTGTGAACAAAAAAGGAAAGGTCTTTTTCATCATATTTTGAAAGGCAATGAAAAGTGGATCCATTAAATTCTATCTTAATTCATGAAATACGATAACCCTAAGCGTAGAATCGTGTGGGGTAAGCCGGCCATGCATCAACATCAATAGAAAAACCGAATATCCATGGTTCGAAGATTCTGCTCTGCATTTGGTGGGACCAACTGGGTGTAGTTTACTACGCGCTGTTCGAACCGACGGAATCCTTTATAGGAGATCGCTATTGACTACAACTGATGCATTTGAGCCGAGCATTGAAGAAAATGGCCGCTGTACGAACAGAGACATGACAAAAGGATTTTGAAACATGACAACGCAAGACCACATGTTGCAAAGCGTGTTAAGACTTACTTGGAAACGTTTAAATGGGAAGTTCTACCCCACCCACTGTATTCATCAGACATTGCCCGTCCGATTATCACATGTTTCAATCGATGGCACATGGCCTGGTTTCGAAGCACTTACATTATTATGAAGTTGCCAAAAACGGATCGACTCGTGGTTAGCCTCAAAAGACGTGTCATTTTTCCGACGTGGAATTCAGATGCAGCCAGAAAGATGAGAAAAAGGAGTAGGAAAAAGATGGACAATATTTTCAGTGACACGTTTCATATTTATTTTTTTAAATAAAACATTACTTTTCATGAAAAATCAGCGAAAACTTATTCAAGGAATATATATATATGCAGACAACCCTGTTTCGCTGTATCTCAGCGCATCAGTACAGTTAGACATCCAAGTGCTTCCAGCCGGGATTGAAACCCGACCGATGTCAAATCGGTCGGAGATTCTATCTCTAAGCTATCAGTGGACGGTGAATGTGTGTGTGTGTGTGTGTGTGTGTGTGTGTGTGTGTGTGTGTGTGTTGTTGTTGTTGTTGTTGTTGTTGTTGTTGTTGTTGTTGTTTTCCCATAATCCCAAATTAAAGGATTCGTATGAAAATCTTTTTATATAGGGATTTGATTTTGTAAGATTTTCACTACAAATGAGAGTTTTGCAATGGTTTCGGAAAATGCTAGCTTTAATTTGAAAAGGTCTCATAGGTTTGGAGTAGATTTGCAAAATGTTTCAAAGGATCCTACAACAAAACTGTACGATAAAAAATGCATGATGCGAAGCTGTGAAGTATACTTTTCTATTTCAAGCCTTTTGCATCAGCCACAACTTCTAATGAAAATCAATTTTTGACATTGATGCAAGCAGACATACAAAATGAAGGATTTTTTAGGAGTCTGAGAATGCTCGAGATATTTTCAATGTAAATTAACGGTAAGTTATTCGCGTTACACCATTTTCGAAAACATCGAAACTTATTTCTTTTGTAAAGGCAAAGTGGCGTACAGTGAAATAATCTTCCGTCTATAGCACGACTCGGAGTTTTATGCACTATGCAATCATCAGGTGCATATTATGAACTGACCGTTCCGGGATTTGAATGCTATCTTAGTTATATATATTATAATACTGGAATGATATTTTTATTAATCTTATAATTTAATTTAAACTTGAAATAAAAAAATAAAAAATCAAACTTGATTCAATAGGGGGGGGGTAATTTAGGTCTAATTGATATATATTAATAGCTCTGTTATATTACATCTAGTACTCTTTTATTAACACCAGCAAAATATTTATATATGTGCGCGTATGTGTGTGTATATGTATATGCATATTTATATATCAAATATAAAATCTGCCACATAGTTGATTGATGTTATATTCAGTACCTAGACTCTAGAATATCATGTACAAACGTTTGTGTAATTATTCGGTCCACTCGTCAAGAAGTATCAGCAAATGTTGAATAGTGTTTTATGAATGCAAATCTTTGTTCCGACTCTCGAAACGTTCGTATCTGCTCAGTTTCGTATCCAAACGTAAACAAAGCAGTCCCTAAAGAAGTAATGGATTTATTAATCAGACAGATTTTATTACTTAAACATTATTTTTAGTGGATACCATATTTGAGTAGATGCTCTGTTTATTGAATAAACAATATGTTTATATAAAAATTAATTCAAACAACTGCTTTATTTTCCTTTCTTTCATCATATAGTCAGTTTTAGACCCACTGAAGTGACAGGGTGTAATTTATTTTTATTTTTTCCTCAGATTGGGTCATTTGCAGTAATATGAATTTATTTTCAAGTTTTATGATTAAATTGCGTCATCTGTGATTGCATAAGACCTTTAACATGCCCAGACACTATTGTCTCGACTGTTGATTAGTTGTCCTACGGCCATTGTCTGTGATGGATATTACTCCAAGGAAATGTACAAAAATTGTAACGCTGCACGAATATACTAGCAAGCCTTACAGAGAGATTGCGGATATTGTTGGTGTCAGACTTTCAACTGTCAGTCGTGTCACCAAGGTGAAGAAACAAACTGGATCCATCAATAACGTAAAAGAAAATTCGGTCGCAAGAGAAAAGCAACACCAAGAGACAACGTACATGTGATCAAAGAAAGTGTGAAAGATCCTAGTGTTGAATTATGCTTTATAAACGCAAATCTTTCTCAAACTCTTAAAACAGCCATATCTGCTCAATTTCGTATCCTAACGTAAACAAATCAATTCCTAAAGTGATGGATAATCCGACAAATTTTATAACTTTTAACGTTATTTTTAGCGGATACCCATATTTAGTAAACGCTCCATTCATTTATTAAACAATATGTTTATATATTTTAGTCTACGGGTCTGAATATTCAAGGAAATCTTATTAAATAAAAATATAAGCTCCCAGAGAGCAGATTTTATATTTCGTGAGTCTGAAAAAGAGTTGCGTTTATAAAACACTATTCACCACTGCCTGGTCTTCGACGCACTTCGTGGCCGAGATATTTAAAACGACAGACATTCCCCGCCTCAGAAATGATCGCATTAAAGAATTTATCGTGTATGACATTATCTTAACCATATCATCTAATGAACATCTTTTTCGTTTAACTATAAGGGAGTGCCTCAGAGTCTGGGTGTTGGGTTCAGAAGGTTGGTTGGGATCCTGGCGTGGAGATTTTCCCAACTGATTGCCAACCAAAGAAACATAACCCAATCTGACTATTTAACTCATAGCTGATGGGAGAAGAAAACGGATATTATATTATTATATTAACATCTTTCGATCCATGACAGAATCATACCAAGGATATTTGCGCGTAAGTGAATGAAACAAATTCAACTGGAATTCGAACGCGTTCCTACCGATTTTTCATTCCGAGCCGATATCCGCTTCACCGCAACGCACACTCACCAAATAAGACCTGTCCTTAATTTTTCGCTTACGATTAAAGAGGCCCCCATTCATTAAATAAAGCAGCCTCACCAGCATAAACCTCCTAAAAAAAACCTGTTGGAATACTTGTTGGGTCTAAGGGTCAAAGAGAGCTTCACAAAGACTTACATGAAGTCAGTTACACCAACAAAGTTCTGGAGCTTATAGTGGCGATGAGAAGAAAGTTCATTTTGTGAAGATTCTATCTCTAAGCTATCAGTGGACGGTGTGTGTGTGTGTGTGTGTGTGTGTGTGTGTGTGTTGTTGTTGTTGTTGTTGTTGTTGTTTTCCCATAATCCCAAATTAAAGGATTCATATGAAAAGCTTTTTATATAGGGATTAATACGTGGCTTCTGCCTTTTTTACAAATATTTTCATAGTAACTGCTCTGACGAGCTTTTCCCCCTACTACTCCAACTACAAGAATTTAAGCGTGCTACTAGATAGGATGCGCGTTGTGGTGCAATTGGTATCGGCTCGGAATGAGATATTGGAGAGCAGAGTTCGGATTCTAGTAGAATTTGTTTCATTCACTTTGGCGCAAATACCCTTGGGAAAGTATTTGTCCATTTTCTTCTACCTCCAGGTATGGGTTGAATAGCAGGACAGATTGGGTTATAAACCCTTGTTTAGCAACTAGCCTACCGGAGAAAGTAATGGCAACCTACTGCAGGAAAAGTCTCTGACCAGTCAGTTATGGCTCTTTCGAAACATGACTGTCCGAGCGTGTATCACGTCTGGCATTTAAATGACTGAATCACTGACGAGTTTGTTTTTTGTTTGTTTTCATTTGAGTCATTCGATGTTTTAGCACTATCAATGAAATATTCATCAATGAATATGACATTATCCCTCAACGTGTGAGAGTTAGAAAGAGTTTGCAATTTCCGAAGTTTCTTTTTCAATGAAGTCACTTCATATATTATCACTTTTAGTTTCCCGACGAGGGTATGAAATTTTATGATTTTCTTTTGCAAGGAAACTATTTCATTTTTCATCAGTTTCTAGCAAATTTCCATTAGTGTTAGAAATAGTAATATAACTCAATGTATTATCACAGAGAGAGTATGAACTTCGGAATTTTCATTTGGAACGTCATTATTAATATCAAATATTACACTATCTTTCAATGTCTGAAATTTTAGAATTTTCAACGAAGTCTCCAGACTGACTCTTCTACTGTTCCGGCTTATTGAATCAATTAAAATCCTGCTCAAAACGATATACTACATCAACAAAGGCATTCAATGTGTCAAAGCGATAGTGTGCCTCACAAACATTTCCTTTTCAATATCTTTCATGACAAAATCTAAATTAATAAAAAAAAAACAATTATTTGTTCTGAGAAAGATTCTACAGTATCTCGCCACCTAAATATAGTTTTTATTCTGTAGACTGAAGAAGTATTTTCGTACATTTGTTTTGACCATATGTTTTCTGTTTTTTTGTTTTTTTTTATTAAATTCAAGGCACTGTCAATTCTATACTCGAGTCAAGAACAATTTATAAATAGCGTCCATTTCTATGACTGAATTTATCAATAGGTTTCAATGGAAAATGAAAAAGTGGAATTTTACTCATAAAATTCTCCGATTTAGTTTTTAAAGTTATCACGTTTTAAAGTCATCAACAGTAGTGAACTCTCTGCCCAGTCGAGGCTCCGCCGAAGAGTAGAGTATCGTCTGGGGAAAATTACACAGAATTTTTTCCCGGTCTAGAAAATTTTGCCCCGGATTACCAACATTAAAAAGGCCTTGTGCCACATTTTGTCAATTAAATACTGCAGTCAACAGGAGCAGTTAATAGTCAGGTAATGAGCAGCGTAATAATACCTTCGGACTTACTTATTTCTATATTACTTATTACTAACACTTCCTTTAAATTGTTGTGGATATTCGCCGCCAATTTCTTGTGAAGTTGTGGCAAAACTTCGCCGCAAAGTTGTAGTGACCGGTTTGGTCGGAAGAAAGACACGGAACACACGAGGTAAGTTCAAACAGTGTATTATTATAACAAGAAACAAGATATTCAAAAAACTGTTAATAATAAGTAATAGAGAAAAAAACGTCCTATAGTACGAAAGATAAGTGTTTTCTTTCCTGAAGTGTGTAGACATTTTTGGGCTGAGTCATATATATATATATATATATATATATATATATATATATATTTGGAAGTTAGGTGATTACGCAATCTTCGTTTCAACCTTTCAGTATCTTCAGACGTTTTATATCAACTGATTCTTCAATTTTTTCAAACTTATAACAGGAATTTTCAGAACTCACGACTAGAAGTTTAAAATAACTGAAATTTCGAAATAAGGAAGGAGTTTTCAAGAATTGTAAACACTTTACTCGGGTTCGTATAACCCTAAAATATATTTTCTGATGTGTTTTCATCCAGAATTACTTTGGATATTTTATTTAGTAACCTTTCTTGTTCTGGAATTAATATTATGGCTAACGTTTCTTCTTGGCACAATTTGCAAACATCACCACCATTACTTTTTTTTTCAATATGCTCCATGTTATATCAGGGTCATTGCCGTCTTTTCTGTCAATTTTCACACGTAGTTAACTAGTTTGGTATATTTTTAAGGCTTTCTAGTTTGAATGTGATTATACCAGCTGTTTTGTAAAAATTTCTTCATTAGTCCCCAAATATTCTTTTCTTTGCCCATCTGTATCCTGTACTTCTGCTTTATAAATAACTCCTTCTGTTTTACAAAACACGTCAATTGGGCAATTAATTTTTGTCTCTGAATTTACATTTTTTCGTTAAATATATTATGCTGCACGTTATTTTATAAATTTCTGGCGTTTTGCTTTTTATGTAATGTTCTAAATTACAAGTACAGCTATAAGTTAACTTTATTGAATATTTTATGTAATTCAGAATTTTGGGGAAAAGGTTTATTAATTAATTTGAAAAATATCTGCCTTATTTTGGGTTCTACTTCTAAATTAAAAGGTGTGTTGAACCAAACAATGTTTCGTTTCCTAGCATTATTTTTCATTTGCTTGGTTATCTGATCTTTATATTCTAATTTACTTTCATTTAAGGCTCTTTCATAATCATTTTTCTTCCATCGAAGATTATTTTGTATTCTATTCCTTTAGGGATGTGTTTGAAATTTCAGTTATTTTTAAACTTCCAGTCGGGTGTTCTGAAAATCTCTGTCATAAGTTAAAAAAGGTTGAGGAATCAGTTGATATAAAACGCCTGAAGATACGGAAAGAGTGAAACCAAGGTTGCGTAATCAACTAATTTCCAAATGAAACTATTTAAAAGCTTGTTATAGAGTCTTTATGTATGTAGGTAAATTACACAAATGAAAAAAAAAGATTGAGCTTTGAATATGTTTCTAAAATTTAATATCAGCAAAAATGAATTCCGTGTCTGTTATGTCTGGTGTCAAATTATTTAAGAATTGGATTTGCCAAAAAACATTTAGGTATCTTTACCGTTTTTCTATCTTTCAAAAAATTGTTTAATTTTTTAATTTAAATTTTCTTCGCTACAAAACAAACACTCATCTGGAGTTCTGGTGACTTCATGCGTAAACTGAGATCAAGAACTGCGCGACTGAATGAAACGCAGTTCGGTCTAAGTATTCTATTGCGAAAGAAATAGCAAATATATTCCCTATTTTATAGTAAAGAATATGAAGACAGAAAAATAACAGTATTTCTTCGTCAGCATTCCACTTTTATTTCCCACCTTCTTCCTTCCAAATCGTAAAAAAAGTAAAACTAATAAACTTTACAAAATTATTCTGATTCCTATCTTAAGATTATTTTATGTTGACAGACAAAATATTACGGCCTTCAGTGGAATTGAGTGGGGAGTTCCTTATGAAACGTAGCTTCGCCTGACTAAAGATCATGCTATAGAAAGTGGTGCGATACATGCGTTCCGTTCTCTTCTGTTGTCCTTCTGCCACTAGTCCAGATGTGTCGGTTCATATCCTTTTGAATAGGCTCTGAGACTCTGGCACAAATATAGGCTTTCGGCTAACACTAAAAAATCTCTTTTTGTCAATATTTTGATTGGCCAAATTATTTTATTTTTCGGCGCCCTTTTCGTTTTCATAACACAAGTCATGCGTGGAGTTTCCCAGATTATTTGGCTTTTTCCCTCACAAGTAAGTCGGGCTCTGCTCAGTATTTTCTTCTTCCTCCTCTTTTTATTTGAGGGTTGCCTTCTCGTTGGTTAAGAGAGAGAGAGAGAGAGAGAGAGAGAGAGAGAGAGAGAGAGGGAGAAAGAGAGAGAAGGGTAGAAAGAGAGAGAGGGGGTAGAAAGAGAGCGAGAGTAGAAAGAGGGGGATAGAAAGAGAGAGATTAAATGAGTTTTAAAAGAAAGCAAATGTCTTATTTTAATTTTAATTCTTGTTTTTAATATATTTTATTTTTATATATTGTTTTTATCGGGACTCACTACACAGGCACTTAACATTTTCACTGTTGCATTGTTATAGCGATGCTGTCTGACTCTGTTGGCCAGTTGGCGCAGTATAAGAAATTATCCTTTACTGGAAATAATTTAGTATAAATCTACGTTTCCATAAGCGCTGCCATTTTGGTTCCCATCAGATAATTCTGCAGTACAAACTGAGCTAAACAGGACACAATATACTAAGAGTATGTTACAATAAAAGTTCTGTTGCATGTTACTAGAAGTCAGATGGCACTAACTGTTATTCATATTTCTGGGTATGACGATAAACTGAATGCGGCAGCAATGGTTCTTGGGAGATTGGAGATTTTGGGTACGGTGAAACTATATCTTAATTATTGTTATTCCCAGGTTCAGCCCGAACTTTGGTGGTAACACCTGTTAGGGTCTCAGGTCTCAGCTATGAGAATATTGTTATTCCCAAAATAAAAATTAATACACAAGGAGTTAAGTGTGTATTAACAGTTAGCAGCGTGGCAAATTAGAATCGACGAACAGAGGACAAAAATCAGTTCATACCGAGGCCTTTACGAAAATTTAAAAAATCCATCTCTTTTCTTTGCACTGTTTTTTTTTTTTTATAGCGCTGCTGCATGGCTGTACAGGATCATTGGGGTAGTAAATTGCCATTTACTGGAAATAAATAACTAAAAAGAAGTTGATGGCGAATTGCCAAGGGCATCACCATTTTGGTTTCATCAGATACACTACAATATAGACTAAATTAAGTCATGTCCCAAGAGAACAATGAAATAAAAATACGTCATAAATAAGTGCTCATTAACACAGAAAGAAACGATCCGACATTTCACGGTGTTTTGAAAACATATATACATCTACAGCATAAAATGTAACTTTCGTAAATACGAATTAATATGAATAAAGACAAAAGGAAAAATATTTCTTAGCCGGCACGTTTCATCTTCTGATGGACTTTATGTTATGACCGAAGGGCCATAGAAAGATAACACGGACTCGGATATAAGGTTGAATAGGTATTCTCGGAAAACGTAGTACAATAGTAAACGTGAACTGGAGAGTACTTCCTCTCGCATCGTGCTAACTCACTCATTCAATCACTCTGTGGTTACTCCTCAGTGACTTCTCAGTGTCTCAGAGTTGGTAGCCATATTATAAAGTTGTGAAAGAGTTCATTTGTAGATAAGTCCCCACAATACCCCATTTCCAAGCCTTTTACTCTGTAAAAGGGTTTATCATTTTCCTGAAATTCCTGTGTAGATCGTGCATGTTTAATACCTTTTGTTTTTGGGATTGAGTGTTAAAGGCACGGTAAATTTCCTCTTTCTCTCCGACTTTCGTTGTTCGGCCGTATGTTGCGGGGTCTCGAGATCAAATGTGTCGTAAATGATCTCGATGGGTTCTTCCAATTCATCCTGCGTGCTGTTAAAATTCATTTCATGCCGTTTTTTAATTTGATTAATGTGTTTTTTGTGGGTATGTGTTGGTCCCTGTATTATATACACCATTTCGCTGATTCTTCTAGTGATCGAGCCTTCCTCACAGTACGACATAATCTTTTGGAAACTTTTAAAGAAGATTTTCTGAACTAGGAGAAATCGGTTTTGGTTTTTTTTGTTTGTTTGTTTTTGTTTTGTTTTTGTTTTTGTTTTTTTGTTTTTTGTACTTTTTCAGTCTTACGTATTTTTGAGAAAAAATTTTGTTTGGGAATTAATTTGTCAAACACAGATCTCACCTTTTTAGCAATTTTGGTTTCTGCCGGTGGGCCAGTTGATGGTGTATTCGTGTTCGGCGTTATGCGATAAACTTGTAAAAACTGCTGTAATGCTATGTCGGTAGGATTTCCTCGAGCTTTTTTAAATGCTCTTTTAAGGATGTCCACGAACCTCTCTGCTTGATTATTTGATCTAGGATGGTATTGTGGCATGGTTCTTTTGTTTGACTTGGAAGATGTTGCAAAAATTCTTAAATTCTGCTGACGTAAACTGTGTCCCATTGTCGCTGACAACGCAGTTCACTACTCCAAATCTCGCAGACACTTCATGTAGGAAACTGATTGTTACAGCCGTTGTTGGCCTCTTGCATCTTAAGAGTAACTGTCAACAAGGATTAAGTAATAATAATAGTTAATCGGCCCAGCAAAGTCAATATGTATACGTGACCAAGGCTGGTCTGTTTTTGGCCAGGGTTTGAAAGTGCTAGATGGTGCTTTGTCCACCAAAGTGCATCCTCTGCATGTGCTAATCATTTCTATTATGTCCCTGTCCATCTCAGGCCAGTAGACATGACTCCGTATGTGCCTCTTCATACGATTTCTACAGGGGTGTCCCCTGTGGGAGTCTTTTAAAATTCGCTTCTGTAATTTTTTTGGAATTACTACTCTTTCGCTGTATAATAAAGCATTGTCACATAGTGAGTAGACGTCCGACACGCTATTATTTTTTGTTGCGATTTTACGTTTATCTCGCAAATAAAATCATCTTCTAGAGTTTTGTTGTTGATTTCCGACAATGTTACACGTAGATTCTGTACGGTATTCGCAATTATTGTTTTTATTTCACAGTCTGAACAAAGAGCTGCTATAACTGAGTCTTCAAGTGGTTGACTTTGATTAGCGATTAGTTTGGATAGACCATCTGCATGTCCAATTTTATTCGTTGGTAAGTACTATAATTTAAAATTATAGTTAAGAAGAATGGTACCCCATCTCAAAAGTCTATTTGCTATATAAACCGGTAATCTCTTTTTTGAACCAAAATCATTAATAACGGTTTATGATCAGTCTGTAAATTGAAAAACCTTCCATGCAGATATCTGTGAAATTTTGTTACTGCAAAAAATGATACTGAGGGCTTCCTTTCCTATTTGGCTGTACGCTTTTTCTGCAGGTAACAACGTTCTTGACGCGTGTGCTGTGGCTTTCTTTGCACCGTCTGGCATAAGATGTAGGATACACACTCCGATACCGTACGAGCTAGGATCGCAGGCTACAATTATATCTAATTGGGGGTTGAAGTGAGTCAGAAATAGTTCTGATGTTAATATCGTTTTTATTTTTTCAAAAGCTGACTAACACTCAGTTGTCCAGTTCCAATTTTTTCTTTTTTTAACAATTCATTCAGTGGAGCGCGTAGTTCATGCATGTTTTTTATGAATACTTGGTAGTAGTTGGCAAGTTCAAGAAAACTTTGGAGCTCGTTGACATTTTTTGGAGAAGGCATATTTTTGATAGCTTCTGCCCACTGTGGGTCAGGCCGTTTTCCATTCTTGCCAATGATATGCCCGAGATATCTTATTTCATTCATATAAAAATCACATTTCGATTCTTTTATCTTGAACCCGAAATCCTGAATTCTCTCAAAAACCTTGTGGATCTGTTTGCGATGTTCCTCGGTAGATTTGCTTGCTATTACAATGTCATCCAGGTAGGCACACGCAAAGTCAAGACCACCCAGCATGGTATCCATGACCTGCTGGAATATTGCAGGTGCAAACTTTGACCATGAATGCCAATCTATCAAACTTGTATAAACCCCTGTGGGTGTTAATACATAGGAGTTTTGCGCACCCCTCCTCAATAGGGAATTATCTCCGAGTTTTTTGCGGATACTAAACCTTGTGCAAATATTAAGCATTTGAAATGGTCGACTGACAATTCTGTCAAACGAAAATTGTCACAGTGCTCATTTACAATGGACACAAATGTAAGATAATCCTCGTCATCCCGTTTTGACAAGTTGAAACACTTCCATCTTTTGTGGACTAGTGTTGTATTAGGGCTAAATAACTCATACAAAAGTTTTATTGCTTCATCGAACCCAACTTCACTTATCTTTTCGGAAGAATGTAATCGACGAACTTACTATGTTCCGCTGTACCCAACTTTCTCAAAAAAAGCGAACTTTCTTAGCGTTCGACCAATCCTGATAGTCTACCGTAAAAATATCTTCATATCTTCTAAAGAAAGCTTCAAATGTTTTATCTTCGTCGGGAAGTTAATTGAATGTCTCTGCCGAATTCCTAATTATGTTGGGAGAAAATGCAGTGCTGTTTACCCTAAATTCTTTTTTACTTAATGTTTTTAGAAGTAATTCTTCTTGTTTTTGGATTTCAAGGAAAAGCTAGTGTTGCTCTCTCTGCTGTTGCTGTTCTTTTTGCTGTAGGAGCAATTTTTCTTCCAACATTTCTTGATGCTGTAGTTGTCTTTCTTCCATTTTCTGTTGCTGCTGTAACATATGTTCCTCAGTCTTCTGTTGATGATCAAGTTGTGCCTTCATCATCTGATCAATGATTGCTTTAAAGTCCTCCCTAATATCTTCAAATATGTGCTTTCAGAGAAAGAAAAAACTGAATTTAAACAATTTTTCTTCTATGTGGGGCGGGGATGAAAAGTAATTCTTTTCCTTAATACTTTTCAGCTCTGGCTGGTGATTTTTAAAAAAATCTTTTTTTTTTTCTTTTACTAATACAGTCTGGGTGCTACAATTTTTTTCTCTAAGAAAGAGAAAAAAAGATTTTGCATAAACAACCACGCTGCAAACAGAAAAAATATTTTTCTTCTTTTTTTCCTGTGGTCGAGAAAAGCGAAGAACAATGAAATGCTTTTGATTATAGCAACGAGGGGGAAGAAAAAAATTACTTACAGTTTTCACTAGTAAGTATTTTTGAGTTGTTGGTTTCACAAAAAAAAATGGATTGAGTTATACTTTTCTTTGCTTTTCCCTTCTTTCTAATATATCCGACGTCCGAATTCGTATTTACGTTGCCTGTTCATTCGGTTGATGTGTCCGTTTTTGCTTTTTGTTTAGCTATCAGTCGTGTTTAACGTACGACTGTTGTAAGCGTAACTTTTTTTCGTGAAAATTTGAGATTTCTTTCTGTGGTTACTACTATTCTACGTTACCAGTGTTATGACGTAATATGTTTGTTGAATTTTTTAGGTAGAGGTTCCCCTTTGTGGTTCGAGTATTCTTCGTCGCCAGTGTTATGACCGAAGAGTCATGGAAAGATAACACGGACTCGGATATAAGGTTGAATAGTATATTCTCGGAAAACGTAGTACAAAGGTAAACGTGAATTGGAGAGTACTTCCTCTCGCAGCGTCCTGACTCACTCATTTACCCACTCACTCTGCGGCGACTCCTCAGTGTTTCAGAGTTGGTAGCCATATTATAAAGGTATGAAAAAGTCCATTTGTAGGTAGGTCCCCACAATACTTTATCAAGGCAAATGTAATTAAAAAATAATGTCATAAACTGAAAAAAAAATATCGTTTGTTTTTCAGAAATGTTAGATTCAAGAATGTTTATAAATGCTAACTGCAAGTCATTGTAAACTATGAGGGAAGCTAAGTGATGTAATTTAATGTCTAATAAATGAAAATGTGTAAATGTTATTGTTGTTGATTTTTTATATAATATAGTTACTATTTTAGTTTATTTTAAATACATATATTTATATATTTTGTGCGTTGTGGAGCAGTGGATATCGGCTCGGAACGAGAAATCGGGGAACCGAATTCGAATTCCAGTTGAATTCCTTGCATTCACTTACGCGCAAATACCCTTGGGAAAGGTATTAATCCGTTTCTTCATTCCAGTTATGGGTTAAATAATAGGACAGATAAGTATACAGCTAAGTATAACTTGTCTACACAACAAGCAGTGTGAACAGTCGTTTTTTTAATAATTCCCAGTGGATATTGAACCTGCTAGAGATTGTTCATTGTTTCTGGAGAAGCCATATTGAGGATTCCAGATTCGAGAGGACCGAATATATCTATGTCAGTCAATCAGTTAAGTGCCATATGTGATACACGCTTCTGCCCAGTTATGTCTTTCAAGACATAAGTGGGCAGAAGATTTTCCCGTAGTAGATTGCCATTACTTTCTCTCCGATTCCTCGTTCCGAGCCGATATCCTCTACACCATCTCACTAGCGAAAACATATTCCGCAAACAAGAAAACAGTGAGTCATGGGTTTTCTCAAATTGAGGACTGCAAGCCGGAGATATTTTGTATATCTGATGAAAATATATTTCCATAGAAAGATGATAAAGATATGTTTCCCTGGGTTTCTGAGCTGCACCACGTGTCAGCTGGCTTGGGAAAATAGGTCTAGCTTCAGCTAAAAAAATTTTAAAAAACTGCTCGGTTTGACTTCTGGAAGCTGACTAACGGCTACCTAATTTTGTCACTCTATGCAGTTGCGTCACTAAACGGCCATCACGTGACTTCATCTTAACCAAAGGGAAATAAACATCTTTTGTATTCCTACACAACCACATATTCTAAGGAACTCTTTATTTTATGCACACCTGCTTCAGAATTATTATTATTTTGGATATCTTTGTTCTGATCTTAATATTTTACTTCTGTTTATAAATACTTGCTTCAAAATATAATCCTTATATTTGCCTTGTTGACTGAAATGCGTTGCCTATTGTCTCTTTACCGATATATTTCAATTATACCTGAATTTTACATTCCATATCAATAAATATCAATAAATATCAATATCAATAAATATGTTCACAACAGCAGAAGGGTTAATTGAAAATGAAGTCCCTGCGCTATCGAACTGGTCAACAAAAGTTCGCCTATCGTCCGATTTACACTCCTTCCAGGTCTTTTGAACAGGAGTAGATGATTTTTTTCTTTTTTCCTGTTTACGATTGGGTTTCTCGTTCTTTCTAAAGTCTACTTTATCTCTAAACCCCTAACGTCTCTACCTGAACTCTGAACATTTATTTAAATAAATTTAGTTTTAATTAAACCTTGAACTCTTCAAGTTTAGAATTAGCTGTCTTACCTGTTATCTTGTCCGTTCTTACGCAGTGACCCTCTACTTTGAGTGGCCCTTGTTCCGGAGTAACATTTGTAAAAATAAAATAAAAACGAACTTATAAGCCATTGTTTAATAATTTCATGAAATATTTCAACATTTTTCTGTAAATTAAATTAATATTTTTAGATTCTCATTGAGTCAAGTGTCTTTTTACAAATACAAAAATCTGTGACAAAAGTGTTATAGAGTCTCGATATATGTAGGTAAATTACAGAAATGTGGAATTGTCAAAAGCAATATCTCAATAAATGTTATTCGTGGTTCGGAGATTAAAGATTTGTATTATTTCACAGTTTATTTGAACGAGTGTCCTTTTTCTTTCTTTCTTTTTTTATAGCGTTTTTACTTTCCTTGTGTCTGTGTTACGTTTCATATCAATTGAATATTATTCTACGTATCAGAATTAATTGAATATAATTTAACTTGGAAATACTTACCGGGAGTCGACTCGGGGTTTCGGGATTCTGCACATGTCAGGACTCAGACAAGAAACGTTGTATTGATTGCAGAATGTGAACTGTATTATTTTGTAAACACTTATTTCTATATGTTAACTTAATTTTCAAATCACAAATTTTCAACATTTACAGCTGCTTCATTTCTTTATAGCAAGGGAAAAACCAAATATTCAAGGGGTGATATATATTTCTCGTGACAACGTATCAACCGAAAAGACATAATCGCCCATCTGCATCCCTACACAGTACTGATTTCATTAAATTACTGATATAAAATTATGTACTTCCACGAATTCGCTGAAAAAACAGAATCGTGTGAAGAAAAAAGACCCAAAACTAAATAAAAACAAAGTTTTATCGGAAAAATGTTCATGTTATTTTTAATAGGATAGATCGAAGTATTTTTAAATTTTTTAAAAAAATTTTTTTTAATTATTTTATTTTAAAATTTAAATTTTTTTCTAACACGTTCGAAATTTTAAAATCTTGTATAAACATCTTGTTTTTCTTTCGTCAGTGAATGGCGCAATTTTCACAAGGGTTTATTACAGCAAACATAATATTACGCAACTCACTTTTTCGCCGGTAAAAAACACATTAATTTGGAAATTCTTGCAAAAATCAAATAATGGTCGGATTTTGATGAAACTGTCAGAACTTATTCCTAAATGACTGAAATTATTTTTTAAATAATTATTTTTAGAAAATCTTGGTAAAAATATTTTTTACATATGTTACTAATTAATTTCCTGAAATGTCTCAAGATTTCGCAAGATTTCGCCCATATACCGAATATGAGTTTTTTTTTTCTTTTTTTTTTTTTTTTCTAAATTAGTCCTTTTCTCAAAACATCTGCTCCGTATCGTGAAAACAAAAATGCAATAAAACTATGCCATTTTTTATTCAGATAAACTTTTAATTGGTTTTATAAACAATATATAAAAAGAACAAAAATTTTCAATGAATAATGAATTTGTTTTACAAGAGTTTTCATTTTTTATTATAATAATTTATAAAGTTTCAAAAGTCTTTAAAATTTCCTCCTTCGTTGTTCACGCTAGGTTGTTAACTTAATAAGTGAAGACTGTATTTACTAATCGAAAATTGAAAAGCTTAATACAAATAATCGAACCATTCGATTTTTAAAATAATTAAAACATTTTAATTGTGTGCGTATGATGACCCGTATTTTCTTTTTAGGGGTGGCCGTATGTGATATATATCATTAAAAGGTCACGTGTTTCAAAGGTTGCGTTCCTTACAGGAAAAAAAATATATAAACATTTTCGGCTGGGTACAATTCTTTCAGCTCGCTTCCGTGTTTCCTATACCCTACGTTTCAACATTCAATGGGCTTTGCAAATCATCCCTTCAAAATTTAAAGCAAGTTTTATATTTTAATTCCTAGTTTCTTAATTTAAAAAAAAAAGTAATTGTGACATTCACAATTTGTGAAAGTACCTAATAAAGAATATGAAAAATACATATTAGAAATAAAAATTGATAAATGCCATGACATTTCATAAACTATTATGTTACCTCTATCATGTTATATAATTTCATCCTCTGTTATTAAATTCATCCTCTGTTATTAAATTGTAAAATTATTTTAAAACAAAGTTTTATAGTATTTTATTTTTTATTTTTCATAAAACATCTTCAAACGTAAAACTATAAAGGTAAACTAACTAAAATTCTATAAAATATTAGATAATTGCTGAAAATATTGTTAAATTTGTAATTTTACTATATAGTTAAAACCAAGAAATGAAGCGTACGATTAAACTACAAAACATATGTCAAATTTAACTTTCATACTTAGCATTTTTTGGCGGCTTCCGTCTGTCATGTCAATTATCACCTCTGATTACACGAACATAACCACTGATAACAAAGCTACCGTAATTAAGAAACGCTTTTATAGTACATTTCAAGCAGTAAGCAAATAATACTCGTTAAAATCCCATTAAGGTAAGTTCAGATTTGCTAATTTGAATAAAATAATGTCAACGAGGTATTTTTTATTTTTGCAAGTTTTTTTAAACCGAGAATTGGCTTCTGTTTACAAAATGTCTCAATCGATGAAAAATCATTTCTATCAATACAATTTCGGTTTTATATACACCAGAGTATTTTGCTTACTGGGATTAGTAAATTTAATCTCTTGACTTTCAATTAAAGCTAAAATTAAAGCTTCAAGAAAAAATTTTACTTTTAAAAATTCAACTTAAATTTAGGCATCAAAAATGAGTAGAGGTATGTATATAAAATGGAGACGCTTGGGAATGGAACCCAAGCATAAACACGATATCACTTTACATTTCATAACACAGCTTATACATATACCCTGAAAGTGGTTTTATATTAAATTTTGTGTACATACAGATACAGGTAACGACGCTTGTCATGTAATTCTCACACAGATTTTTAAGTGGTGAAATTAAAATTTCAGGTAAAAATAATACTTTATACTTTCTGTCAATCAGTTATGTGCTGTACGTGATACACGCTTGATGACTGACTGGGATCGGTTGGATTACAGATCCTTCTTTGGATTTTATCAAGAACCTCGAGATGAATAGCAGGAGAACCCGACCAGATACGACAACAGTATTCAATGAACAGACGAAGGGTAGATTTATTTATGTGCAAGAACAATTCTGATGAAAAAAAAACTTTTGACACGACACAGTGAACCAACTTTTCTTGCAGTAGATGCAGCTATTCTACTGAACTTGTACAACAAAATCCTTCCGATTATAACATTTATTTATGCATGTCTCATTTTGTTGTTGTGATTAATATATGTTATATTTTACTAACCAAAATCAGTAGTCAAACAAGGCCCATCATAACACTCATTTTAATCCGAGAAACCGCATTTAACCAGCGCGTATTTACTGTTAAGCTACAAGAAGCGATTTCAGCAAAACAAGACGCTTCTTTACTGTGAGTTCTTTTCCTGGCGGATCATGAAAACAAAGATTTTTTTTCTTAATGATTATTAAGAAAGTGGCATCATGTTCAAGGCAAAGTATAAAACGCTAGATGATAATTCAATAATTTTAAATTTAAAAACAGGTTAAATTTTCTACGCAATTAAACTAAAAACTAGCTCCTTCCTCTCTCTTGCCACCTTGTTACTGTATTTATTATTCCAAGGAAGAGATGACTATTTCTTTTTATAAAATATTCAGCTAAAACCTTTAACTAGTCACTGAGAAAACGGTTGTAAAATTGTTTTCTTCAACTGTAGCAACTTTGAAACTCTCCGCTCTTACTTTTGTGACGAAAATGCTTGTTGCATTTATGTAGAAAACACATCTCCGGGTATTATGCTTCCCGTAACAATTATTCCAGACTCGAATGTGAATCCAAGTAATAAATGAGCAATACACAAAAAATAAAACAAAAAAATATGTGTTAACAAAAAAAACTACAACTAACAATAAAAGAAGAAAACATTTAAACTAGAGAACGTATTTTCGTATGTATGAAATTTGTATATGGCTACGTTTTTCTTTTTTATCTTTTAATCAGTTTCAGTGACATTCACGACAGAAGGAGCACTCGCCTCTGAGCGAACGTGTGGTGGGTATACCTCTCTGCACAAGTTCACAATTTTCAAAGATGGGAAATTCTTCCTTCCAGAATTCGCCATAACTATCCGGTTGCTGACGCATAAGATCTAGGAAGACGATGCGAAGTGTATGATGATGAATCTCAACGGTAGGCATATCCAAACCACCTTTACAAGTGTGGGGATAACAGATCTCCCTAAATAGCTTAGGGCTTTTCCTTCTCACAAACAGAAGAACAAGGACCTTACTAATGTTATTAGAGTGGCAGATGGAAGTTGAAGTACGGAGACTCGGTGGAGGAAAATTGGGCAGATGTGCAAGGCTCTCTTAAGGAAAGATTCCTCCGGAACCACAGACAAACTGCGCCCTCTGCCTTCTCTCGACCAATTCATTTCTAAGAGAATATCGGGACCGAACCAGACGCCGATTTCTTGACCTGCCCGTCTGTCCAGAGGAAACTCCCTTCCACGCAGACCAACAGACTTATCGCGGTTGATCTTGGTCCCTGTCACTTTTTTTGTACTCTCTGGTTTCTTTGCCAACCTCATCAATCTCGGCTCGACACAAGAACCGAAATATCATCAACATAGGCGGAGTACCTGCCTGGTGTGGCGGCACCAGATAAGGAAACTCCAGATTTGTCTTTAATTTGCGACGGAAAGACTCCAACGCAAGATCGTACAGCAAAGGCAAAAGCGGACAACCTTGATGAATGGAAAGAGACAATACGAAAAGCTCTGGTCATTCACTTCAACCAGCGCACCAGGAGACGCATACAGAAGTCAGATCCAGGTGCGAAAGTACGACCCGAAACAGACGGCCAAAAGGATAGCCTCCAGAAATTGATGGTCAACCCCATCGAATGCCTTGGACTGATCTAAATTGATCAGCGCAGTTTCACTGTCGACTTGCTCGATGATCAAGTGTATCATATGAAGGTTATCCTGAAAAGTCCTGCCTCTCACAGCGCATATCTGTTCGGAGCCAATCAGACTAGTGAGAACAGCCTGCAAACGACTAAGATCTTAGTTAAATTCTTTAACTCTGTATTTAACACAGTTAAAGGCTGAAGGTTACCTATCCCATCCCCACCGTTCTTGTCCTTGTGTAACAACTTGCACACCCCTGGTGAAGCATTGATAAGATCCAAAGAAGAACCAGCAATATTGTTGGTCCTGATCTGGTGGCTCAGCTTCAGTTACTTACCTACCACCGGAAGGTTGCCTCTCTGCGCGTTTTTCATAAATACTTCCATGGTAATAGTTCGGATGAGCTTTTCATTGTGGTACTGAGACTTTATGAATTGAGACTGAGACTTTATGGAATTATGAGACTGAGACTTTATGAGTTATGAGACTGAGACTTTATGAATTACGAGACTGAGACTTTATGAATTATGAGACTGAGACTTTATGAGTTATGAGACTGAGACTTTATGAGTTATGAGACTGAGACTTTATGAATTATGAGACTGAGACTTCATGAGTTATGAGACTGAGACTTTATGAATTATGAGACTGAGACTTTATGAATTATGAGACTGAGACTTTATGAGTTATGAGACTGAGACTTTATGAATTATGAGACTGAGACTTCATGAATTATGAGACTGAGACTTCATGAGTTATGAGACTGAGACTTTATGAGTTATGAGACTGAGACTTTATGAATTATAGGTGGACTTTATAGGTTATGAGACTGAGACTTTATGAATTATGAGACTGAGACTTTATGAATTATGAGACTGAGACTTTATGAGTTATGAGACTGAGACTTTATGAATTATGAGACTGAGACTTTATGAATTATGAGACTGAGACTTTATGAGTTATGAGACTGAGACTTTATGAATTACGAGACTGAGACTTTATGAATTATGAGACTGAGACTTTATGAATTATGAGACTGAGACTTTATGAGTTATGAGACTGAGACTTTATGAATTATGAGACTGAGACTTTATGAATTATGAGACTGAGACTTTATGAGTTATGAGACTGAGACTTTATGAATTATGAGACTGAGGCATGAATTATGAGACTGAGACTTTATGAATTACGAGACTGAGACTTTATGAATTATGAGACTGAGACTTTATGAATTATGAGACTGAGACTTTATGAGTTATGAGACTGAGACTTTATGAATTATGAGACTGAGACTTTATGAATTATGAGACTGAGACTTTATGAGTTATGAGACTGAGACTTTATGAATTATGAGACTGAGACTTCATGAGTTATGAGACTGAGACTTTATGAATTATGAGACTGAGACTTTATGAATTATGAGACTGGACTTTATGAGTTATGAGACTGAGACTATATGAATTATGAGACTGAGACTTTATGAATTATGAGACTGAGACTTCATGAATTATGAGACTGAGACCACTTGAGTTATGAGACTGAGACTTTATGAGTTATGAGACTGAGACTTTATGAATTATGAGACTGAGACTTTATGAATTATGAGACTGAGACTTTATGAATTATGAGACTGAGACTTTGAGTTATGAGACTGAGACTTTATGAATTATGAGACTGAGACTTTATGAATTATGAGACTGAGACTTCATGAGTTATGAGACTGAGACTTTATGAATTATGAGACTGAGACTTTATGAATTATGAGACTGAGACTTTATGAATTATGAGACTGAGACTTTATGAGTTATGAGACTGAGACTTTATGAATTATGAGACTGAGACTTTATGAGTTATGAGACCTGAGACTTTATGAATTATGAGACTGAGACTTTATGAATTATGAGACTGAGACTTCATGAGTTATGAGACTGGTTTCTGAATTATGAGACTGAGACTTTATGAATTATGAGACTGAGACTTTATGAATTATGAGACTGAGACTTTATGAGTTATGAGACTGAGACTTTATGAATTTAAGTGCGATACAAGGCTGGCGTCGAAATTCCAAAAATTGAAAGTTGAGCTGATTATATGCACCTTAGGTTTTATGCTAATTTTCTCTCTCTCTCTCTCTCTCTCTCTCTCTCTCTCTCTCTCTCTCTCTCTCTCTCTCTCTCTTTCGCACTTCTCGCTTGTGGAACTTCCTTCCGAGTGCATGCTTTCCAGCCAACTTTAATCTGCAAAACTTTAAATACAATGTCAGTCGCGGTCTACTGTCTTCCTGATTACTCTTGCCTTTTTCTGTTCATTATTAATGTTTATGTTCCTAATTCTTCCACGCCCTTGTGTTTTAGCGGCTTTACTGACTTGCCTTGGGGAATTCTGATAAAAAAGAAAACAACAAAAAATCAGCGAAGGAAACAAACAGAAAACGCTGGATGTTTATAGAAATTTATTTCCAATAAAAAGAACAGTTATATATAGACAAAAAATATTATTTGAATTATGCTAATAATGGGTTTAATTGCTATGGAATTATTCACAGCCATTTAACCTCAAACATGTAAATGATATTTCTACTTAACTAGCAGAACAGAAAGGATATCTCAGCTCTTTTCATCCGAGCTGAATGTTTTTTTGTTTTATAAAAAGTTTCAAATGACTACGAAGCGTTTCAATAACAAACTTTAAATTTAATTTTACCCTTTACATACCACTACATACATCTTTCCTCAAAAGAAAAAAAATTTAAGATCACATGAAAAATTACATAACTAAAACTTAACCATTATACCTTATTTGTCATTTTTAATGAAACCTGCATAAAAGAGAGACGGCTGCCCATATATATATTCTGTCGGCTGAAATTTTGTACCAGATGGAGTAAGGTCTGATGATATGAGCTAATGATGATATGAGCTCTCTATATGGATTTACCAATTAATATTATATATTAAGGTAATCTTGTTGGATTATACTCACCGTTTACGAACTGACACCTATATATATACTTCAGAATTATTATTGTCACGGATATTTCGTTCTGATCATATCCATAGGAGGTAATCCCAGCGTGCGGCAAATTTAAAAATTGCCTGAAAACCGTATGCGTGCTCACCCAATCCTTGCTAGTGAAATTGAGTAGAGAGAACTTAGTGAGAGCCGCCAGTGGTTTTGCTAGGACAATTTCATAAGTCATCGTGACCAAGGGTTTGAGTATGCTGGCCTTGATCAGTCTGTTGATCACGCTAAATAACGCACCCTTTCAGTATAAAGCACAAGTGAACTACGTGGATGCAGAACCAACACAAGTGTGTCTGAGCAGAAGTCCGTAACAGGAATTAGCTACCCGCCCTAGTAGATGGGGTTTTCATTAGATACAAGTGGCTGTGCAATTTAGATTTAAATAAAAACATGTCATAAAATAAAATCAAAACTTGTCCATCAGAAACATTCCTTAGAGGACAAAACATGCCAGCTAAATTAAATTTTCATTTTGTCTTTATTCATAGTCTTTTTGAAATTTTGTTTTTTATTTTTTACATATATATATATATATATTATTTATAAATGAATTTATATATACATAGGATTAGTACAAATATAAATATTGTCACTTAGCTGATTGATGTTACCTTCAGCATCCCAACTCCAGAATTTTGTAGACGTACCATCTAGCAATCGTTCCTCAGGAGACATCAATAACTGAATGTTTATTTCCTCGTTTATTAATAATATTGCGTTGAAAAATAATTCATGCAATTTTGGTGCAAGTTTGATTTTTTTTTTAATATTGTCATTTGGATTGATAACAAATGAAATTTTAAAGAGACAGCATTCAAAATGTGTCAGGATTTGACCTTTAGACAAAAATAAATTTCTCCCTCAAAGACAATTGACCGAAGAGCAAAAAGCAATTGGAAGTGTGACAAGGTGAGCTCTTCAATGGTATAAGAGTTCGCTCCCTTGCATTAGTTATCTTGTGGAGTGTGTATCCAATATGGCTGAATAAACAAAGTAAATCTCAACCTCGTGTCTTTCTTAAATAATTTATGTTCAACCCACAATAAAACATTACAGGAAGAATGCAATATCAAAGAAACATTCACGACAAATAACAAAAGAAAAGACCAACACCATCTGTGTTTTGTTTTTTTTATTATTACAAGGGACAAAACTCTTGGTTTTTTTTATTCACTCTTTAATGAGTTACAATATTTACTGATTTAAAGAAAAAAATGAACGGAACTGACAAACGATACGCCTTAAGGATCGAAAATTAGGCAAATATGTAAATCGTTGTTGGTTTTAATGATGATTGAGGCAAACGAAGGATCTTTTCTCAAATGGTATTTTTAAAAAATGAAAGATAAATGCTAGAAAAATTCAAAAGTTACTTCCCTTGGATCAGAAAATGTTCCACCTCCGAAACATTATTTTTGACTTTCGTTTTGATACCGAAAATGTCAAAATATTCACAGAAATTGCACAAAGAGAGACAGCCGAATTCCATGACAATTTGAAACGGTGCCTGTGCTTAAACCAAAAAGATAACAACAACATCATCAACAACAACAACAACAGGCCACTTTAATCGTCAAAAAAGCAAAAATACTAGAAATTTTTCAAGTAAAACAAAAATATTCAAGAGTTCATTTCTCTTAATTATGTAAGACTCGATTGCCATTGCGGACAAGGCTGAGTGCTTTGCTCGCAGATTCTCCTCCACTTTATTCGTCTGGAATACTCGCACCCTATTTCCCAAATGGGCTGAACTGAACGATGTCGGTCTCTAAAATAATTTCAAAACTTGACCCCCATAAGGTGAGCGGGGGTGGCGGAATACCAGTCATCGTCTTAAAGAAATGTGCCCCTGAACTCTCCTCTGTCCTCACCAAACTCTACAACTACTGCCTCTCTGCTTCTTACTTTCCTGCCTGCTGGAAATCCTCATCTGCGGTTCCTGTTTTTAAGAACTCGCGAGAACACTCAGTCCCCTCCATTTATCACCCTATCAGCCTCCTACCGATTTTTGGTAAAGTGTTCGAGGCCATCATGAATGCTGAAGTGGTTCAAGATCTCATAGCCCACTGCCTATTCCCCGACAGATAGTATATGGCTTCCGCTTTGCCAGGTCTACCGCTGGCATGCTAACGACCATCGCTGAGTACATATACCAGGCTCTTGATAAGAATGGGGTAGCTAGGGCTGTTGCCCTGGATATCTCCAAAGCATTTGACAGAATCTGGCACACTGACCTTCTGTGCAAGCTTCAAGGCTCTGGTATATCTGGACGCTTGTTTGATTTAATTTCCTATCGAAACGCGTAATGAAGGTCGTATTGAACGGGTATGCTTCCAGATCCTATTGTACGAACACGGGTGTCCCTCAAGACTCTATCCTAGGTGCTACATTTTTCTGATTTTCATCAACGATCTCAAGTAGGCATTTATACTGACGACACCACCATTTACTCCCGCCTTGCTAAGAAATCTGCCGACGCTGACAAAACAAACCTTGCTACTGCTATCGAAAAGGACCTCCAGTCAGTAGTGGACTGGAGTAAGAAATGGTTCATAAACTTTAATGCTTCCAAAACGAAGCTGCTATCCTTTAACCACCATAGACAATCTTTCCTATCCGCTATCAGCATGGATCACGCTAGTCTCCCTGAAAACAATACACTGCGCCTCATTGGCCTCATTCTCTCAGCAGACTTTAAATGGAACGACTACATTGAATTAATAGCTAAATCTACTGCTAAGAAAGTCGGGTCCCTGTGTCGGGTCAAGAAGTTTTTCTCTTCTAAATCCATCATGCACATATACAAATCTACCATCCGCTCATGCATTGAAAACTGCTGTCGTATCTGGTCGGGCGCTCCTGTTGTTCACCTTGAGGTTCTTGACAAAATTCAGAGAAGAATCTGCAGTGTAGTCGATCCTGACCTGGCGGCTCGACTCCAATCTATCTCTCACCGACGAGGTGTGGCTTCTCTCTGTTATACAAATACTTTCACGGCTTCTGCTCCTTGGTGCCCCCTTACGCAAATTTACCCGAGCTATTAGACTAGCAACAATGTCTCACACTTTTACTGAGAAAACAATCAAATGTAACTACAACTTCTATTCTAGTAGCTTCTTTTCTCGCACTTCCTGCCTGTTAAACTCCCTTCCGTATTCTTGTTTCTCTGATAGCTACAATCTCTAAGAGTTTAAATGCAATGTCAACTGTCATCTCTTATCTCTTATTCCCATTCTTCTTCTCACTTTACACTTTGCTCTCACGCAGCTCTCTTCTCTTACCCATTATCTGCCACCTACTGTGGCCTTTTCTCCTCCCTCTTCACTCTCTTATGATGTAAACCCCTGCGCACCAGTGGCATTACTGCCTTGTTTGGGGTGAGACGATTATATATAAAATTCTTTCAAATTCTCTTTCATATCGTCATAAAAATAATAAAAATGTATATAAACAAAAAAACAGTGTACGCATGTCCTTCCTTTTTTAAATCTCGGTTAATCATAAACCCCAAGTAATATAGTAGAAATATACTACATACATGCAGTTAAAAATTAGCTAAATAACACATTTAAATTTATATTTAAATATCAAACAGTAAAACGTTTAAAAAACAATTCTTTATTAAAGACTTAAATTTAATTTCACTTTTCGTTATAATTGCACGGTACGTTGCTCATCACATGCTTTTCTTTTCGATATATTAGTCTGGGTTCCCTAACGTCTTAAGAGTGACTTTATATGAAGAAATTAATTGTGGTTTTAAAAGAAAATAAAAAATGCTCACAAAATAAATGTAAATAAAACTACAGAGAAAGATTATGCTGAATTATGGTGTCAAATTAAGATAAAATATTTTTATTAAATAATTCTAATAACTTTCAGGTACATGGCTTCCCAAGAGCTAGCCTAAAGTCTGGCCGAGGAGCGCCTTCTAGGCTAGTAATACCACCACTGCATTCATTTTTGTTCTTCTGAAAACAAAAAACAAAACAAAAAAATTAAACATTTGAAAAAGTTTACAGAATAAAAAATGTAACAATTTCTGGAACGAGGACTTATTACACTATTTGGACTGTGATCCTTATCTTTGTTGTTATCACAACATTTCGGCTGATGTGCCCCCTCGCCTTCATCTGTGATATATGTCCCGAAAAGGGATCATTCGAGGTAGTTAAGCGGTTTAGGAAATGTAACCGGGTAGGTCAACCTAGTAAGTAGACGTAATGAACCCTACTCGTCGTATACAGTATCCTGAGATCTAGGCGTAGTCAACAGACGTAGACCAATAGTCGTAGACCTCTAGACCTCTAGTAGACCTATGGACGTAGAGACCTCTACGTCCTCGCCTTCGTTTATGGCTGACACCAGCCAATCACATTACTGTAAGGGGAACCAAGGTGTGTGCATATTCGTTACCTAGTCATTACATCAATCAGGTGTATACCGACCTCAGTAACGTACAGCGAATTATGAGCAGCACCTTTTTTAATAATCTCGAGCGGAATAGGCTGCTCTCGTTCCACTACTCGTGTCTAGCGATATGTGTTGTAACAAGGGAGTTAACTCGCATCATAGATGGGAACATAGTTATGTCCCCTGATCAGAAGACTCTAGGGCAGCAGAAAAAAGGGTTTTCAATATGGCGGTCACGCATCCTTCCATGTCTCATACAGAACTACCTATTAATCCACTGGTCATGTTTTAGATCTGTTCTTATCCAATAGTAAATAAAATGTACTAATGTTTGAATTGTATATTCGTTCTTATTTGACACAAATAAGCACACCCAGTCACACAACATTCATCTAGTTCTTATTTTCATTACTGCTCAGTTATTGACATGGAAAGTAGAATGAAGAAAACATTGTCCCAAAACTGACTGTTGCAACTGTCATGTTTTGATTACTGCTATAGTTGAAGACCTGCTGTTATTTGCCTTTCTTTATTAGCAGCTCTCATATTTATTTCTATGCTAGGCCTATTAAGGGGGTCCTCATAGCCGAGTATATGCACCGATACTCTCCAGTTTTTTCCCTTGTCCATTGTTTTTACTTCATTCTACAGAGGCTAACGACTACCCTTTTCCTTTCATACATGATCAGTCATGCCCAATTTCATTGTCTCACTTCACACTGCCTCTTTTCAATGTTCATACTTCTGTACACAGGTTACCCAGATCGATATGCACCTGTGGAAGGCTGATGGGCACAGTGGCTGAAATGTTGTGATAACAACAACAAAGATGAGGACAAATGTTCCAATATAAAAATATAGTGTAAATAATGATAACTCTTCAGAAATTCAGACAAAAATTATAGTATCATACAGAGTTGATGTAATACACCAATAGAAGCAGTCAGAAAAACTCTATCAAAAATTGGCATTGAAGTCAAATCATCTAATTTTCTTATACAGATGCAGAGACCTAAAGATAGTTCCATCATGTGTACCAATCAAAACATTGGTTAATTCCAGGGAATCACAAAGGGTAGTGGAAAGAGATGAACATGTACTTAGTGGAGAAAAGGACATGTTCATCTCTATATATAACTGTTAGCAGAAACACCAGCTAGAACATCAAATATCCATAAAAACAAAATAATAGATGAATCAGAAAAATACAGAATCTAACAAGACCTTGGTAAGTCATACAGTCAAGAATTCCCAAGGGTCAATGCTTACTCCATACGTAAACTCGTACAGATAAAAGAACAGAATTGGAACAACAATAAGGCCCACCACTGTTCAGTAAAAGCAGTTGTTAATGTCAGCAGTTGGCAGTCAAGTTGCTCTGAGGAATTGGTGATAAACAAGGATTTCAACTCTAGCAGGCAAGTTCCATACTTAGACATTATAGCTCCAGTAGAGGAGATGGCCTTGAAGATACAGAAGGCCCAAGTAGATGAGCTAAGATGGAAAATGAGACAAGCAGTAGGAAAGGCCAAGCTACTTAAATCAAACATCCCAAGAGAAGAAAGGTTGGCAATCCTGACTTTGCAGAGTGACAATAGTATCATCATACTGCCAGCTGACAAAAACAATGCTTCTGTGATGATGGACAATACTCAAAAAAATTGGCAAGCCTAGTTGGGTGATGACAGCAAAGTGAAAAAGGATCTGAACCTGAAAACTGAGAGGAAGCTGTCACAAATTTTCAATAAGAACAACGACTACTTAGCACAAAATAAGCATAGATAGCTGACTCAAAGTTACACCACTCTTCAAGGTATTCCATTGAGACCTATAGTCAGCTGCAGGGCTCAGAATGCCACCCATTGAGATGATTTCTAGTGGATATAGCCAACCCACAAACAGGGAAGCTCTCATCCTATGTTAGAAACTAAGAAACTGATCCAAGGACTTTCTATCCATAACAATCAGATGGTAAGCTTGCATGTGGTACACCTATTCACCAGAGTTCATACAGACTAGTCCCTGACAATGATTAGAAAATGATTCGAAAACATACTAACATTCTATAAATAATGTGATGGAAATGATGTTTGATGGACAGAGAACTAAAGTTAGACATAAAAACAGGAGGAAAGGATTGGCCAGTGGCCATGTGTTTACTGTTGTAATCAGTGATGGCAAATACATACAAAGAATACTGCAAGGAAATGGGTTTAGAAACTGTTTAGCCAACAGTATGCCTGTGATATGTAGATGACATCTTCATAATCTAGCCACACCAAGAAACTGTATAAATACTGTGAGAGCATGTGAACTCAATAAGACCTTTGTTCCCAGTTCATAACGAAAGAAGAACATAATAATCAGCTAACCTTACTGGATGTATTAATAACTTGCACAGAGAATGAGTTCAAAACATTCCTCTGTTACATTTTTTCTTTCAATAAACATTGTCTCCAGAAAATAACTTAACTTCACAACCTTCACCAGACAATACACCAACTCAAATTCCCACCCTCCAAACAATTTGGAAAGCCATCTATGAAGTAAATTAACTTTTCCTTTCATCATTCCAACTCCATGCAAGGCTTACTCTGACGCTTATACTTACTTATCCTGACTCCTGGAACAAAAAAAAAACAGACATACTCAACAGACATTGAGAATTTTGTTTCACTACAGTTTATATATATATATATATATATATATATAACAAAGAGAAGAAACGGTCGGTAGTAGAAACCTAAGATTTTGTGTGTTTCATCTTCAACTGTTTACATGTCAATGCATACACCCATCATACAATGCACCAACATGCAACCATTAAATTCCATATGTGCCTTCATGAGTGATAACCTTTCTGGGGTCAATGTATACATGTCAAGAAAATTACTTTGAAAGAGAAGGTGGAACTTAGTTGTTAGTGGATGTGATTTTTTGATTGTTTTAATACTATTACTGATGTTGTGAGTTCAATCCTGAACAGGTATATGACATTTATAGCCTTGTCCTAAAAAACACCATGCTTAACAAACAGATAAAGAATAAAGCTTAGATAGATAAGCATGAACAGAATCAGAATTAGAGTGATATCAAATAAATTTGAACACACTGACAATAGATAACAATGTAGATATGGACATGGAGATATAAGCAGAGATTCCTAAATATTTCTAATATTAAGTGTTACATGTTAATTGTAACATCAGAAAAAATAAAAATGATGGACCAAAACTCAGAGTTAAAATACAAATATTTAATTCACAAAACATTAGATAAAAAATATTTACAAATATACAGTTTGGCATTCAAATCAAGAGACACAGAAAATGTATACTTTACTACTGCCCTGGCGAAGTGTTACGAGGAAAAGAAGGGGAGGGAAGATGTCAAATAACTTGCCCAGTTAAGTTGGCGAGGAAGTTAAGTGTTATAGTTTTTGGAAACCCTTAAATGCGTATATAAAGACTAATTATTGGCTTTGTCAATGAAAGAGGCAAAGATATGTATTTACCCAGATAGTTCCATGAGGTTCTCTTTCAGGTTTTAGTTGTTTGGATTTTGTCTGTGAAATTCTTTCAGCTGGATCTCAATCCTAGAATTTTTACTGAAGTTGATATGACAGTAAAATCCTTTTAACAACTATTTCAAGTCATAGACAAGAGAGATTTTTTCAGCTGGAATATTTCCTTGAATCAAAACTGGTGCTGATGAGGTCAGCACATCCTTTCATCAACTGTTTCAAGTTTTAGGTTTTTGTTGTCGACTTAGGGATTCTTTCGGCTCAATATACATCCTGAATCTTAACCGGAGCCATAGAGGTCAACCTATCCTGCCATCAAATGATGGCTCCGTGCCCAAAACCTATTTTTATAGGAGCTAACACCTAATTTGCATACTTCTAGAACCTTTCAAATTCTCTGGAACATTCTACAATCTTCTAAACATTCTATTTCTAATTTCCTTATTTTTACAACTACTTTCTGAATTAAAACTTTTTCTAACAACAAGTAGGTCTCGATAGTGTCCTTTACTATAACTTTTTATACATTATTAATATTTTTTATATATAAATGCATCCTCGTAACACAAGTTATTTGGTCATGTTAGAATGTTACATATATTCATTCATTTTTTGTTTTGTTTTTTCTGATATTCGAATATCTTGAACAATCTTTCATAGGATTTTTTTGCTTTTTAATAATTCTGATCATCCTGTGAAACTGCTATCTAATGTTATTCAAATTTTATTTCAATAAGAAACCCCTTTGAGATAGAATACCAAGTAGACAAGAACAAGCATGTTCAACATCTTCTCTTTGCTTTTAATCGAGGTTACAAAGCTGCTCGAGACATCTGTACAGTGTATGAAGATGATTTCATTACAAGATTGATATACACCTGAGGAAGGCTGGATGGCACAATGGACAAAATGCTGTGATAACAACAAAGATGAGGGCAATAGTCTGAATATAAATAGTGTATATAATTATAATTCTTCATTTTAGAAATTGGCAATCATACATGTTGCTATTCATTGAAAAGGAATAGTCAGGTGAATTGGATGCAGAAACAATAAATGGCAGATTTGAACAAACATCTAGTGGACACAAATGGTTGCTCTTAATATAGTAGACTGCATGCAATGCTTTGAAACTTTGTGTTAATGTGTAAAAAATATCAACCAATTACTTAAAATTAAAAGAATAAATAAAAAATTAATTATAACATTATGTATTGATATATGGTATCTACACCTAGTAATATGTACAGTCCATGTACATTATGTAATGATTAGGTTGTAATTATTATATTTCAGATTAGACACGCCTTTGGGATGGAATGCCAGAGACAAGAACAACATTTTCTTCCCCTTGCTTTTAATCAAAGTCACAAAGTTGCCAAAGATGTTCGAGACATTTGTGGTGTGTACAGAGACTACTTCATGACTTCAGAATAACACAGAAATGGTTTTCTTGTTTCAAGAAAGGGAAGTTCAAACTTGCAGACACTCCACACTCTGGCCAACCTGTTCAGTTTGATGAGAATCAATTGCAAGTGCTGATTAGAGAAGAACCATCAGACCCCTAGGAAATTAGCCTCAGAAGATGGCAAGCTATTACTGCACATTATCTTAGCTTTGGGTCCAGAAACACAGTGCAAGGGTGCCACATATATTAACAGAGAGAAACAAATTCCAGCATGCCTCCATTGTCGCCAGTGTCAACAATACAAAGAGCTCAGGCTGGGAAGTTCTGCTAAACCTACCATATTCTCCTGATTTAGCCCCCTTCAGACAAACACCTTTCTCAATTGATTCTTAACAATTTGAAAGGTGTGACGTTCAACAACAATGTGGAGCTTAAAACATGGATTGATGAATTTTTCAGTCAAAACTTAGTGATTTTTGTAATCATGGCATTGAACAGTTAGTGGATCATTGACAGGCAGTTGTAAAGAATGAAGAAAAATACATTGTTGAATAATTCATCAGATATAACTATAAATATAAATTATATATGTAAAAAGACAGTATAAATAAAAACATTAATTAATTTTAAGGCATTGAACTACTTTGATTTTTCTTATGAATATTCATTGGCCAATGGTTTTTATTATAAAAATTCATTAGCCAGTGATTTTTACAATGAAAATGCATTGGCCAGTATTTTTACTAAGAAAATGCATTGCTCAATGATTTTTAATTTTATAAATATATTGGAAATTAATTTTATGAGGAAAATGCATTGGCCAATGATTTTTACTATGAAAATGCATTGGCCAATGATTTTTATTAAATAAATGCAATAGCCAATGATTTTTATTATGAAAATGCATCACAAATTTTTTTTTCTTTTTTTTTTCTTTTTTTTGCTCTGAAAAATTTTTTTTTTAATACGAAAATGCATTGGTCCATAAATTTTCTATGAAAATTTTGTGCAAATTTTTTTATTATGAAAATGCACTGGCCAATGATTTTTATTATAAAAGTGCATTAGAAATGAGTTTTCTATAAAAATGCATTGGGAAATGATTTTTATTAGATAAATGCATTAGCCAATGATTTTTAATATGAAAATTCATTGCAAATGTGTTTTGCTTGGAAAAGGCAATGGCCAATGATATTTACTACGAAAATATATTGGTTCATTAATTTTTCTATGAAAGTTTTTTGCAAATTTTTTTACTATAGAAATGCATTGCAAAATGATTTTTATTATGAAAATGCATTGGAAAGGATTTTTACTATGAAAATGCATTAAAAACAATTTCTATTATGAAAATGCATTGGAAATAATTTTTATTATGAATATGCATTGGAAATGATTTTTACTATGAAAATGCATTGGAAATGATTTCTATTATGAAAATGCATTGGAAATGATTTTTACTACAGAAATGCACTGGAAATGATTTTTATTATGAAAATGCATTGGAAATGATTTTTATTATGAAAATGCATTGGAAATGATTTTTACTATGAAAATGCATTGAAAATAATTTCTATTATGAAAATGCATTGGAAATGATTTTTACTATGGAAATGCATTGGAAATGATTTTTATTATGAAAATGCATTGAAAATAATTTCTATTATGAAAATGCACTGGAAATAATTTTTATTATGAAAATGCATTGGAAATGATTTTTACTATGAAAATGCATTGGAAATGATTTTTATAATGAAAATGCATTTTCATAGTAAAATAACTTCCAATGCATTTCCATAGTAATAATTAATATGGAAATGCATTGGAAATTATTTTTACTATGAAAATGCATTGGAAATGATTTTTATAATGAAAATGCATTGGAAATGATTTTTATTATAAAAATGCATTGGAAATGATTTTTATTATGAAAATGCATTGGAAATGATTTTTATTATGAAAATGCATTTTCATAGTAAAAATAACTTCCAATGCATTTCCATAGTAAAAATTAATATGGAAATGCATTGGAAATTATTTTTACTATGAAAATGCATTGGAAATGATTTTTATTATAAAAATGCATTGGAAATTATTTTTATTATAAAAATGCATTGGAAATGATTTTTATTATGAATATGCATTGGAAATGATTTTTACTATGAAAATGCATTGGAAATGATTTCTATTATGAAAATGCATTGGAAATGATTTTTACTACAGAAATGCACTGGAAATGATTTTTATTATGAAAATGCATTGGAAATGATTTTTATTATGAAAATGCATTGAAAATAATTTCTATTATGAAAATGCATTGGAAATGATTTTTACTATGAAAATGCATTGAAAATAATTTCTATTATGAAAATGCATTGGAAATGATTTTTACTATGGAAATGCATTGGAAATGATTTTTATAATGAAAATGCATTGGAAATGATTTTTATTATGAAAATGCATTGGAATGATTTTTATTATGAAAATGCATTGGAAATGATTTTTATTATGAAAATGCATTGGAAATGATTTTTACTATTGGTCCATAATTTATCTATTAAAATTCTTTGCAAATGTTTTTTGCTATGAAAATGCATTAGTTACTGATTTTTACTGTCAAAATGCCTTATCAACTATTTAAATATCATTAATTAAAACAAAAAACTTTAATTATAAAACCACAGATTTAAGTATCTCACTACATTAGTAATAGTCTCCAAATTTGACTTGCAATCAGTTACTATTATAGTCAGTTCATTTTTCACTGGCGGCAATAGACCTGAAGCTTTAGGATGTATTAAGCTATTTAGGTACACAATGAAAAAAACATTTATTTTACTTTGGTTCCTCTACAAAAAAACAATAGTGGAGGCTTAAAATCTTTCTTGAATCTCTTAGTTTTAATTTCAAGGTAATAAGTAAATTTTATATTTCCAATTAGTAAAATACTTTGCTGTATTTCAAACCAAATTTAAATTGATTGAAATGTATTTTATTTTTTAATATTGTTATCACAGTTTAACTCCCTTTATCAAAAAAATCTTTCAAAAATAAAAAACTTTTTCTGAAACTTTGAAGAAAATTAACTTATTTAAAGTTTAATTTTCTGTATTAAAACAGTATTTATTTATTTTATATTAAAAAAAATAACAAAAAAACATTTTTTATATTTTTATTTGTTTTTAAATTAGACACTGATCCCCTGATGTTTGGCATTTTTAAATAAAAGGCACTATCTGTAACAATTACTTGATGAATACAATATGAACACCTTTTTTATATAATTTTCTAACTACTAAATAATCTTAAAAATTTAGAAAATACTCTATGTAATCAAATATTTTATTGAATTTTAGGTACGTTACTTTTATAGTTTCATGTACAAAGATATTTGTTGAGGAAATGTTAAAAAGTTACTAATAATTTTTAAATTTACTCTAGTTACCATGCCTATTTTTTGATAATATTCTGTATTTACAAAAATTAGCACATTTATACACACAAAAACATTCAAAATTCCTTTTGAAATACTATGGACTGCTGAATTGTAGTAAACTTTTTCATTTATGACGAGTAAATATAGTTTTTATTTAACAATCCATGTAACCGCTACAAATTAATACAGAATTTTAAAAGATTTAAAAGTTTATAAATTCCAGTAATTAAACTTTTAAAAAAATTAATACAATTTTTATAAAAATTTACTATTCATCAAAAATTTTTTTTTTTCTGAAAACAATAATGTTCACAATATATCTTATTCATAAAATCAATTAAACTCTTTTCTAATTAAATAAAGTTTTAGTTTAATCGAATTTTTTATTTTATGATTCATAGCAGATTTTCTGTCACTGGGGATCCTGTTTGATAACAAAATTTGATGAGTTTAATTCTCCAAGGTCTTGTTCTTATAACTAATACAAACATTAAGCTCTGCAAAAATGAATTTCATAAAATTTCATAAAATTAAATAAATGGGAATAGAGGTAACTCATGTAAAAACGAATTCATCAAGATTTTCTTAAAAAATAAACATTTCTAAAATAATTTAAATCATTTGTGTATAAGTCCTCAAAGTTTCATAAAAATCCAAAAATTGTCTGATTTTTTACAAAAATTGTCAATTCAATGTATTCTTCACTGAAAAAATATGCACAAATTTCCCATACTAATTCATAGTCTGCTGTTGATGCATGAAGAACAAAATTTTTTAACTAAAATTCCAAAGGTTCTAAAAAGAATAAAAATATATAATTTAATAATAAAAAATCCTTTGATCTTTCCTCTTAATAATAACGTAATGATTTTGACAATAAAATTTGTTTTTATTAAATTTCAGGCATTTTATCATGTATGCACAATTTTTAGCAAATCTTTGGAGGTACCTAAAAATATTTTCTCTCTCTTTGCCAATGCCCTTAATTCAATGGTATGTATAAATCACATAGAATTAACATATAATGTAACAATTTCATATCAAAAATTACCAAATAATTATGTACCATGTTACAAACCAACTGATCTCCTTTCCCCCATAAATTTAGCAAATACTAATGTATGGATGAAAGAGTTGTTGATTTCCCGCTGGTGCCAAGGGTTAGTATTTTATCTGAGGCTTAATTGTGAGTGCAGATTTTCATGGCAACTAGGCAAAAAATCATTCAGAAAATTGGTTCAATATAAACTTCCTTTCTTCCAGTTCATGCTTAGACTGCGGAGTTTATGTGGTGTTTACAGGTGGTTATTAACATCCTTAATCCCAATATACACCAATTTTTAGCATTTTAAAAATGAATACCAAGGTAATTTGTATAAAGATAAAGTTTGCATATATCGATAAAATTTTATATTTCTTAAAATAAAATATGTTTAGAGAAATATGTTTTATAATTTTAAAATAAAATGTTTCATAAATTCATATTATAAAATTCTCATGTTGAACGCCTATGTCTTTTAGCATAAGAGAAAGAGAGAAAGAAAGAAGAAAGTCCTTGTAAATGTGTTTGCATGTATGCATCTCAGTATTTACACCAGCCTCTTTGCAAAGGAGGGAATGTGGCACAAGGCTGATTTTTATGTGAGACAACCGATGTGCATATGTTCAGGTAAAAATTCCCTATAGAATCCAAAGAAGGATCTATAATATAATCTTTCCTGACCTGGTAGCCCACCTTCAGTTACTTTCTCACCAACATAATGTGGCTTCCCTCTGTCTTTTCTAAAAGAATTTTCATGGTCCCATCCTTTTACGATAAAAATAATTAAATGTAAATGCTTCTTCTACTCTAACAGTTTCTTTTCTCACACTTCCCATTTGTGGAACTCCCTTCCATTTGCTTGCTTCCCTGATAGTTACAATCTCCAAAATTTTAAATGCAACATCAATTGCCATCTTCTATCTTCTTGATTCCCATCCATCTCTTATCCTTTCTCTGACATCCCCTGTACCTTGTTTTTTTCTCTCAATTTACCCCCTGAACACCAGTGGCAGTCCTGCTTTGCTTGGGGTGAAATGATTCTGCATAAAAAAAAGAAGAAAAAAACTGACCACACATACACAAGATTGAGTTCTCATCTATTTACTCCAGACCAAACTTTACCCTCCAGCATAGTCTCATCTAGTTTGCTCTCCACCCAAAGGAAGAGTGTCAGACAAGAATAGAGCTTTAATGAACTCTGTATTTCAGCCACAAACCCCAGGCTTATATAACCCCAAAATTTCTACACCTTTTTACTTTTTTGGGTTGTCACTTAATTGACGTCATCTATAGCCAGATACATATGTCAATCATTTTTGTTGGCTATCGTCTTTCAAGCCCTTGTCACCTGTGTTTTCTGTCTTTGATGTCAATCATATCTTTGTTGGCTATTGCTTGTGTTTCTGTCTTTTGATGTTGAGAGCTGTCACCACCATCCACAGCCAGAATATATTTTTGTCAACCATATTTTTACTGAGTCAAGGTAATGTATTACAATTTGACAATCTCTTTTTCTTCACCTACATTTAAGAATGAGGACCTTTTTATTTAGTTCTTTTTTCTCCTTATCTTTTTTATTTTTTTTTATTTTTTAGCTTTCTATTTTTTCTTTTCAAAATAGTGAAAATTTTTATTTTTCTATCACTCCAAAACAATATGGTCACCTCAATGTGGTGTAATGGTTAGCAAGCTTGTCTCACTAGAATCATTGCAAGTAATGAGTTCGATCCTCACTGGGTGCCCCATACTTTTGACTTTGTACCACATCTAAGATGCACTTAAAAAATAAAATCACCACTCTAAGACAATATGGCTCCTCTCAGACCAATTAACAAAGTGAACTAGCAGACAATTCCTATTTCAACAGTTTTAGTCTCACTGAGTGACTGTAGTTAGATTTTAATAACTGCAATGATGTGGGGTAAAGATGAATGGGCATTATTTTGAGGCATTAGGGTATTGGAAATTCTAAAGTGAACATTGGCAACTCACCCCAAATAAGGAATTTTCGGCTTGTTTTGCCTTTAGTTTTTTTCTGTCAAAGTTAACATAGCTAAGGGATCATTGGCTCCTTTTATTTTTGCCCCACTTTCTTTAGTTTAATTCTTCCTCCCCTGTTAGGTGACCAGAGGTGTCAGTTCTCTGGTGGCTGAGGGACGCCTTTTATTTTTTTATTTTTTCGTATTTGTTACCTTGTTTGAATGAGTGTGCATTTTGAGTGAGTACTTGTTGAATGATTGTTTGAATTATTAAAGTCCCTCATTAATTTAACCCAGTTAACTGATATTTCTGCCACCACTAATGATTGGGGGTAGGAGAGTTCAATTATTAACACTACTTTGTGTTGTTTCTTGTAAACAGATCTTGTTTTCATTGTAAATGTTCATAGGGGTTTTTAAAAGTTGTTATTTTATTCAGCACCTCCCAACAGACAAATTGTATATATGGGAACTATTTAGGACCTAGTAGACAGTAGTAATTCGGGGGGGTGCAGAAGGGGGACAAGGTCCCCACCAGAATTTTGGCTGACCCGTCTATTGGCTCTCCCCACTTTTATAAGCTTCAAAAATTTATGAAACACATCAGTCTCTGATTTTGATAAGATTTGATCTTCAGCACTTTTCCCTCTCCCTCTGCGGTTTCTTTTTTATTTAGCTTTTTAAGGACACATACAGAGTTTTGTAGAGGAAGAAAAATCAGAGCAGACAAATCACTGTTCTGCTAGTATTGACATTAGTATTAACTCTTTGATTTTGTTTTGAAATTAACCTCTCTTGTGTTCCAACAGCTCGAGAGTGGAAAAGAGGGCAAGAACAGATTAGAATTCCACTACTATGAATGAAAAGTTATTCCATTTAATTTATTGAAGTCACATGCTTATACTCAAACTCATTCCTAAGTTATGTATATGATAGTAGTGTAGTATGAAAATGGAGATGCTGCTTGAGTTTGCCCTCCTCCTCCTCAGAAAAATCTTGGCCCCTAAGTACCCACCTCCCCACTTTCAGAGTTCCACAATCACCACTACTCATGAAGTCTCTGAGTTATAATGGTACCTGTAGTAAGAATGCTAAATATATTTACCCAGCCTTCCCACCAAGGCCGGATATGAAACAAGGTCGTTTTTTAACATGGGGAGTATGCCATACACAAAACTGTTTTTTTGTCCAGCTGCCAAAACCACTCACATGCTAACATTGCTATTACACCAATCCAACCTCTATAGTGTGATGGAGAAGGTGGTGCTGCTGCACAGTTGGAATCTCCAGAGCTGAACAACTTCTCCCATCTGAAAATGAGAAGAATCATAGCTCTACAAGAGAAGGGGCATTAACCCATAAAAGTGTTGTTTTGGTGTAAAGATTATTGTGGTATGTTTGGGTCAGTGGCTGTGGCTAGCTAAGTTTAATTATAAAACAGATGTAGACCTGCCTTTCCCATCCTCCATCTTGGCCTTGTGCCATATTTATACATTTTCTGTACAATAAATTCATAATTAACAGGCTAAACTTAGTGCATTAGAGAGAGAAATGAGGTTACTGGAATTCAATCATTACCATTATTTTCTAAGCATAGCTTAGATGTGGCCTCAACTGAAAGGGGCACCCAGTGAGGATCGAACTTACTACTCAGTTATAGTGGTTCGAGTGAAACACGCTTGCTAACTAGTACACCACTTCGAGGTTCCCAAATCCGATCATGATACGGGCGGCAGGAAACTCTTGTGACTGGAAAGCGAAAAGGTGGTTGCAGGGTATGGGGCGAAATCAAGGGAGGTAATCGAAGAATCCAAAATGGAAGATATTGTCAATTTGTTGGAGACCTACCGTGGTCGTGATAAAGTCATTCGTCTTTGCTGTTATGGAGCGATGTTATTAGCGGGCAAGGATGACAAAAATAGTCGGTTATTACGTGTGAGTGCTGCTTTGTCCGACTGTCGGGTTGTACTTCGTTTATTTGATGACATTCCTATGTTGGCTTATACACTTCAATATGCTAATTCCGCAGCAAAAGTAAGTCAGGACTTTTTTCCCAAAAAAATAAAAAAGTTTTTTGGGGTTTTTTTTCACTTTTTTTTGTTAAAAAATAAAATTAAAACAAATCGTCAATTTTTTTTTAATTTTAAATTTTCTAAGAAAAAATTAAATTATTTTTTCATAATCATTTTTTTAATAAACATCGATAGATAAGTGAAAAAAACGTGAAGTCTTGTGAAACTTTCAGTTTGTGTCGATTTCACTTTTTTAAAATAATTCTTTTTTAAATTAAAGTTTGAAACTCAAATGAAGTTTTCTTTTAAATTCACTTTAAGATGCTATTAAATTGATATAAAATTTTGTCATTTAATTTAGTTATTTAAATAAAAAAATATATTTTTAGTTCAATTTGTGACTGAAAATGAAGAAAATAGAGTAATTAAAAACTAAGTAAATAAATATTTTTTAAAAACAAAACTCGAAAAATTAATTTTTCTATGTCGTAGAAAAGATGAATAAAATTGTTTTTTCGTATTTGAAAACATTTTTTGTTTAATTTTATTTAAAAAAATATTTTATATTATAATTCAAAAACCAAAAAATGTGAAAAAAAAAATTAAAATTTTCCTTTTTTTCTTCTAAAAATAATTCAATATTTTGACTTCTTAATCATTTTTTTACTAGTTTTACTTTTGTTAATTATTTTATATTTAAATATTGAAAAAATATTAAAAATATACATACAAAAAATTATTCATTTGTTAGTTTTTTAGAACATTTAATTCTAGGCTAAATAAAATAATATTGTTTGTTGGTGTTTTATCACAACGTTAAACAGAGATCGTTAAAGTAAACTTCGATGAGTTTCGCTCTCGCTTCACATTTTGTTTTATTTTTGCACGATCCATAATTACTCTCTAAAATAAAAATGATGTAACGTTATGAATAATGATGGTGATGAAGAACTAATTTTTTAAAAATTGATAATTACGATCAGGGCAGGATTTAGGCTTTAAGAGGCCGATGAGCTAGAAGGAAAGGGCTTAAAAAAAACAATAAAACTAAATGGAGACCCACTTCCTTCAAGAGGTCTCATCGAATTTAAGATTAAAAGACCCACTCCAACTAGGGGCCCAAATAATTCTTTCCATTTGTTCAAACTTTGAACTTCAAATAAACCCCATTTAAATAAAAAAATAAACAGATAAATTTCTGTTCTTTTATATCTTTTTACTTTTTTATTTGTTAGTTTTCCAGCAGCTCAAGATTAGAGGACCCCTGGGGTGCATAGGCTGCAAGTTGCAACCCATAACTAGTTCATACGGTGCCGGTAGTTTATGTGGCCACTTTTTACTTTATGCTTTTTTTACGGTGGTCTCACCACTACTCGGTTTGAATGTGTCCTAAGAAGTGTATTTGGCTATTTTTATTGTTGAAACTATTTATTTGCCCTAACCATACAGTTATAACTTATAATACTTCCTTATAATACGCTTTTTAAGGTAGGCTACTACATACCATTGACAGAATTTCGTAGGCCACAAACTACCGGCATCCAAGGATCCGTACTTCCCATAAATGCCCTCCCCCACTGTACTTAAGGTGAACGTTTAAGACATTCCCTGATGCCTGTGTAGCTTAAACTGTCTTGTGTACACTGTAACATCATTGTTATATAGTCTATTGTAGATTTTTTAAAGTAATCTATAGTATTTGTTTTATGTACAATAAACTTAATAAGTTATTTCAATTTTATTTTTCTTAAATAATTTTCTATTTTTTATATTGTTAGCAAAAATTTGCTGAAATGGTTGGTTCGATTTTTTCCTTTTTTCGCTCGTCATTTTAAAATTTAAAAATAGAATTTTACAGTGTAAAATTTACACACTACTCCTCTTAATTTCATTTTTAAATTAAATTTAATTCTAATTATAAAAGTTGAAAGAATATTTTATTTTAATATTTTTAGTTTTAACTTGTAAAAATTTAAAAAATATTGAAATGAATGAATTAAACAGACATCTCATTATTATTCTTTAAAAATTGTATTTGTTTGGGATGGTGACATGGTGATAGTCATGGGAGGAAATATTCTCATTAAACTGGACAAACAAACATTTGGCCATTTCATAATTAAAGTTGTTTTTTTGGGGGTTGTTTGTTTTGTTTTTTGTTTTTTTGTGAAAAACATCTGTTTCTTCACTTTTTTTCTCAACCTAAAATCGTGGATTATCTATCTTGTTTCAGGATTTTCTTTCTTTTTTTTTTTTAACCACGTTATCTTTAAATGTTCTCTCTCTCTCTTACACACACACACACACACACACACACACACACAAAATGTATATTTGGACACTCAATGGACAGCTATCTTTCTTTGAATATGTTTCGTTAAAAATAATCGACAAGGAAAATTTTATTGAATTATTTTTGTTTATTTAATTTTTCCCGCTACACGTTTGCTGGAGATAAGAAATGAAAAAAATGTTCCATAATTTTTTTTGACTTTCCAATCGCTTTCAGCCACTTCACTGGCCATTTTCAAGGATGTTATTGTTATTTTTTTGGTGTTGTTTTTTTATCCACATGTTTTGACTGTAACGTAATTTTTGTGCTTTTGAAAAGTGGTGGTGTGTGTTCTGTTTTTTGATTTATTGTTAACTCTGCATATTCCGTTCGTTTGTTTTTGATTGTGTATTGAGCATTTTTCTATCTATCCTCTACTGGTCCAACCAATCACTCTTTTACTTTTTTTCCCTTATGTCTTAATGTAAGATATTCAATAGTAGATACATCAATATATATGTTGCTGTCATTTTAGAAAGCATACCAATAGAAATATTTTGCCATCATTTTTGACGGCATGATCCCAACTCATATATTAATAAAAATATCCTCTTTTTTCCTCATCAGGAGCACAACAGTGCTTCATCCACAACACAGTGTTCAGGTGCTGAATTGAGACTGAACGTTACTTAATTTAAACTTTATCAGATTATCATAATAATGGTGTAGTCCATATTATATTGTAGTTGATAGTTACAATGTCAGTCAGTTGAGATGAGACACAAACTTCTAGACAACGAAGAAGCTGGAGCTGTCCCCACTCAAAAGGAGTATGTATCAGATGTGACCTGCACTTGGCTGCACTCTAAAAGGTTCATATTGGAGCATAAATGCCAACCATTACAACATGCTGTTTCCAAATTTCTGACAGAGTGAATTGCCTCATGATGCTCTTTTTCTTACAGACGGTGCCCAACTGACTCTACTATACTGTGCAGTTGACAAACTGAAAAATAATGCATATGTCTAAGGGTTAATGCTCTTACATTAATATCAATTAATGATAATGAATATGCAACTATCTCAGCCACAATACATGTGTATTAACTGACTTTACATTTAATTGCCATACAGCAATCATGTCTTGAAAGAGACATGACTGACTGGGCAGAATATTTTCCTGTGGTAGGTTACCATTACTTTCTGCAGTAGACTGGTTGCCAACCAAAGCTATAGAACCAAATCTATCCTGCTATTTAACCCATAGCTGAGGGATGGATTAATACTTTTCCCAGAGGTATTTGCATGTAAGTGGATGCAAAGAATTCAACTGGAATTCAAATTTAGCTTTCCGATTTCCTTTTTCCGGATCAATATACACTGCGGCATAACGCACATTCTCTCATTTAATTTTTTATTAGTATTTTTTAATTTTAGTTGTTTTTCTTGACAGCTGTTTAGACTGTCTACAGATGTCAGTAAAGAACACAGATCAGAATTAAAGGGAAAAAATACTTGGCAAGACTCAAATTAACAGTCCTTTTGTCTTGAGAAGTCTGTTTTACCATACAGCTGCCTTACTGATTGAGCTACAAGAACCTTTGGCTGACAAAACAAATAAAATCTAACCATATAGATTTACCTGTCATTCTTTTCCAATTACAAATTTTTATCAACTCTAGTTGTAGCAATACTATCATGGTTTTGTTTCAGATAAAATATTGTCAGCCAACACTAATTTTTTGACTAGTATTTCTTTTGTAATTTTCATTGGTTTTCATCATAAATATTCAGACAATGAACAGCACTGATCAGAAATAAAGTATAAACATTTGATAAAAACTTCAGTTCACATTCCTTTTGGAAGGGTGACTTACCTTAACAGCTGCTTTACTGATTGAGCTACAAGATCATGTTTTCTCATATTTCTTGTTTGACAATCTTTTTTTTCCTTTTCTTTTATTTAGGAGGAGAACTGGGTTTTACAGAAAATAGGTGTGGCCAATAATGTTGCTGCTCACCTTTATTATATTTTAGAAAAGGTGGCTTGGCTAGCAGACACACGGGTCTTGTCTGTACGTTCATCTCCCTGGTGGACAAGGGCCACATACATCTGGCTTTTTTCCCTCATTGCTGAAATTTTACAGTAAGTAATTTTGTTCTCTTGAATTTTTCTATAATTTGTTTTTTTAATCATTTCACCTCAAGCAAGGCAATAATGACACTATGACGCAAGGTATTACAGAGAATAAAAGAGTATGAGAAGTTAGAGGAGAGAAATGAGGAAAAGGAACAGGTTTCAAGAAGGTGGCATTTAAATTTCAGAAGATTGTAGGTGGCAGGGAAATAAAATTTCAAAAGGGAATTCCACAGGTGAGAAAAGAAACTATTAGAATAGAACTGATGGTTGCATATCTAGTTAGTTCAACAGTAAAACAGTGAGATGCAGTTGCCAATCGATTAGCAGGCTTAAATTTATGCAGTCAAGTTTCTAAGGAGCAAGAAGGGACAACTGAACACAAGCAAAGCATAACTTTCTTTTATAACCAAATAAACTAATTTATTAAAGATTAAAACTTTAATTAATGATATATTTTTAAAGTCGACTATTACAACAGTGTTCTTCTCCACCCAAGTTGTGAATTTTGATCTCAAGGAAGTCATGCTGAAATCTTGCTATCTGACTCTTCACCAACTTGAACCAGACTGGATGTGCACACATTGAAGTTAATAAAAACAGCACCAAAAATAAATTGAATGATGCCCGAATAAGTTGTGGAAAAAGTCTTTATACAAAAAAAAACACAAAAAAAATAGAATATAATCCTTTATCTCTATTTAGCTGACGAAGCGGAAGGTTCGTCCAAGAGAAGTGTTTGTCTTCTTAACATTAGAGTTTTCAAGTTTGTGACGATTCAAAAATGTCTTGCGTATGTTGGACAGCAGCAGTGGTGATGATTTGTCTTGTTAGTTCAGGACAGCTCCTAATTCAACTGCTTGTGGTCCCCATGGGGCCATGTATTTATGCTTGTCCCAAATTCACTGGTGGGAAGATGACGAACATGCAAGTCTAATCTCTGGCCAATGAAATCACTCTCACCACCTTTCTCTCTGTTCTTTTCCTTTGGTTCAACCAATGAAGCAGCTTCTATTTTGGTGACCCTATTTATTTCAGCTTTTTTTTTTAATGCCGAAAAAATAATTTAGCTTTTATGTGTATAATTCTTTTCCAAATAAATTTAAGTTCTATTTTATTCTCATGGAATTTTAACCTATTTTCACTTATCAAATATTTTCCTTTTATTTTGGACAATTCTTTCTGAATTCCAAAACTATGTTTTGTTTTAAAAAAAAATTTTTTCTTTTATCTGCGGTGTAACTCAGGCTTGAAAATTTTCATTCCACTTATCAAAAACAATCTTTTTGTTTTCACTTATCAAATATTTCTTTTTATTTTGGACAAAATTTTTAATTCAAAATTATGTTTTGTTTTAAAAAAAATTTTTTTTTCATCTGCGGTGTTCTTGTTCCGACATCAAACTATTTCCAATTCTCAACAATAACCTCCTTCGACTCAGCTGTTTATCAAATAACACAACCTCAAAATATAACTTCATTCATATCTCTCGGCTTTGGGTTTTGCAACCCCTTACCTTCCTCTGCCCATAATAAATTTTATTACTGGTGTTCATATCAGAATGAACAACTTTTTTTTAGTTGGTTCTTTTCAATTTATAAAAATTAATACAGACCAACACAATTTTTTCCGTCTTATTTGCAAGAATTAATAATAGCACTAATTTAATTACTTCCATCTGGCCAGGCTAAAATTGTGTTATAAGTAAATCATAAAGAAATTTATTTTTTAATAACGTAAATTCACATATAAAAAATAAATCAATAAAAGACTTGCTTTTACTTATTTTTAATAAAGTAATTCATAATGTAATTTATTCTTTAACGAAGTAAATCGACATCTTAAAATATTTGTTATAAAAAATATAAAACTTAATGTGAATCATTAAAATTATTTGGTTGAAAACTATTATAAAATTTTGTATAATCAAATTTTTTTGTTTAAAGTGGCATAAACCAACTATTTTAGCTAAACCATTTTATTTTGCAGTTTTTTTAACTTTTACGTTTTATTAGATTAATAAAAATATTTTAGAATTTTAATTCACTAATTAAGGTTTTAATCTTTTATAAATTACTTTTATTCAATTATAAAAAAGTTATGTTTTTCTGGTCCTGAGTTGTTGCAGTCCTCAGTCAGTAGTGTTGTGTTTTCTTGAACCCTCAGGAGAATAATTACCATGAAAATATTTGCAGAAAAGACAGAGGGAAGCCACATCATGTCAGTGAAAGTAACTGAAGTTGAGACGCCAGGTTAGGATCAATAATATTTCATTGTAACTAAGAGGATAAATTTGCACAGTCCTAGTTCTAAAGCTAAATTGTACCTACTCAACAGAAGGGGAATGCCCTCACCCACTTCATACGTACCAAATTTGACAGATTTATTGATAACATATCAGGGTGGTTTTCCATAGCAAAACTAGAAAATATTCTCGCAGTGAATCAGATCTCCTTATAAGGAAAAATATAATCCTAAATAAACGTATAACATTAAAGCGTGTAAAGGTGAAAATAATCAAAATTGAACTGAAATTTAAAACCTTGATAATGCAAGGTGAAACCATGAAGTCAGTCATAGAACATTATTTACATGTGGACTATTGTTTTCATCTTTGTTATTATCATACTGCTTCAACTGTTGTGCCATCTTACTTTCGTCACATGCTTGTCAATCTTAGTAACCTTTAGGTAATTTAAAACTGAACTTTTTGTTTAATCTTCAGGTGTAAATTGTTCTCATTCTACTGGTTATGTCTACAGACATCTCTTCTATTTATTTAGTATTGCTCAGTTATTGCTCATCGTGTTTTCCCCGAGTCCAAGTATACACAGCCTGGTCCTTGGATTGAACTTGAACTTGCTATGCCACCTAAATTCACAGACCAATGTTATTGCTTTTTAGCACAATCCCGAGTGTAGAACTTGATGTCTTAATCTGAGTGAAGTCAGTGAGGCTTCACTTCTTCTAGATTCTCAACAAAATCCAAACAAGGGGCTGTAATGTAATTAGTCCTAACCTGACATCTTGGTTTCAGTCACTTTCTCACTGCTGGGATGTGGCTTCTCTCTGTCTTTTCTGTAAATATTTTCTTGGCAGTTATTATAATAACCTGTTCTCCTTGTATAAACAAATTGTACATATGGGAACTAGTTAGAACTTCATAGAGACTTTGAGGTCTTATGGTGGCTTTAGTAAGAATGGTAAGTAAGAATGTGTTGTTTTCATATAAGAAATACTGGTATATTTGGGTCAGTAATTATAGCTAGCCAATAAGGCAGATTGAAGACCACTTTCCCCTATCCCCACTTTTGGCCTTGTGCCACATTTTTGTATTTTACAAAATAAATATTACTTTCCTCCTTTGAACTTTGACTGCATCAATTCAAGCATACTACTAGAATGGCAATTAGGTCTTATTCTTGAAATAGCTAGAAGTAACTGAAAATTTTATTGTAATAGTTTCTTTTCTCAGCTGTGGAACTCTGTTCTGGTTTCTTGCTACTTTGTGACAACTGTCTCCGGATGCTAGTCGTGATGGCTTTGACACAGTAGCTGGTCTTCAAGTCGTCTATTACAACAGTGTTCTTCCTCGCCCACGCTGGGAATTTTGATCCTAAGGAAGTCACGCTCAAATCTTGCTAGCTGTCTCTTTACCAAGTTAACCAGATCGGACACGCACAATTAATGAAAACAGCACCAAAAGTAAATTGAATGACGCCTGAATAAGTTCTGGAAAAAGTCTTTATATACAAACAAAAAAAGAACTAAAAGAAATAGAATATAACAATCATCAACATCTTATCTCGACAACAAAACAAAAGTTTCATCTAAGAGTAGTGTTTGTCTTCTTAACATTAATTCAAGCTTTTGGTTGGTAATATCTGTTCACTTCACTCAGATTTTTCAAGTTTGTGACAATTCAAATTGTCTTATTCGAGCTTTTCACCGAAGCTTTACAGAAACTGCCGAAGAATGGTTTCTCTGTATGTGATGGATAGCGGCGACGGTAATTTGCCTTATCTGTCTTAGCTCAGTGCAACAACTGGTCAGTTCGTTGTTTAACTTTAATTCTTTCCAGTCGGTCGGTCTTCTAGACTCTTTCTTGGCTCCCTCTGTCTGCTTACATCTTCAGCCAGGACTCTATTGGAGTTGACTGTCTCTATGGTCATGGCTCCCCGGCTGATAACTGTCTCTCTCTATGGCTGGCACTCAGCATCTTGGCAATTATCTCCATCTTTATACATCTTCATTCAGGAACTTTATCAGAGACAGCCGTCTCTGTCTCTATGGTCGTGACTCCCTGGCTGCAAACCATCTCTCCCTTGTTGTTACATCTTGACTCAACCCAAAAACTCTGTTTTTGGCCCTCTGGGGCTCTGTTTTTATGCATGTCCCAAATTCTCTTGGGGAAGGCATGATGGATGCGGGGTGTCCATGCAAATCAAATCTTTAGCCAATGAAATCACTCCTGCCATTGCATTTTGAGGCAGAGTTGCTTCCTTCACTTGGTGTAACCAATGAAGTGGCCATATTTCTGGTGACATCATTTCTTTCCGTCTTCTTCATTTTGATTCAATTGATTACATCATTTATTTTTCTGGTTTTAAAATTTGTTCACATCAAATTTATGAATTTCAGGCTTTAACCTTTTTGGCCTCATCAAAAATCTTTGGCAATCTTGAAACAATATTTTGGCTACTGCTTACTTTTCAGTTTCACCAGCCGTAATGTTTCCACTTTGTCATATAATGGCTGCCGATGCAATGACCCCATATGACCTGCTGCCCACACCTGCAAAATGTTTTTCAATTCACTCAGCCAGTTTCCAATATTTTATTACAGCTGCATATAATTCATTAGCTGCATTAATATTGCAACCAAAGAAACAATTTTATTAACCATTAGGCTTAATTTACTCTCTGCTCACATTGGAACAATTAATCTGCACAATTAATAATAGAACTAAAAATAATTTCTTTAACTTCGTCGTGTTAACACTATTTTAACACTACGAAGTGAAAGAACCTTGCTACTTAGAACCTTACTTACTTACAACCTTGCTACTTACAATCTTCGAAAATTTAAATGCAATGTCAAATGCCATCTTCTGTCTTCCTTAAATATTTTCATTTATTGTCCTATTTCCTCAATAAAGTCTTATTATTCTCTTTCACTTCCAGTAAAACCTTGCAACTTAGTGGCATTATTGCCTTGATTGGGGTGTAATGATTAAAATTAAAAAAAATAGTTTCTGCTACTGTTGAAGCTTTGCTGTCATTTTTCTTTCTTCAATAGCAATAAAGATCAAAATAATAGTCTGCATGTAAATAATGATAATTTCTCATCATAGAACTTCAAACCAAAATTATTTTAGAACATACATACATACATACATACATTGCCATAATTTTTTTTTTTTTTGTTAAGGTCAGTTGATAGGATTGGGATTAATCGTGCACAAAAGTATGGTGGGTCCTGCCCAACAAAGAATTTGTCATAGTGATTTGAGGCAAGGTTTTACAAGGGTGGATGCTGCTAACTCAAACACTCACAGTTGTCCAGGATCTTATTGAGACACAATCCTAGCCTTATAGCCAATTGTTGATGCCCCTTGAGGAGTGAAGTGATTCCCAGCGGTTCCATCTACAAAACTCTGGAGTCAGTCAGCTAAGTGACAAACCTTTTACTTGTATTAATTATATATATATATAACACATGCACACTGTTATGTTTTTAACATGACAAAATGGTTATGGAAAAATGACACACTCGCTGAGTATTGGAAATAACTAGGGTAATTTATTATTGTGGAAACATGAGTACAGCAAACAGTTGTTTATGTTGAACCACCGTATGTTTATCGAGAGCGTGGTTAATCTCAGCCTGCCATGTTTGCTCACCTCTACCGGAAGTCCCTTTTACTTGTCTCCCAGCATGCACCTATTAGCTGGGGATGGACTTCCTTGAATGGTCCAGGGGAGGTAACTTTTGACCCTTTTTTATGGTAATCCTAATACCCCACCACTTTTTTTTTAAAAGACAATTAGCTGTAATGAGTACGCTTGTGGTTAATTTGTAGGTGTTTCACTTTAGTTCTATTCCACTTTGGACGGTTCTTTCTAGGTTCTGTAGTGCTCTCGTTTATATTTGTCTGTTTGACAGGTGGTATAGCCGGTAGTTCAAATGTGTCCACTAGTAAGTCCAGTGGAATGTTTTACATGTTGTTTGTCTTTGTGTTGTTGGTGTACCTAGGACGCAATTGGTTTTTGTATTGTGTCCAGAGTTGATTTCCAACTTGTGGATGGTACCTGGTGTCCATTTTGGTTGCCCATGCCTGTAGCTTCTCACAAACACTGGTGTACCTACTGATAGTGGTCGATCTGAATTCTGGCACATACTCTGTTTTTGTTGTTCCTTTGGGTGTAACGCATCCAGTGTGGTACGAAGCTTTCGCCCCATAAGAGCCTCTGCTGGTGTCATCTGATCCTTTACTGCACTATTGGGTGTTGTCCGATAACAAAGAAGGAATGTTTGTAATATTTCCTCTGTTGTTCCCTCTCCCTTTGCTTTAAGCAGAGCACGTTTGAACGTGTGTAACACCCCAACTGACCGTCTGAACAATTTTTCCCCGGCGGCTGTTCTCCACGCTGTGATGTTGCCGGGAGTTTGTAGAAAATGTCGGCCGAACAGCTGGGGGTACAAGATTGAACTATCAGGAATGAACTTCCACAACTTGGATGAGTTGAAAAGGATGCTTTATTCGTTTAGAGTTAGCCTTGTCGGTTGGGGCAGGCGAATGTGACACACAGCTCTAACTCTAATTAATGGAGATCAACAAATCCAAACTGAACGAAACAAGACGAACGGAGATTCTTCCTTCAAGCTCGCACCCGGCTGACTCCTTTCACTTAACTCGTCTTAACTGACTCACTTGTTAACTGACTCTATTTATTTAATATGAATCCGGAAATCCGGAAATGCTTTAGACCACCGGTGACAAACACCGGCGACTGTAAGTCTGAAATTTCAGTTATCTTTTTTTTTTCTTAATAAGGCTTTCGCTGGAAAAGGCTTAATGTGTGGTCAAGATACAGTAAAGGACAGCCTTTGACCGGGTCATCGAAAACCTTCCTGCTGAACTTCATCACTGAGTCAAATATTTACCGGAGGACAATTTTCCTCATAAAAGAAAAAGCGTTTATTTATTTATTTTTTTCCTCTTCTTTTTCACTTTTGTTAAATATGTTTTTAAACTATTTTCTATTCTAATCTATTTTCTATTTTAATCTATTATAATAAAATACATATATGTCTAGTTATTGTGTCACATTACCTCCCCCAACGGATCTTGTCATTTATGTCAATAAATTACAATAAACAAAAAAAAACACGACACGATGCTTCTTCATGTCGGTACGCCATCACCACCAAAAATTATTTTGATCCCCCAGGGATATTCTCCTCCTCTCCACAAACATCAATTATGAAATTTCTTATTAATCCATACCCTTTCTTTGTATTTCCTCAACACATTTTTCTTCTTATTTCAACAACCAATTCCTCAATTTTTGTCTTCGTAGCCGATGACATCAATGAATCCACGCAGTTGGTTTATCGCTATGTATGAGGGTCAATTCTTCATTAACGAACACCTTTTTCAACTTAGTGTTTTGCTTTCCACTTTACTTCTTCTCTTCTATTCCTGAAAGAGACTCCACTCTTCGTTAATTCATCTCCTGTTACCATTTTCCAGCTATAAGTCTCTGAGCCTTTCCTGCATCCCCCCCCAATGAAACCTTATGATGGAAGTTTGCTGAGGACGTCCCCTCCCAATGGGGTCAATGGCGCCTGAAAAATGATTGAAGCATAGTTTACACAATAAATTCAAGAGAGAGGTGTTTCCACCCTCTCTCCCAAAGAAGAAAAGAAATTTTTAAAAAATTAATTAACACAAGTTGACAAAATAGTCATAACTCTGAGCAAGTCTATAAATATAGGAGCGATATAACTGCTCCTCATTATCAGTCTCTTTTTCTTTTTTTTTAACTATTTAAAGTTCTCCAAACATAGTCCATTTTCCCTTCTTTCTCTTTTTTTTCTTTTCAACAAAACAACAAAAAAAAGTAAATAAATGTTCCTAAAATGTTTCTTTCTGTTTTTCTAAAAAATATTTTTTTCATCATCTTCATCCTTTTTTTTTTCTTCTTTCAAACAAAACAACAAAAGAATTAAATGTTTCTAAAATGTTTCTGTTTTTCTCAAAAAAAATTTTTTTTTTTCCATCATCCTTTTCTGTTTTTCAAAACATATTTTTGTCGTTGTTGTACACAGTCACTTAGTTTTTCTCTCTCTCATTCATTTTTTTTTATAATAGCACACACTATTCTTTTACCCACTTTTTTTTTCAAACAGTCCTTTTTCATTCTTCTCCTTTTTTTTTCACACCGTTTGCGTTGTTCCTATCTCTCTTTTTCTTTAACTTTCTTTGCAAAATTCATACTTTTTATCTCAAAATAGTCACACCTTTTTTTAATCAATTCATTTTCTTTTTCTTTTTTTTACACACACAGTTGTTTCTTGCTCTCTCTCTTCCTCTTATTTTTTTTCATTTTTTTTCTTTTTCGTACACATCTTTTTCTCATTATCAATCTCTTTTTCAACCAAACATATTCCATTTTCTTTTCTTTTTTTTTTCTTTTGAACAAAACAACAAAAAAAAGTCAATAAATGTTTCTAAAACGCTTCTTTCTGTTTTTCCCAAAAATATTTTTTTTCATCATCATCATCTTATTTTTTCAACAAAACAAGAAAATAAATGTTTCAAAGATGTTTCTTTTTGTTTTTCTCAAAAATTTTTTTTTCATCATCATCATTTTTTTCTTTTTCAAAACATATTTTTGTCGTTGTTGTACACTCTCATTTAGTTTTTCTCTCTTGTTTTTTTTCACGAATAGTGCTTTTTTTCTTTTTTTAAGTAATAACGCACACTATTCTTTTACTCTTTTTTTTTTTCAAACAGTCCTTTTCTATTCTTCTCTCTCTTTTTTTCACTCCGTTTGCGTTGTTCCTATCTCTCTTTTTTTTAACTTTCTTTTCAAAATTCGTACTTTTTATCTCAAAATATAGTCACACATTCTTTTTTTCCAATTCATTTTTTTTGTACGCGCACAGTTGTTTCTTGCTCTCCCTTCCTATTATTTTTTCCATTTTTTTTTTGTACACAACTTTTTCTCATTATCATATTCCATCTTCCTTTCTTTTTTTTTTAACCAAAACAACAAAAAAAGTAAATAAATGTTCCTAAAATGTTTCTTTCTGTTTTTCTCAAAAATATTTTTTTCATCATCATCCCTTTTTCTTTTCAAACAGTCCTTTTTCATCCTTCTCCTTCTTTTTTTGTTTTTAAATACCCATTCAGACCATTTAAGTAGTCTCTATCTCTCTTTTTCTTCTTTCTTTTCAAAATTTATACTTTTTTCTCTCAAAGTACTCACACCTTTTTTTTTTTCTTAATCAATTCATTGTCCCTTTTCTTTTCTTTTTTTTTTTCGATCGTATGGCCGTTAGTGGCAACCGTTCTTCTGCCTGCAAGAATTTTGGCCTGACAAAAAGGGAGTAAATAATTCTGCTTACCTTACGGTGCTTGTTGAAAACGGGTTCCCTTTCCTTTCTTTGTTTCTTGTTTTTTTTTTCTTCTTTTTCTTCCCCTGAAGCTTACACCAAGCAATCAGAATTTGACTGTGAGAATAGTTCTTTCTTCGATTTCCTTTTCTTTATTTCTTATGGTGCTTGTTGATAACGGGTTCCCTTTCCTTCCCTTGTTTCTTTTTCTTTCTTTCTTTTTTCTTCTTTTGAAGCTTATACCAAACAATTAGAATTTGGTTGTTAGTGTGGTTCTTTCTTCGATTTCTTTTTCTCCGTTCGTCCCACCTCATCCAGTTGCGTCGGTTTGTCGAAATCCAAACTTAGCATCCAGTGGCACTTCCGTGGGTTCCAAATCCTGCAGTCACGGCACCAAATGTACCACCCCAACGGTCCGTCCGAACAATTTTTCCCCGGCGACTGTTCTCCACGCTGTGATGTTGCCGGGAGTTTGTAGAAAATGTCGGCCGAACAGCTGGGGGTGCAAGATTGAACTATCAGGAATGAACTTCCACAACTTGGATGAGTTGAAAAGGATGCTTTATTCGTTTAGAGTTAGCCTTGTCGGTTGGGGCAGGCGAATGTGACACACAGCTCTAACTCTAATTAATGGAGATCAACAAATCCAAACTGAACGAAACAAGACGAACGGAGATTCTTCCTTCAAGCTCGCACCTGGCTGACTCCTTTCACTTAACTCGTCTTAACTGACTCACTTGTTAACTGACTCTATTTATTTAATATGAATCCGGAAATCCGGAAATGCTTTAGACCACCGGTGACAAACACCGGCGACTGTAAGTCTGAAATTTCAGTTATCTTTTTTTTTTTTCTTAATAAGGCTTTCACCGGAAAAGGCTTAATGTGTGGTCAAGATACAGTAAAGGACAGCCTTTGACCGGGTCATTGAAAACCTACCTGCTGAACTTCATCACTGAGTCAAATATTTACCGGAGGACAATTTTCCTCATAAAAGAAAAAGCGTTTATTTATTTATTTTTTTCCTCTTCTTTTTCACTTTTGTTAAATATGTTTTTAAACTATTTTCTATTCTAATCTATTTTCTATTTTAATCTATTATAATAAAATACATATATGTCTAGTTATCGTGTCACACGTGTCTACAAACCGTTCGGCTTGGCCATTGGATTGTGGTTGATCGGGAGGGGTTCAAACATGCGTGATGCAATTTGATTTGCAGAAGTGCCGAAACAACTCTGATGTAAATTGTGTTCCATTGTCGGACACAAGTGTTTCTGGTAGGCCATGTTGGCTGAAGAGCCATTTAAGGATACTAATAGTTGAGAGGGTGTCCGTATTTTTCATCGGAAAAATTTCTGGCCATTTGGAATGGGCATCCACAACTACCAGGAAACTCAGTCCATTTATGGGACCAGCAAAGTCTACATGAACCCTGGACCATGGTTGCTCTGGATATGTCCAGTGTGAGTCCATGATTCATGGTGGGTTTTTTTGTGCTTCCATGCAAGGGACACAACTCTTGATCATCTGTTCGATGTCAGAATCAATGTTGGTCCAGTATACTATGCTGCGGGCTATGGCTTTCATCCGATTGATGCCAGGATGTCCTGAGTGTAATTGTTTTAGAACAGCTCCTCTGAGTCTTGTAGAGATCACAACCCGGTCTGAAAACATAAGACACTCATCAATGACGGATAGAGAGTCTCTTCGCCGCTGAAACTGTTGCAGCTCCCCAGTTAGGTCAGATGGCCATGAGCATCTGAGAAACCGGATAACTTTTTGAAGCATTTGGTCTTGATGAGTCTCTTGCTTAACTTCAAATCTCGTCACAGGAATTCTTCTGACACAATCGGTAAGTGTGCGATGGAAATCATCGTCAATGCTTATGGACGCTATGACGGTATCATCATCTGGAGCCAAATGTGATCTGATAAGGTGTGACAATGCATCAGCCTGACCAAATTCCGTTGTTCAGTGGTATTTTATTTCAAAATCGTACCCAACGTTGTAATCGACTGGCTGAATACACGGGAATCCCTTTTTTAGAGCCAAAGATGGAAAGCAGTGGCTTGTGATCTGTTAGAAGAGTAAAATGATGCCCAATATCATCTTGTGAAACTTTTTCACTGCAAAAATCAGAGCTAGTGCTTCCTTCTCTATTTGGCTGTAGTTGCGTTCTGCGGGCGTCAAGGATCTTGCTGCATGCATGATCGCCTTTTCTAATTTATCTGGAAAAATGTGTGAGATCCCTGGCTTGAGGCATCCGCTGCCACTACTATTTTCTGAGTTGGGTCAAAATGTGTGAGTATCAAGTCTGAATTGATTAATTCTTTAATTTTTTCAAAAGATTGTTGACAATCTAATGTCCAGCACCATTTTGTATCTTTCATTAGCAGTTTATTAAGTGGTGACTTTATTTGATGCAGAGAAGGCAGAAAACTTCTATAGTGGCTAACTAGTCCGAGAAATGAGCATAAGCTGCTTATGTCTGATGGGGGTGGCATGTGTCGAATAGCTGCCACATTAGCCGGATCTGGACGATGGCCATGGCGATCAAAAATAAACCCCAAATATTTTATTTCCTGTAAATAAAAATGACACTTTTCAGGTCGAAGCTGAAACCAAAATCTTGGATGTGTGTCAGAACTTTTTTAACACGTTCTGACAACTCCTCCTTTGATCACCCGACAACAATGATGTCGTCTATGTATGCTGCTGCACCATCTACTCCTGTTAGCATAGTGTTCATGATTTGTTGGAAAATAGCTGGGGCTGTTTTTACCCCAAACAGTAACCGTCGATATTGGAATAAGCCACGATGAGTGTTTATTGTCAGTAGTTCTCTGGAGGTTGCAGAGACCTCAACTTGTCAGTAGGCCTCTGTGAGGTCTAATTTGGCAAAACAGGTGCCACCATTGAGTATGGTGAAGATATCTTCTGGAGCTGGCAGTGGGTATTGATGATCTTCCAGTGCTGCATTGAGGCCAGTTGAGAAATCAGTACACAACTGAATTGAGCCATCAGCTTTCTTTACTACTACGATGGGTGCTGCCCACTGTGAGTATGTAACTGGTGTGATGACCTTCCTTTCTTCTAGGCGTTTCAGTTCCTTGTCCACCAGTGGTAGTGCTGCGTATGCTACTGGTCGTTTGGGGCGAAACACAGGTTTAGTGGAAGGTTTAAGTGTCAGTGTGGCTTCAACTTGATTGCAGCATCCAAGGTTGTTTGTGAAAACTGGAGAAAACCACTTGAGTATATTTTCACTCAGGTCCTTGATGGCACTCTGGGTCAGTGCTTTTGACACTGCATTGCAAACAAAATTGAGTGGGGTGTCAAGAAGACCCAGTGGCTCAATAAAATCAAGTCCCAGAAGGTTGTACTGGGAATTCGAAATGTATATGATTCCCGATGATGTCTTTTCCTCAATCTTGATTGTTGCTGGCAGTTTGCCTGTAATATGGACACAATCCCCAGAAGCACTCCGTGCTACATGTTTTGTAGATATAAGTGGAGGTCTGCCTATACTTTTCCACATTTTCTGGGAAATAAGGGTTATGTCTGATGCTGTGTCAATTTGTAACCAAATTGGATGGTTGTTCAGTTCCACCGACACATATTTGCGATTTGACTTGGAGTTGGGCCGGAACGTTGCTACCAGACTGTTTGTTTGTGTTTTATGTCTGTTTTTGTTCTGTGATCGCTTGTGCATCGTTTTGCACCATGGTGATGTGCAGAATCCATCTTTGTGACCTTGCTGGTTGCCTTTATTTGATGGGTATTTTCATCTGACTTGGATGTTCTAATGAATTTTTGCTAGGTATTTAATTCGGCATATATTATCATATTAATATTTGCTAAGTATTTAATCCAACATTGATTGTCAAGTTATATATTATATATAAGATATTTAATCTAACATTGATTATAATGTTAATATTCGACAGATTTTAATTTAGTATACACCAGCTGGTTAATATTTAACACGTTTTTATTATGGCACTGATTGTCAAATTAATATTTAATAATTATGATTCTTGAGGCATCAATTTCACATTGTGATATTGTCTCCGTCAACCGATCTGACCAACGGCCTGGGATTTAACAACGGCATTTGGCTATGATATAAGAGAGTGATATATCACTCTCTTATATCGTAGCCAAATGCACACCAACTACCAACTAGATGAAAATATCCTAAAAAAAAACTCATAAACACTAATATCTCTCCGACAGACCCCAACAAATGAATTAAATTTATCATATACTACGCTAAATCCACAACATCCAACTCAATCGTCCGCAACGACTCCTCCCCCACTGTTAGCGATTTGCAAAAAAACAATGTAGTGTATAAATTTAAATGCCCCTTTCGAGAATGTATCTCTAACAAACTAAATAATACCTACATTGGACATACTACTAACTCGCTTTCGCGGAGACTTACATTGACTTAAATGAAAATTCTAACATATTCCGACATTTAAAACACCACGGCTATCAACACACACTTCTTAGGAAAACACTTGTTGAAAATACGCATATACTTAGACAAGAAAATAATAAACGAAAACTTAAAATTCTAGAAGCTATCTACATCAAACAGTTTAAACCTAGCCTAAATAAAATAAATTTCGACACCTCTACTAACATACTTCAATGCCTATAATCGACGGGAGAGGTCATAGTTATTATACTTACCCCCTACACCATAGTAGCAGCAGTTCCCAGACCAATCCCTCATGCCACTATACACTCAATTGAACAAAAAACCCACTACCACCATTCCTTCTCGGCCTACAGCCATGTGCGACACAAAAAATGGACCTGTCTAATTTTCTCTGTATAACTCCACTCTGTTAATAATAATTTAAATGTTCATCCTTTGATAATGGCTTATGTAAGCCGAAAGCTCAGACCTGATAAAAAAATCAACAATTATTGCGATTTCTTGTCGTCCTTCCATGACAACACTATCAAGCTAATCAGATCATACGAACGGATCTTACACAAAATAGACAGAACTTGTCTATATTATTCAATGAAACCTGTATTAATATATATATATATATTCTTGTCTATACATGTTTATATATGTGCATATTCCTGTGCTTATTTGTTTATATCCATGCTAGAAATTGTGCATAAATAGTTTCATGTATGTGGTTAGATATTTTATTTTGTATATGATGATCTGTGGAGTTTTTAGCAGTGTACATTTTTTGGTTTTTAGCTTGTGTATTTACATGAATATATATCTATGTTTATTTGTTCATACACTGTAATATGACTGTGTCTGTCTTGACTTCGTTTATTCAAGGCTCTTGTCATCTTCCGAATTCACTCTTAGATGTATCTAATATTGTAGCGTTTACAGACATTTTCCAAACCTGGCTTTAAAATTTAACAGATAAATTGACATATCGATAAAAACAAAATTTTAAAATTTGTATATGTATATGTGTATATATTCATCTGTGCACCAATATATGTTTGCATTGTGCATATACTTTGCTATTTGTCCAATTGTGGATGTCTATTGATTTGAATATGTATGCATCCACATTTTTTCCTCATTTAATATCTGAATAACTTTATAATAATCAAATCTAATGCTTTGTGAAAATTAGAATTTAAAATTCACAATATAAATAAAGTAAAGTGAATCTAATGCTGATCTCTATTTTAATCAATTATTAATATAATTGTTTTTAGAGTCTGTTCTCATATTCTTCAAATTAGAAATTACTTTATTTTGATTGGTCCACACTGTCTATGTAACAATGCCTGTCTGATTAGGGGGTGGGTTGACTAGTTTTAAACTTTTTTAAAACTCTTCATCTTGAAATAAGCATCATCACTTGATAAGACACAGGTAGTGTCGAAACAAAATAGTTATATTTGTAGTGATATTATAACATATTTATGTTCTAAATTCTAAACACACACACACACGCACATGTATGTTACCATTTTTGTTTTGGATTTTTGACGTTTTCGTGACAGAATTTCCCATATTTCAGAATCATATTTTGACTATGACTCCATCTTCAAGCAATCATTTTTGGGGTGACTTAATGGAAAAATGTTTTTCCAAACATGAAAGTTTTACTTAAAAGTTATAAATAGCTTTTGGTTAGATTCTCAAATTACAGGGTCATTTATTTATTCTTAACACATCCATGCTAAGAGACTAACAAGTTTAGCGTTATTTCCTCCTTTTTTATTATACAACTACTACAATCTATTTTTATTCATACCAACCTTTTTTAGTTTTTTTTATTTTATTTTTTGCTCTTTAAAACCTATCTGCGTTTGAATAAAGCCTTATTTTTATTTATGGAATAGTAAATTTCTTATTGCCCTTTTCTACTCTCTCACACACACACACACACACATATATAGGATAAAGAAAAAAGAACAAATAGGGAACATATCTTAATTTAACATGTTTCACTTTTATTAAAGCTTCTTCAGGAACTGAGGGAAGAAATTATGAAAAAGAAACAGTATACTGGTATGTTATGATTTGGGGCTAGTTTTTATTGGTCAGATGTGTGTCATGTGCATTGAAGGAATAGATGATTTTGAAATATGTGCATAGAATATTTTGGATGGAAAGTGTATAATAGTCTATGTTTGTGCAGAAACACATGTCTGTTTAGATGTATGTTAGAAGGTAACATTAGTTAATATATGTGTGTATTAATATATGTGTCATGTGTATTAAAGCAATAGATGATTTTTAGATATATGTGTGAGGAATATTTTGGACAGTAAAGTAAGTGATAGTGTATGTGTGTGTTTATGTAGAAACCCCAAATTGCAATATGCCAGTATACACTTTCTTATGTTATTTTTCTCTCGGCCTTTAAAGAAGCTTTAATAAAAATGAAACATGTTAGATTGAGATATGTTTCCTATTTGTTCTTTTTTATTTATTTTAACATCTTGTCAGATTCCAATCCATACATTCAACTTGTGTGTGTGTGTGTGTGTGTGTGTGTGTGTGTGTGTGTGTGTGTGTGTGTTGGTTCCTATGAAGTTCACTCTTTTACAGGATTTGTTTTTTGTCCTACAGGGTGACATGAAATTTTTTTTTTTAATGGATCAGATTCTCCACTTTGGATTGTAATCAAAATAGAAGATAATGAGGTTTGATCATTTACTTTCACTCCTTGTAACCTGTTGCATCCTATTAACATTATTGCCCTGCTTGGGGTGAAATGATTCAAAATAAAAACCTAAGCAGAAAGCATGAATGATGCAGAAAGTGATATCCATAAGTCTCTGGCAAAATTAGCTAAAATAAATGATGTGCATGCACTCTGTGAGGAAGAGGGGGTGCTCAAAGGGGGTCTCATCCTGACCAAGAAGCTTTTCTTCAAAAAACAACCTTTTTGAAAGTGGGTTAAATTGAAGAATTTTTAGCAGCCCCAAATATAAAATAAATTATATTCTTCCTGAGTCTTGTGCCATTTTATTTCTATGAATGATTTTTTTCTTTTCATATTTTTTAGGGTTTTAATGAAGCTGAAGAAATTACATGAAACTCGCACATTAGTCAAGCAACAACCAAACCAACAGAGGTAATTTCTTTTTTGATTTGCTTTCAGACATTTTTATTTTCTTACAAATATTTTTTTCTTTGTAACATTTTTGTTTCTTACAAATAATTTTTAATTCTTTCAAATATATTTTTATTCATGCATTTTGTCTTTCAAAAATGTTTTGCTTTTCTTTCAAACATTCCTTTTATTTTCTTTCAATATACTTTTTCTTTGAAACATTTTTGTTTCTTGCCAAATATTCATAATTTAGCGAAAGGTATTGTGGACAGATGTATCCAAATTTGAACTTTTTTGATAGTAAAAGGAGCTGGGGAGAAAGGCTGAAAAATAAAAGCAAATACACATTAGTTACTGAAATTTCATCTTTTACTTTAAATTAATACAAAAATATGATTACCTTGACCTAAATCAAATCTCCAGCTCTTTTGGTAATCACAAAATGTCTACTGAGGAGTTAATGGTGAAAACAAAATCTAATGTTTTTCATATAGAATATTCATAATTTAGCCAAATGTATTGCAGCCAGATGAATCTAAAGAAACTGGTTTAATGTTCAGTTTCTGATTCCACCACTTATAATGACTTTTGATAATTCAGCAAATTTAATTACACATTCTAAAGCAGATGCTGATGGTTTGGTTTGTTTCGTTCAATGGGTTATTTAATGTCAACAAGATATTTACAATAGATTTGTATGTAGACTTTGCAAATAAAAAACAGTTTATAGATTAGGTTTCATTGAGGTATTTTTGTAAAGAGGGTTTTGTCGAGAGTCAAATGTATATCTGGTATATATATATATTTTTTCTTCAAAAATATATTGCTGGAATTTTTACTATAAAAATGTATTTTTATACATTCCTAGTGTTTTGAACCCAGTTTGGGTGTTTACTATTTACCCATAGTTGGGACCCTAACAGGTGCTACCACACCAGGGTCAGGTTGGACCTGAGAACAACAGCTGTGAACAGACACTCGGACACCTGGTCATTGATGGCTTTGATTTAGTAGCTGGTCTTCAAGTCAACTATTACAATGATGTTCTTTCCCGCCCACACTGTGAATTTTGATCTCAAGGAAGTCACACTGAAATCTCGCTAGATGTCTCTCTGCCAAGTTGAGCCAGACTGGATGCGCATGCAGAATTGGGTAAATGAAAATGGCACCAAAAAAAATACAAATTGAATGACGCTCAAATAAGTTGCGGAAAAAGTCTTTATATACAAAAAGAAAATAGAAAAAACAATCGCCAGTTGTCTCTTCCCAACCCGTTTCTATTTAGCCTACAACGAAACGGAAGTTTCGTCTAATTTCTGTAAGTAGTAAAGCGTTTTTCTTATCATTAATTTAAGTTTCTAGTTGGCAATGTCAGTTCACTCAGTACACGCTTAGGCAATCATGTCTCAAAAGAGACTTGACTCACTGGGCAGAAGATTTTCCTACAGTAGGTTGCCATTACTTTCTGTGGTAGATTGGTTGCCAACCAAGGCTGTAGAACTCAATCTGTTCTGTTATTTGACCAATAGCTGGAAGGAAGAGACAGATTAATACCTTTCCACTAAAGTGGATGCAGCGAATTCAACTGGAATTTGAACTCGACTTTCTGATTTCTTGTTCCAAGTCTATTTCCACTGCACTATAATGCACATCCATATCTGAGTTGTAGCTACCCAGTCTTTTCATTCAAAGTGTTTTTACAATCTTGTAGGAGATGAATTATTTTCCACCCTACAACCTCTTAACCCACATACTCAATGCCGCAAGCCTATCACGAGTGAAATGGTTCGGACATTATACCTCCCTGAAAAATACCTGACTCCATCTACCATACTTTATCTTTACAAGAGTTACATCAAACCAAAAACGGAGCACTGTTTCCATATTTGGGTTGTAGTTACTCAAACCTTTCTTATTAGCCTTGACAGTGTTTCAAAGCGTTTACACAGTCTTGTAGGGGATGAATTATTTTCCACCCTACAACCTCTTACCCACAGACACAACATCACAAACCTATTGTAATTGAAAAATGTTCTGACATGCTACATTCTTTAGTTCACTGGTTCAGACCTTTACATCTAAGACCTGCCATTTTGTATACCCTGGGGCAAACCATCCTTATTCACTTTCTCTTATGGTACCTAGACTTTATGAATTTAAGTGCATTAATAGATTGGCATCAATATCTCATCATTTTTTTAGTTGAAATGACTAAATTGAACCGTAAGTTCTATGCTGACAATTTCTTCTTTTGCTTTTCTCACTTGTGGAACTCTCTTCCAGTTTCTTGCTTCCCAGTCATCTTTGACATTCAAAAATTTAAATGGCAATCGTTGTTATCTTCTGTCTTCATTTATTGTTCTCACAGCTTAATAGTATATTTTTTTATATTCTCTAACACTGAATAAACCTCCTGCAGCTTAGTAGCTTTATTACCTTGCTTAGAGTGAAATGATTAAAAAATAAAAAGAAATATCAAGAGGTGAACATTGGCAGGTATACAACAAATCAACCCTAGACAGCTTTATCTGGGGACCAGCAAGTAAAAACAGGAAAAAATACACCCCACTGCCTGTAACATGTACACTTCACTTAGTATTTGGTGCTAATGATAATAATAGTTAAAATCTGTTACCACAGCCAGGTATATAATTTATACTGCAGACAAGAGTGTTTGTATATTGGGTGTCCTGATCAAGTGAATGGCTATATTTGGTTTCCAGGATCAACTGAATGGGTATACAATATGGATGAAATAATGTTTTCTGTTCTATATGCTTAATAGGTTTGTTAATTAGTTCCTTTCGTCCTCTATGGAACATGGGAGGGGGCTCCACGTTAATGCCACATTCAAGAACATACAAATAGTAAGAGTCTCAATCAGAATGGTTTTCTTTATTTCCAAGCGGTCCCCAGTCACATGTATAATAACTTTTAGGGTAGCTCAATCTGGTTATAACCAGCTCCTAGACTGGTTGCCACCCAAAGCTATAGGACCCAGTCTGTCATGCTATTTATTCATAGCTAGAGGGAGAACAGATAAATTCATACCTTTCCCCAGGGTATTAGTACATAAGTGAAGATGATGAATCTAACTGGGAGTTGAGGCTGGCTCTCCGATTCCTTATTTAAAGTTGCTAACCATTACTCCACAGTGCCTAATAAGTAGGCACCTCATTATAATAGAAGTCTGAGGAGTTAAAGAGCAGTTTAAATATTTTGTTCTTAACAACAACATAAACAGTTGTTCTTACTCTTATTTTTGTAGATTGAGTGGGCATAGTTAAATGTAAAATAAATGGCAGAACTGTCCAAAAAACAGGATTGACAAAGTTTGCAAAAAGCAATAACAAGGAAAAGTAAAGAACAGGGCTAAAAATAATATAAAACAAGCAAACAAAATATGCAAAGCAAATTAACTGTAATGAGGCAAAAAGTTCACAAAGAAGTGATACACAAAAGTATGTTCAGACAAGCATAATGAAAGCCTACTTAAATTTACAAGCTTCTCATGGGAAATAACTGAAATAATAACAAAATCTGACATTGGCCATGATGGTAAAAAGTGCATTCCCAATATTGTCTCTACAAACCCTGAAGGCATTCAGCATTTGTGGAGTGAGTAGCCATGATCAAATGCAAAATAAGTAGCAGAACAGTTCAACAAACAGTTGACAAAGTTTGCAATAACAAAGAAAAGTACAGGATACAAAATATAAAGCAAGCAAACAATATATACAAATCAAATTAACAGGCAAAGCAGCAGTAATAGAGCAAAAAGTTCACAAATCAAGAATTGAACTTGGCACACAAGAGCAAATATAACATTTTGGCTTCAAGACAAGACAGACAGGGACTGAGTCAGATCAAACTGAGAACTGGCCTATTATATTGGCTAGGAAGAAATCCCAGTATGATTGCATACTTCTCCCCATAAATTGAGGAGGGGAAATCGTTTTTTAGTCATTCCTAGCACGATTGAATGTGTGAGTGGGTTGTGAATCTGATTAGCTATGTCTAGGATAGAAAGTGTTGACTTTCCCTTTCAGCCTTGTGCTATAATTAACGTAATTTTTACAATAATAAATATTCATTCCTAGCATGATTGACCAGCAAATTTTATTTTGTTTTTTCTTTAGACTGTGGCATAATTTTATATTTCATGTCATTTTTTTTCCTTTCCAGTGGCTTCCCAGAAACACAGATGAAACTGCAGAGATTGTCTCAAGAAAATACATTCCATCTGCTGACCATTTTGCAAAACTTTACAGATTTGATCTGTGCTGTCCACTGGCTACCTCCTGGCCGCCTTTGGTCAGGGAAACTAACCCACACAACAGTCGGCCTGCTTGGTTCCATTTCTTCAATGATACGTCTATATCATGTTTATTTGCAAAACTCCAAAAAGTCTGTGAAGGCATCCAAGTAATTTTTGTCGGAAAAATCGTTACTTTTACTCCAGTATTACTTGTTTATCTTTGGTGTTATTCTTGTCATTTTCAGAGACTCAGTCTCCAAATCTGCAAGTGAGTCTCTTAAAATGGCAACAGCAAAAAAAATCTCTCATATAGGATACATCACTGCAACACTCTCTTATAGACTCATTTGTCTTAGCTTTGATCAAAATGCTGTACAGCAACACACAATACAGAAACAATTTTTTCTTTGGATTTCAAGTGATATTTTTCTTGGCTTCCAAAAGAAAACAAACTAAATAATTAAATGACTGCTGTTCTAAGTAACTTACCCTTAAAATATTTTTAAAAATCAAAATTTAATATCACTTTGCTCAAATGGAAGTGTTTATCAAACTTAAGATATACAGGTTGAGTATCCTTTATCCAAAAAACCCCAAAATCCAAAAGTTTTTTCAAGTGCTGACATGATTTACAAAAAATGGAAAATTTTAGAAAGCACTGGAAAGGTTTCTAGGTGATGTACTGTTGTTGTGACCTCGTCTATTCTTGGTGGGGGTTTCCCAGTCCAGCTACCTAGCCTGCATTGGTGCCATTTTTTTTTCTTTGTAACTGCAACAACTTCATTCATGGATTAATTACCAGGTGTTTCAAGCTCAGTAAATATATTATTCAAAATGTCAAAAAGTCCTGCTTTATTTTTTGTAAGTAGTGATCATGTAGTTTTTGTAGAAGTACAGAGAGAGTACAATACATTATTTTTACATGAATTTCACCACTTAAAAATGCATGTGATCATTACATGACTAGCATCATTACCTGTATATGTATGTAAACAAAAATTATTAAATTTTATATAAAACTACTTTCAGGGTATGTGTATAAGCTGTGTTATGAAATGTAAAGGGATATCACATTTATGCTTGAGTTCCATTTCTAAGCAGCTCCATTTTATAGCTGTTATTTACAAATCAGATAACCGGTTTGCCAAAATCAAAAAAATTCTGAAAATCAAACACTTCCAGTCCCAAGAATTTCAAATAAAGGATTCTCAACCTGTAATATTATTTTCTTTGGTCACAGGAGGGTGAGATGCATATATATTGATCTATAAGTATCAAAGTGGGTCATATTTGAAAGCTTATTGCTACTAAATTTTGAATTTACTTTCTTCTCATAAGTAGTCTGACTTAACTCCGCTTTGTTAAAAAGTAAGGCCAAAACTCACAAGTAGTGAAATTCAAAATGTATTCTTTAGACACAACCCTATTTAGCAACACTAGTGTTGTACTAATTTTAAAATCATCTTCGCTGTTAATGTTAAGTAGGTACCTCCACCCATTTTCAATACCTAAATTTAAATTTTAAAAATAAATAAGTTATCTTCAAGCTTTAAAATTAGCTTTAATTGAAAGCCAAGAGGTTAAATTTTAATTCCAGAAAGAAAAATTCACTGGTGTATTTTAAACTGAAATTATATTGATTTTAATGTAATTTTTTTCTGATTCGAAAAAAATTAAAATTTCCAATCAGTTTTGATTGATCGACACAATACGTAAACAGTATGTAAACAGTAGACAAATTTCTGTTTTAAAAATCTTGCAAAAAGAAAATATACCTCACTGACATGTCATTTAAGTCAATTTTTAAAATTCAAACTTACCTTTATCTGATTTCAGTCAAGTAATAATTGCTGATGTGCGTTGTGGTACGGTGGATATCGGCTCAGAACAAGAAACCGGGGAGCCGAGTTCAAATTCCAGTTGAATCCATTGTATTCACTTATGTGCAAATAACCTTGGGAAAGGTATTAATCCGTCTCTTCCTTCCAGTTATGGGTTAAATAGCAGGACAGATTGGGTTCTATAGCCTTGGTCGGCAACCAGTCTACCCCAGAAAGCAATGGCAACCTACTGCGGGATAATCTTCTGCCCAGTCAGTCATGTCTCTTTCGAGACATGATCGCCCAAGCGTGTATCACGTATGGCATTTAACTGACTGAATAATTGCTTACTGTCAGAAATTTACAATAAGAAAACTTTAACTCCAGTAGCTCTTTTTTATCTGTGTTATTGGGGTGATGAAAGTTATATAACAGCTGGAATTTATCAAGAACACTAAAAGGGTGGCAACCAAATGTACCAAAATTTCAATTAGGTTAAAACACAAAATTTTCAAATTTTAATTTCTTTTTTTTTTTTTTTTTTTTTTTTAACTAAATAGTAAAATTAAGTTTAACTTCATATTTTCAAAAATTATATAATATTTTATAGTATTTTATTTTAGATTTATAACCAGACATTTGAATATGCTTTTTGAATAAAAAGAAAACATTTAAAAATTTAAATTTCTTTTAAAATAATTTTAATTTAGTAAGAAAGAATGAAATTGAAATAACTGAACTAAGTTACATTATGTTATTTATTAATAAGTTATCATTAAGTGTAAGGCATGGTAAAAATATCTAATTTAATTTTTATGGAAACATGTTATGACTCCTATGGAGCATCATACTTAATCAAATGGAACATCATACTTAATCAAAATGAACATATTTACACACAAAACCTTTTTTCTTTTTTTTTCTTTTTTTAGTTAATTTAAAATATTTCTGCAGAACAATTTTTATTAAACTTTTCAATTTTAGATAGGTAATATAATCATCAATTCTTAACTAAAAAGTCCACACGCAATCAATTCTTTGAAGATTTAAAAAATACTTTTACAACTTTATATATTGTTAAATTAGTTAATAATAATAAAAAAGAAAAATGCAAAAAAGTCTTTTAAAATTTTATTATTAATTGAAAAAATTTTTTTTTTCTTCAGAGTATAATGTTCTTAATAGTTATTATTTATTCCAGCAATTAAAAGCTTATCAAATTAAATTATATCAGAGTTTTATTGTATTTTTTATTCTACTCTTCGGAGAAGTTTTTTGGATAATGATTGCAAACTTAAAATAAAAAAAATAGATGATTTATATTCCCCAATGAGTCTTGCGTTGAACTAATAAAACAAGAGTTAGCTATCAATATAAAATTTATTAAGATTTAATGAATTTACATGGAGTGGGTGGGTAACAGAGGTAAAAAAATATATATTTTTATCAAGATTTTTAAAAAATAATTTCAAAAATAATTTCATTCATTTGTGAATGAGTACTGAAAGTTTCATTAAAATCCGACAATTATTTGATTTTTGCGAGAAGTTCCAAATTAATGTGTTTATCACCGAAAAAAAGTGGGTAATGCAATCATTACATTTCCATTGTAAAACAGTCATAACATTTCTGTAGCCGCTAACTCAAATCAAAACAAACCTTTCTGACAAAATTCAAAAATGTTAGAAGGGATTAAAAATTTTAAAAAATAATTAAAAATTACTTTGATCTTTCCTTTTAATAATGATATAAACATTTTGAAGAAAAAAGTTTGTTTTAAGTTTGGGACCTTTTTTGTTCAGACTATTATGTTTTTGTTATTGATTTGACTGGAGGTACCTAATTGTTGAACACCAAAATCAGGACTTCTTTCTGATTTTAATGTGTTTTAAAAACTTTTTTTTGTAACTTTTTACTGTAGAGTTATCTCCCTTGAACTATCAACAGCAGAGGCCATTATTTTTGTTACAAAAATGGCAACACTCAGATGTGGACACTTGATCATACTAAGGACTTTAAATATCAATTTCCCATTTGCAGTAACTTTTGATTGTATAGGTTCATTAATTTCTAAGTAAGAATTTTTTTTACAATCATTAAATACAGTTAATCCTATTTTGTCTTTTATTATTCCCCTGTAGGTAATTAAATGACAGAATGGAAAAAAATCCCATAATACGTTTCGTCCATCAAAAGGACTTTTTTAGGCTAATATTTTTATTGATAAAATCATATATGTAGAGGTAAGGAATGAAATCCAACAAATGTTGGTTACAGTTCTACATGAAGAAAATGCTAAAGAAATAGTGCTTAATTTAAAACTTTTGGCATCCAATGTATACAGATGCAAAACCTAACCAACCTCCCCCAGCTTTTTACCATTTTAGTTTTTACTGCTATTGTTTTAAATCTTGTTTTTAGATTTAATTTTTCATCAATGGAAGAAAATTTTATGAACAAGACATTTTATTGTCTAAATAGTTTTGTTATTTTATCAAAGCTCATTTTTTGATCTACAATTTGGTGAGGTCTGTTTATATAATTTCACAGTCAGGCCGTTTCTCTTCTAGTCTCTGTTGGTAATACAACATTCTGGGTCAAAAATGGAATTTGATGCATATCTTTAAAATTCTTTTTTCTATAGAAAAGTTTCATAATTAAGTTTTAGAGTTTGTGATCTGTAACATGAAGCTCGTATCTAGCAAAATCTTAGATCGCTTTAACTTTTTACCCTTTAAACTGGATTAATGGAGGATGTTTAAGCGGCTGTTCTAAAGGGAAAGATGTTCAGTTAACTTTTCCAAAAATGTTTGAATGATTAGTTTTGGAATGTTTGAATGATTAGTTTTGGAAAAGCAAAATTTTGAACAATCATTCTAGTGGGGAATTGGCTATTTTAAACAGGAGGATGTTCTAGTGAGGAAGAAGTTTGAATGAGTGTTCTAAAGGGGAGGATGTGTAGATGGCCATTTTAGAAGAGAGGATACCCAAACAGCCTTTCTAAAGGAAAGGCTATTCACACAGCCAATTTTTAAGAATAGGATGTCCAAGAGGTCATTTTAAAGAGATTTCCTTTGTTGTCATTTTAGAGGGAAAATTAAAATGATCTGAAATCTTTCTCAGAAAACAGATAACTTCATATTTCTGTACATATTCACTTTTTATATACTAATGAACATGTTACTCAAGATAACCAATAGTGGCATTTATCAAGCCATGACTACCGAGCTCTTTCTTTGATGGTGGGGAGGAGGGAGCCCTTTGCTTAAGTTGGCTTAAAATAAAAAGTTAAAACGAATTTTCTTGAAATCAATGTAAATAAGTCATCATTAAATTGTTTTTATATATAAAACGTTTTATGTGATAATAAATAATTTTAATCACTTTAACACACCTAGTCTAAAAAAAAAAATGACACTTTTACAGCTACTGAAGAACGTATTGTTGGATTTTATTTTCACACAGAACTTGTTCAGCTTCTTTTTGTGTGTGTAACTGTAAATTAACTGCAAATGATTTTTAAATAAAAATCCTCCAAATTTTAACATTTCACAAAAAGGCTTGTCAAAATAAACATTTAATTGAAACCTTAAAAAAGGGACCACAAAGCAAAAATTTAGTAGGAGCTGAATAATTGGAAAACTATGCAAAAAAAATTATTTTTTTTAATCAACAATTGCTGAATGTTTATTTCTGAAATATTTTTTTCAATAAATTCTTTAATTTGTCAATTTTGTTTTGTGATTTTTTTTTAAAAATCAAAATACTTTGAAATTTTAATTTTGGGGATTCTCTTAAAATTAAACTGAAAATTTAAATCATATTTACATTGTTTGGAATATTGTCCTCATCTTTATTGCCATTATTACGACATTTCGGCCATTGCATGCTCTGGCTTTCTTCAGGTGTTACGAATTTTGAAACAAATCCTTTATTACAATTACTGGGATATATCATTCTCATTCCATGTGCAGTTAACTCTCTAAGTTATTTGTTCACCACTGCTGTAGCTTGGTATTGAACTTATATCTCATATATCACTGGTTTGTTCCAGTGACTTGACTCAAAGAGTCAAAATTCTTAACACCTGAAGAAGCCCAGAACATACAACGACTGAAACATTGTGCTAACGGCAATAAAGGTGAGGACAATAGTCTCAACAATGTAAATACTACCTCATCTCAAAAGTAAAATAAATACTTAAATCATATATTGCAAATCCTGACAAAGGTTAAACATTGACCAATCTTTTAAAAGAAATAATTAGTAATGGTTGATTTTACTTCATAAGTAGTACAGCAATGCATACAAGCTTTGGTACTCTTGTGATTTATCAGTGATATAGGAAAAACAGTGAAAATTATTTTTTTCTTTATTACCTTTCATGTAATATTGATTCTTTGGCAATGTTTAACCTTTGTGCCTGTAAAGAAACAATATATCAAAAGGATTGTCATTCCCTTGACACTGCTATTACTGTGTACACTTTTGACTCTCTTGGCAATTTTCATTGTTTAAAAAGTAAAAAAGATTATATCATGTTTCTTCATTTTTTTTGTTTTATAGGTCATTAATATTTTTATAAAATTATGAATAAAAAACTGATAAATATTGCATTGTTGTTTGTTTACATAATTTAATAAATTTGTAATTTTTTTAATAAATTTTTGAAAAATTTTTCAAATTTATCTCTTTATAAAATGGTTAATAATAAATCTTTATAAAAAGTAAATAATGAATATTGCATTGTATTTAGTTCACAAATTTTTATAATCTTGTAAATAAACATTGCTGATGAGGTCAAAAATGTCAAGGGAATAAACAGCCTTTTGGCACAGCATTTTTTACTTGACATGAAGGTTAATCATTGAAAATTTTCTTTTACCTGTATCAAATCAAAATAAAAAAGACCCTTCCTTTTTGCAATAACTATAAAATCTCAGCTACTCCCTGTGAATTAACAAAAGAAACAAATTTGTTATTTCACTTTTCATGTTTATTTGCAGCAATTTTAAAAAAGAAAGTTTCTAGAGAATGGATTTTTGCCTTTTTTTAAATCCAATATATTACATCATGTACGATGTGCATCATGGTGCATTGGATATCAGCTCGGAACGAGAAATCAGGAAGCCGAGTTCGAATTCCAGTCGAATTCCTTGAATTCACTTATGCGCAAATACCCTTGTGAAAGGTATTAATCCGTCTCTTCCCTCCAGTTATGGGTTAAATAATAGGACAGATTGGGTTCTGTAGCCTTGGTCGGCAACCAGTCTACCGCAGAAAGCAATGGCGACCTACTGCGGGATAATCTTCTGCCCAGTCAGTCATGTCTCTTCCGAGACATGATTGCCCAAGCTTGTATCACGTATGGCACTTAACTGACTGATATTACATCAGCCATTATTCTTAATGGATACCCGTATTTGAGTAGATGCTCTGTTTATTTTAATCAGTGTTTATTTCTTTGTATGTTTGTTATCAATTATTTTACATTCCAGTTTCATGTTTAAGTTTCAGTATAAACCAAATTAAATTATACATTTAATATTTTAAAAAATGGCATTCCAGATCTAAAAGTTAAAACAAAACATGAACAATACAAGAATCAAAAATAAAAATTCAAATCTAGAAACGATCAGTTCATAATATTCACCCGTTGATTGCATAGTGCATGAAGCTCTAAGTTGTGCTTTAGATTTAGGATAATATGTATATTCATTAATATTGGTGGTGATGTATGCAGATTGTGGCAAAAAGAAAAGTTAGCCATTACGTTGTTTTCAGAAAAAAAATTACTGAATGAAAGATCAGAAATAATGTCCAGATGTAATCACACCTATAAATACATACTAGGATCATACAAACATGGATGGAAATGTTGTAAGATCTTAGAATAACTCCTCCCAAATTTTGAAAATTTTCAGTTGTTTAAAAATTCCAGTTGCGCCTTTGTAAAAAAAATCCCTACTTCTATGTTTGAAAAATAGAAAATCAGTTATTATGAATCACCTGAAGATACCGAAAACTTGAAACCTTGGTTGCGGAAATAACTCATTTCCAAAAAAAATATTTATTAATATATATACATACATATATATATTATGTTGTGTATGTAGGAATGAACATTACATAGTGACTGTCAGTTTTGTGCCACTATTCCTTTAAGAGTTTGCATTTTGTAGGTCTCTGCATGATTAAGATAGAAGCTTGAAATAGTAAACCATCCTTTCCTCATCCTAGTCCTTAATTATGAGACACTGAAAGCAGACATGAAGGAAGATATCAGCCAAACCTGTGGTGATCTTGCCAAACACTTCCAGGTTTCTAATAAAACAGACTTCACATGAACCGCATAGGAAAGGCATACAAGTCGAGCAAGTGGGTATCCCACACACTATTGGAAGCCAATGACAAGTGACATCCTGTTTTTTGTTGTTTACTCAACACTGCAACATACTCATATTTGATTGAGTGCTCACCAGTGATGAAAACTGGGTCCTGTATGGCACTTTCAAGTGTACCACCATGGAAAGCAATGTGCCTTAAACCACAAGTCCACCTCTATATCCATGCAAAATCATAGATCTGGATCTGGTGAACGAGTCAACAATTAGTGCTCTATGAGCTGCTATGAACAGACCAAACCATCACTGTAGACCTGTACTCGCAACAACTGGAAAGCATGCAATAGGCTCTGATGCATAAGAAGCTGGCATTAGTTAATCTAAGGGCAAATAAGACAGACTTGTAGCAGGCACTCACAAAAATCTTTACATGCAAGAGAACCTGATTTTTACCACTAAGGTATTGTGCAGTTTTAGGTACATTGGCAAATGTTTCTTGATACAGATAGAGAACACTTTGAGGGCAAACAGTATCTTAGTTTTACTGTATAACATTTTTCTAATAAATAAAGAATGACAAGGACTTTTTTGGCTGTCTAATATTTTACTTATATATAAAGAACAAGTAGCACTTGGTCTGAAACTTAAAGTCACATCTCTATATCCATGCAAAATCTTTATATCTAGAAACACTTTATCTTCAATACTGAACACACTTCAGTTATAAAAATAGCAAATTTTAAACTACAAATACCACACACACACACACACACACATATAAATTCAGTATTTTACATTTAGAGAATAGCTATTTCAACAGGCCATCAAAAATCGATTTCTTTAGCTTTGAATAAGAGATATTATAAAAATTCTTGTGTGACCAAGAGTAAAAGTGTTTTTAGGAAAAAAGGAAAGAGACAAAAATTAGTGGAGAGGATAAATGTATAAATATAATGTATAGTTGATTGGAAGGAAGTAGTAAGAATAATCTTAACGGGGAACATGTGTATAAACTTAAGTTATAACCAGTATCAATAAACTTTAGGTTAAAACATTAAAATAATTAAATAGGAAGGAAGGTAAACAGGATAGCAAAAATATAGGGAGTAATATCTAGATTTAAGTTTAGATTTAAATTCACAGCTTCTAGGAATAGAGAAAGGGATTAAGAGATTGTTAATCTCATATTAAGGTAATTTAAATCTACTTTTATGTTGACACTTCTAATCAATTCATTTCTCTGATTTAAAAGTAAATTTTGATTATGATATTTTAATATCCTAATTTTTGCTGCTATGCACAATTTACACAGACTCAGATTTACTCAGACTATTGCGTGCGTGTTTGTTGTTGTTTTTCACTCGCTCATTAAATCTTTAACTTTCGTTGGCCAGAAAATTTTTTACACTGACTTGCGAAATTTGATTTCGTCTTTATACTTTAAAATTGTTTTCAGCGATTTTAATTCAATTCTACTCATGGATCATCTAGTCTTTTTTTTTTTTTTTTTTTTGGCCGGGGTAGGGGGTAGGATACTATTTTTTGCAATGGTTCACAAAATTTCCTTCTTTTTTTAGCGCGTCTGAATTTAGTGTGTCTGTGTGTATGTCTTAAGTTTTTCATATTGTTTTGTTGAGGGAAGGCTTATATTTTTTTATAAAGATTTCTTCTTGCATCATGAGCATGTCATAATCTGCATTTTGGTAGATAGGCATTACTCTGAACTTACCTCCACTACATTGGTGTAAATGTTGGGAAACGTACAATTTCTTATTATTGGCTAGTTTAATATTACTTCTGTGCTGGGCTACTCTTTTATTCAGGCCTTGTGTCGTCCCCACGTATATTTTTGCGCATTCGTCGCATTTTAGAGCATAAATTACGTTTTTAGAGTTACAACGCAGATTTATTTTCATTTCGAATGTAGATGTATTTTCGAACTTGAAGTGGTTTCATTCTATTTCACATTGCATACCCCACATCTTTTTTGTTACATTTTGTGACCTTCTTGTGTTGTGTATTGTTCGAATTTTGATGGGGTTAGTGTTTTTTTTTTAATTTTGGGTTGGCGTTTAATTATTTTAGTTATCTTTAAGATTTATTTTATTTTATCATTTTTGTTGAGTGTCTTTTCATATTTGTAAGTAATTCTGCATGAGACTCTAGCGGGGTTACTATGAAGGGGAAACCCGTGTAGTTTGTTGTTTGGAATTAGAATATATTGTTTTTGACACCAGTCCCGGTATTTTATACACATATCACGTATATTTCTCGGTGTATTTCTTATATTAGTATTTCTTAGCATTTCTTATTATATTAGAAGATTTTTCGAGTAGGTTGCCATTACTTTATGCGGTAGACCGGTTGCCAGCCAAAGCTATAGAACCCAATCCGTCCTGTTATTTAACTCATAGCTGGAGGGAGCAGCGATGTATTAATACCTTTTCTAAGGGTAGGGTATTTGTGCGTAAGTGAATGCAACGTATTCAACTGGGATTTGAATTACTCAATTATAATTGTTCTAACCATTACACCACATCAAAGTGCCCAGCAATCTCTTGTGTGGAACAGTCAAAAAGCAACATTATTTAATTTTAATTCCTCTTTTTGTTTTTTTTTGTTTTTTATAGTAGGACTTCTAATTCTCTTAGAAACATCTCACTTTATAGGATGAATAATTCTGGTGTGAAGACACATCCTTGTCTTACACACTTTTCCATTTTTGTATATATACTGAATATATTTTCTATCTGTATCCGGGTGATTTGCTATCAGTATATGTTCTAAATTGTTGAAATATCCTTATCAAATATATCAAGGTTACCTCGCAGTTTCAAACAGACCATATTTTCCATAAAAATGACGAGAAGACTCACAGGCAATGAAAAATAAATTTTTTACAAAACTGTGGAGCAAAAAATGTCCAGGGGCAAAAACAAAATAAACCACTGATAACCTTTCCCAAGATTGGTCTGCATCTGATTAAGGTGATGTTGTGTAGCTGGCAGGATTGGAAGAGCATTGTGTTTTTTAATCATTATTCCCAAGCACGGCAATAAAACCACTATGATACAATGGTTACTGAGCATTTAAGAATACGAGAAAATTATTAAAGAGAGAGAACAATAAAAGAACAAGAAATAAAAATAGAAAAGATAACGATTGAGATTGCATTTAATTTTTTTTAATATCAAAGATGACTGGGAAGCAAGAAGCCGAAAGAGAGTTCCGCAGGCGAGAAGTGCAAGAGAAGACACAGTTAGCATAGAACTTAGGCTTACATCTTGCTATTTCAACCGAAACAAATGATGAGAACTCACTGCCAATCTTATACTGCACTTAAATTTATAATGTCTAGGTACCATAGATGAAAGTTCATCAAAACAATTACCATGAAAGTAATTATAGAAAAGACTAAAGGAAGCTACGCTACACTGGTGGGAAAGTGACTGTAACTGAAATGCCAGATCAGGATTAATAACATTGCAGATTCTTTAACTTTTATCAGAGATCTCTAAATGTATATAGCATGATCATCAGACTATATATGGCAGCAATATTCAGAACCTGGACAAATAGTAAACTTATATATATGTAAGATAGATTCAGGAAAAAAATTGTTTCGCAAGTCACAGTGAATTCAGCTTTCCTAACAGCAGACCTACTAATAAATTCAATCATGTCAGCAGTTCTTCTGTAAAATCAGACATTGTTTTCAAGCAAATCCGTTTCCAAAATTGAACTAATTAAAAACCGCAATCCAGAATTGGGCCACTGGAAGAGTGTTATCTTTTATGAGCACAACACCAGACACCACGTCACTTTACCAAACTGACAAAAATTGGTACAGCTTGAATACCCCACCCAATGTACTCACCTAACTTTGGATTACGCTCATTTGATCCCGACAAAATATTTTATTGGAAGAACTTCAATTCTCTGGAAACCTGAGAACTCTCACTATGACAAGTTTCATCACCAAAAAGATGTCAAATTCGGAGAGGATGGAATTATGAAGTTGCCTCAAATATGGCAAAATTGTGTTTCTTTTTCATTTTTTAGCAATGTCTTTTTTAACTCAAAAATGCTGAAAGGTGACGAAACAAAAGGTTTGTATGTAGTTCAAGAAATCTTTATAAAAATATCTAAATCCTGTCTTTGGAATTTACTTCAAAGATTCTACAAAAATTTGTATTGACTGAACAGATATGAAACTGAAATGTTGAATGACACAAAAGCAATTTACCCAGAAAATAAAATTTTAAAAAATAATAAATTTTCTTTTAAATTTTTAATGAATCATGAAAGAAAAATATACAAATGCTAATATATATATATATATATATATATATATATATATATATATATATATATATATATATATATTATATATATATCCGAGTGAGTATAGAATGAGGAGAGAAAAAAGAAAATTTTTTTTTTCCGTTCAAAACATTAATTTAAAACAGTGCTCGATATATGATGTATAGAGCAGTGAATATTTATTATAAATTATGTTTTAGAACATGTACATAATTTCTTCTATATATGTCCTCTTCTCTACAATCATATATAATTGTAGGGAAGAGGACATATATAGAAGAAATTATGTACATGTTCTAAAACATAATATATATATATATATATATATATATATATATATATATATATATATATATATAGGGCAGTGTAAAAGTAGGTGGAATAGGTTTCTGTATTGGTTATATTATTACAATGGAGTTCATTATAGCTTATGTGTTTTTGTTATATAATTCAATTTTATTGGCAATGTAATAATTGTAAAGTAAATATAATTGTATATGTAATTTCAAAATAAATGTTACCATTTACTGTCCACCTACTGTTGGACTACCAATATATATATATATATATATATATATATAGTTGTGAAAGATTAACAAGAAATGTGTTCTATTTTCCAAACAAGATATATTTATAGCAACAAATTTTGAAATTTTATTTCTTTTTTACATTTTAGCAACATATAAGTAAAAGAAAAAGTCTTTTAAAAGTTTTTCTTAGATCAACAATTTCTTTTTGTCCATTTTGAAATTTGACGGAATATAGAAGGAACTCAATGAAAGTCATTTTTCTTTGTAAATGCATGAAGGTTTTGAAAATACTTCAGGGTAACATCAACTCCATATAGTGAATTAAACGCTAGTATCATACAATATGCATCACGCAATTACATTTTAAAATACAACCATGGAAAAAATAACAATTAACAAGAAACTCTTTGAAAATGGCCAAAGAAGTTGCTAAAAGCGCTTGGAAGAGTAAACACAACAGACAATTTTTACATTTTGGGGCCTCCACCAAATGAAAAGTTTAAGAATAACAGAAAAAACCTAATAAAAATATTCATCAAAATTTCCTTGTCTGTCATTTAATGAAAGAATGGTCGATCCCCAAATATACATTATATATATGTGTAAATTATTTTCAGATAGAATGTATTTGTAAAGAAACAAAGTGAAGTAAAAGACAAGATGGAAAACTATTCTTAAATGATTCGTTTCGTCTTCCGATGGACATTAGTATTTATTTTGTGGCACGTGTTTATATACAAGAACAAGGAGGTCATTAATTTATGAAGGTTTTGAAGGTTGAGAACGTTAATGAATATTCATCAGGTCGTTGGAAAGGTTAGTCAAAGCATATGGAGGCCGCAAGGTGTCATAATTCAATGTCTGGTATAAAGTAAGTGAGTAATATTCAAAAAACAAATATTTCTTTTCATTTAAATGAATGTTGTTTAAATTATGATCAGATTAGATACACGACCACAAGTATGTTGAAAAATCAAAAGAAAAGAAACAGTTAAATCCATTACCTCATATTTTTGAAGATGGACAGCACATATGTTTATCCCAAAACATCACAATTTGATAAACTAATGACATTCTTGCTCTTGTATATAAACACGTGCAACAAAATAAATCCCTCATTGCCTTGATAAAGTCCCTCGGAGGACAAAATATGTCAGCTAAGAATAGTTTTTTGCTCGTTTTATTATTCATATATACGTGTGTGTGTGAGAGAGAGAGAGAGAGAGAAAGAGAGAGAGAGAGAGAGAGAAAGATTTCCATTTAACAAGAAATGTGTTCCCTTTTCAGAACAAAATATATTTATAGCAACAGATTCTGAATTTTTATTTCCTTTATTTTCATTTTTTAGAAAGTAGAAGAACAAGTTTTCTTTAAGTTTTTCTTAGAACATTTTTTGTTTTCGTCCATCTTGAAATTTGACGCAATATGGAAGGAACTTAATAAAAAGTTGTTTTCTTTGCACATGCATGAACTCATTAAAAATGATTCTTGCTAACATTGTCCATAATCAGAAAAAAAAATTCAATCATACATAACTCCTACATTTTCTATAAATTACTTATCCGTTAACTTATTAGATGGGAGTGGTTAACCAATGGTTAACAAAAAGAATAGAATGATTGGACTCTCACCAGTTTGTGTTTACACAGATGCCCTTAGGAAAGGCAGGAATCTACCTCTCCCTTGTTATAGGTCAACATCAAGAAAGAGGTCTTTAGCTCTGTAATGCAGTCCACCAACAGTAACAGCATCACTTGCTTTGGTTGCTGTCCTTTCTAAGCTCCACAAGGAGCCAGCAAGAATAAAAGAACAACTTATCTACAACAACCAAAGCAAAACAATACATTGTTTGGTTTTGCCAAACAAGCTTGAATAATTTAACCATGTAAACATTTACATCCTGCCCATTTCTCAAGTACTGTAAACCCTCAACATTTTGGAAGAAGTTTCATCTTTTCAAACTGATTGCATAACAGAAAAAAATAAGCATCAAATAACATCAAAGTTGCTCATATCAACAGAATTATTCTAATTACACGATGACCTCTGTAACCCGGAAACTAAACCTCACTTTCTGATAGACTATTCCTGATTCTTTTGGCTAAATTTCACTCTTTCAGAATTGTCTATATAGCAACACAAATCAAGAATGAAGAGCATCAAGTGGCCAATAACAAAGTCTCTCATATCAACAATTTTATTGTAATTATATGATGGCCTCTATAACCCCCAAACTAAATCCACTTGCCAAAACAGTATTTAGCCAAAAAGATTCAGGAATAGTGTTTTAATAAGTGTGTTTAGTTTTCCGGTTACAGAAGCCGTCTTATAGTCCTCTTTTAAAACACTTTCCAGTTATTTAAATTTTAAATATACGTGTCACGTGTAATAAACAATAGATGATAATTTTTAAATGTTGGAAAATTTATGCCTATTTATGTGTGTGTGTGTGTGTGTGTGTGTGTGTGTGTGTGTGCCACCTGTAATATATATATATATATATATATATATATATAGGATTAATGCCAAGACGTTTGTCACTCAACTGAACAGGTTCATACCGACTTCGAAATTTCGTGAGGACACCATTATGTTGTCACTCGTCAGGACAAGGTTTCTTTGAACTGCTCTAACCCTGTTTTTTTCTCTCTTATTTATATGAAATTTAATATTTGTAATTTGATATTTTTTTGTGGGAGTGATCAATTGCTTTTACATTTGTTGTGTTGATTTTCTATAGTCCTCTTTTAAAACATTTTCCAGTTATTTAAATTTTTGTACTCATTTGATTTTGGTATCTCCAATTTGTAATTTACATGTTGGTCTTTTCCTTTGCCTAACGACCATGCATTCTATCTTCTTGCAATTAATGATTAGTCCTTTCTTCTTGCTTTCCTTCACTACTGTCAGTAGGAGTTCTTGTGGTTTTCTTTCTTTGTCATCTGCGTATTTTATGTTGTTAAAGCTTTCAGTAATGAATCCTGGTAGAACTCATTCTCTCTTAATTGCCTCACGCGTTCTTGTCTTTCTTTCTATTTTTGTGTATTTAGCGAATTAATTTTGTATCCATACGCAGCTGGTTATCTGTCAGTAAAGGTTTTGAATTATTCTAATATCCTTCTCAAATATGTCAAGGTTAACGAGTTGTTCCAAGCTTGATTCACATTTCATAAACAATTCTATTCAACCTAATTAAAATCAATGGTAGATAAGGTAGTAACAATAGTTCAATTATGGTGATCCAGTTGTTCAATGAAGCCTGACGTGTATTTGACAAACTACAGTATTCAGATGACATCACAAGTTTAGTCAAATAAGGTTATTCAATTCAGTCAATTGTTTTATTCAAGTCACCATCTACCTCCAGGTCTGTGTACCTGGTAAATAGTAATCAAGTCAAATATAATTTATATTTTTTTAAATATAAAGATGAATCTTATTCTGTGTACTGTGTCCTCCTTTCAAAACATAAGCGATCATGGCCCTCCACATCTTCTTATCCCTAATGGTTCTTAGTACGCTTTCTCCTGATGCCCCACCAAAACCTCGCTCCGCCATCCACTTGCTCAGCCCCGTCAAGTATCTTACACACTGCTTTCCATGACTTTCGTTCCCTCTATCTGACCTGTGAGTATCAGATTCTCCAAGTTTTCCTTCTTCATTACATATAGCAAGCTGTCTTTTCCTGGTGTTAAGTATTAGTTTCCTTTTCGTTTCTATCCTCCCCAAAACCTTATCGTTGCTCACATGTTTGGTTCATGGTATCCGCAGCATTCTTCTGTAGAACCAGATTTCGGTTGCTTCAATTTCTCTTTCGTCTTTGATGAGATTGTTCAGCTTTCACTGCCATATTGAAGAACAGACATCACACAGCAATCCAGTTCTCTCTTCTTTGTTTCTGGCGAAATTTTCCTGTCTCTCAATAACCTACTCAGCTTCTGGAATGCATCCTTGGCCAATTTCAGTACTTAATACCGAAAATATTCAATACTCTCAAAAGATTGTAAAAGATAAAATTTTACACAAAGCACAATTCAAACTTTTTTTTACACGAAAAGCCGATCTATTTCTTTTACTTGTAATTGGGATCACCTCTCCCAGAATGATAACATCAATCAATCACCTTCCTCAAAAATTGACCATGGTAGGATACAAACCCGGGTCTCATGGTCAGAAAACGAACATTCTAACACCATTATGTTGTCACTCGTCAGGACAAGTTTCTTTGAACTGCTCTAACCCTGTTTTTTTCTCTCTTATTTATATGAAATTTAATATTTGTAATTTGATATTTTTTTTGTGGGAGTGATCAATTGCTTTTACATTTGTTGTGTTGATTTTCTTTTTAATGTATTATTTGTATAGGTGTGGTTTCTTTTTATTGCTTTTTAGTGTGCTGCATGAATGCATGTTCACTTAATTGCTTTATACTGAGTGGCTCTCCGCTTAATTGCATTTTTGTTGGTTAGTTCTTGTCATTTAGGTTGATCTCTTTTTTTAATTCTGTTGGGTTGACCTTTTTCTTACCGTGTTGGTATGTGTGACCGCTTAAGAGAGTTTCGTCTTTTAGAATATATATATATATATATATATATATATATATATATAAATGGACTTTCCCGTTAATTTCAATGAGGATCCTCATTCAGTTTTTATGTTTGTGTCGCATGTGACACTTCAGTCCCGCTAGTGACCTGCATACAAGTCCACATAATGTGCAACAGCATGGATCCTGGAACATTGCAACAGGAATACTCGCTGATGTTTTTCTACATTGTCTTTCGTTTCTTAGCCGGTCAGTACAACTGATGTCAAAATTTCTGATAACACTGACACAAATATCTCTAGTTATTTCTATCCAGAGTAACTTGCTCAAAGTCAGTATGAGACCCATCCAACACTCCTTCATCCACTGTCAAAATGTAAAAATTACACTCTTTTGCTTATTAAACATTATGCCACTTAGTGTCCACAATAATTTATGTAGACTTTTCAGTTAATGTGATGAATATTTACTAGTGTCTCGTAAATTTTAAAATTTTAAAAAATTAACAACATTTTTACTTCTGTTTATAAATACTTCTTGCAAATAAAATCTTTATATTTGCCTTGATAAATTCCATCAGATGATGAAATGAATTAACTACGATGTTTACCTTTTCTCTTTATTCATACATATAAAGTGTGAAAGAAAGAAAGATGGTTTAAAATGTAATTTAAAAATACAGAAACAAGTTTCAGAAAGTATTCTTCTCATTATATGTTGGTTTTATGTTCTCAATAGAATAAAGGCATGAACTCTTCAAAAACCAACAAAACAATTAAAAAATGGAACTTTTAGATACCAAGGGAAAATGAACCAATAAGGTTTGATTGTATAAAAACATTTAGTAAAACATGAGACGGTAACAGTCATTGGCAGATTTAAAAAATATCGCTCTTCAAACACGATATTTTCATGAAAAAAGTTTAACTTTTGATTCATATCTAGAAATTTCAGCAAACATGGATTTACATGCGTGCAAAAAAGATATATTATTAAATGGACGGTTTTTTCTATGACACCGCTATTATTTTAACTACCTTCACTTCTCAGTAATGCTAATTGTTTTGAAAAGCAATCATTAGAATTGGAATAAAACCTCAGCATATGACGAAAGTGAATTTATACATTTTTTGCTCTTGAGAATTGACAAACATAATACGCATTATTAATTGGGATGGTTGGTAAAATATCAGATAATTGCCAACTGATTCAAACTTTATAAACATGGTAAATAAAAAGGATTTCCTTCGAGTTGGTTCACATATTTTAGTAAGTTAATATTTATATATTTATGAATAAAATAATTGTTTTCATATTTATTTCCTTATAAACTGGTAAATGATAAATATTTCATTGCATTAGTTTTAATTTATTCGTTTTTAGAACGTTGTAAATAAAAAAAAATGATTCTTGTAAATGAACAAGTAGTTAAGATAAAAGCGATGTCATGGGAAAAACTATCTTTTTTGGAGAGCATGAAAGTCCATATTTGCTTAACATTTGTTTATTTTTAATATAGTGTGTGTATGTTTTGTTGGGTGGGGTGTATGCTTTGTTGGGTGGGGTGTATGTTTTTTCATATTGGTAAAAGTTTTGGTGTGTTCATTGTGCGTGTAAAGTTTATGTCAGATGGGAACCACACACAGCCAAGGCAACACCTTGAAGGAGCACAGCCCAAGTGATTGTACGTGTGAGCGAAGCATCGCTTGAATGGAGGCACCTTTTGTAGACAAAGCTCTCCACCTCGATACATTCATGTTCAGGGTCACAGCAGTGGCCCTTTTCCATGCATGAACCCCATTCATCAGCACAGCATCTTTGGTCAGGGCCACAAATCAATCGGTCATTGCAGTGATAGTGATAGATACAAGCAGAGTTGATTGTGTTTTGCGTGCACCTGTTATTCGTGCCAGGGTGCGCCTGTTCACACGATTTACTACAGCATTCAGAGTCATGGGAACAATCTTCGTTTGACCATTTGCACTTGCTACCTGCAATATAAAGAACGGGAAAAAATTGTACAATATGATACATCTCAGATGATTTTAAAACAGTCTTTGCACTTTGTGTCCATCAAAGAATCCAGATGTATCAGCACGTTCATATGAGAGAGAGCCTCCTAACCTTTACAATGCTCGGGGTCTACTCAAGATTGAGGATTATGTGTGGAGTGGAAGATAGTTGATCTTCGTGTTGCAGGAAGAAGTTGTTCGAATGGAACTTACTTTTCACCGATGGAATACGAAGGGTATTTGGATGGTTTGCTACAATGTTAGGAGCGTGGTATGTTCTTGCGATGAAGGTTTGAATTAGTGAGATCAGGAAATGTAGTTCGTCCGAGCACTTTCTGTGAATGTGGCGATAGAGTAGCGAGAGACTTGTCGAATCCGTCTCGACTCTCCCACAGACTGGATTCGACTCTCGCTGCTCTATCGCCACATTCACAGAAAGTGCTCGGACTAACTACATTCTATGGTCTCGCTAATTCGTCACCTCAAGAAATTGGAAACGCTTTTAGACTCTATTAAGGTTGTAGACTTAGGTATTAATAGCTTCTGTACAAGGCTCGGGACCACTCGAGATAGAGGATATTTGTGCGGGTAGGAGGGGAAGACTTGAACAGGTTGAGATTGCAGTGATCATGGGGAACATCCTCTTCAGAGTCTGTTCCGCAAAGTAGTAGTTCAGAGGGAGGGAATGTGGGTGGTTTGCAAGTATGGAAGTGGCTTGGTGTTTCCTTGCCATGACTGAACTGGCAGAATAAAGGAATGTAGTTCGTCCGAACTTTCCGTGGAAGTAGCGATAGAACAGCGACAGGCATGCCACATCCTGCCTGAGAGAGAGAGAGAGAGAGAGAGTGTGTGTGTGTGTGTGTGTGTGTGTGTGTGTGTGTGTGTGTGTGTGTGTATGTGTGGAGGGTAGAGAATAATTCGTTACCCATAAGGGCTCGGACACACTTTTGGAATCTATCAAAGCTGGAGATTGACGTCCAAGCAGTTCCCACCCAGATATGACAACAATACTCCATTTTTGGCCTGATCTTGTTCTTGTAAATGTAGAGGATAGCAGGAGGAGTCAGATACTAACTGCAGTGGTACAGAAAGCCGACCATTTTATATATAGCCTTAGCAATGGCTCGTATGGACGGGTTCCACTTGAGGTCAAATGTTTAGAAAGCATTGTTAAATTAAATTGTCAACTTTTATTAAATTGGGTACAAAATAGTTGTTTCAGCACGTTTATCATTGGGGTATATAATAATAACACACAACAATAACACTAACAAACTTATATCCACTGATATACAAACAATACTAACCAACAATACTAAAGTTATGTATAAAAAATAATAATAATTGTAAAAAAAGCCTAAAATTTTTGTAGCCTTAGTACTAAAGCTAAAATCCTAAACATAAACAAAATAGCATTTAACACCCCTAAAAACATTATTTACATTGTTCAAACTGTTCTTCTCATCTTTATTTACGACGTTTCAGCCGTTGTACGCCCCGGCCTTCTTCATGTGCTCGGAATTTTGAACCGAACTTTTTATTACGATCCTCAAAAATACATGGCCCAGTGGATATAGACCCTTTGTCTATACTTCTGAAATGAGATAGGAATTACTAAAGGACACATGGCCTAGTGGATATAGACGTTGATTAGTTCCAGTGACTTGTGAGTTGTGAGAGTTGTGAGTTCAATACTAGGCTACAGCAGCGTTAAACAAATAACTTAAAGAGTTAAACTAAAGGGAGATAACTGCATAGCTACCAGAAGTGGCATCGCACATGAAACGAGAATGATATACCCCAGTGATTGTAATAAAGGGTTCGGTTCGAAATTAAATAAAATCTAAAATTACAAATCCACTCACCTGTTGTGATGTAAAAGCAAAGGGAGATAAATATAAGAATCTGAATCCTCTTTACAGCTACCATTTTGAAGAGAGGATGAAGAAAGTCACCATTGCTAATTGCGAGTTGTCCACTAATTCAAACAACAAGAATCTCACAGATTTACTTTGGAGTCACCTGATTTGGAAAGAATATTACAATGGAATCTGAAAAAGAAAAAACAAAGTGTCAACGAGACTGTTTCTTTCCATCCCTTGCCACCAACTATTATTTTAACTACCTCCACTCCTCGGCAACGTTTATTGCTTTAAAAAGCAACGATTAAAATGGGAATAAAAAATTGATGATGAAGATGTTCGTCCTTCACGAACGAAGATGACCATTTCTCTTCACATTTTACTACTAGGTATTAAGGGTTATTAAGGGTGTATTAAGGATGTGCGTTGTGGTGCAATGGATATCGTCTTGGAATGAGAAATCGGAGAGCTGAGTTCGAATTCCAGTCGAATTTGTTTAATTCACTTGAGCACAAATACCCGTGGAAAAGTATTAATCCTCCTCTCCTCTTCTGCCTTCAGCTAAGGTTGAGTAGCAGGACAGATTGGATTCTGTAGCCTTGGTTAGCAACCGGTCTTAATTAATGGCAAACTAATGCGAGGAAATCTTCTGCCAGTCAGACGTGTCTCGAAAGAGAATCACTCAAGCGTGTATCATGTATGGCAAATGACATTATGGATGCGAAGATGGCTAATGAGGTTAATCTTCTCTTCGCTCTAAATTTTCTGCTGCGGTGTGGGCATGGAATATCTGGCTGGGAAGGGGATCCTGACCTGTCCTTTCAGCATTTTCACTTTGGCTGCAGTTTCGGAGTGTACTGTGATTCGGAATTTGCTACGCCTGTTCTGACTGAGGTGCGTCTTGTGCAGCTTCTTTCCAGGAGGCAGCGGGCGATGCCGCAGTGTTTCAGTACAACCCATTCGAATCGAACATTACCTTGATCTACATGGGCAGGAGACGTTCATTAGGTCTGGTAAGTAAGTCTTCTAGAAGAAGACCATTCCGACAACAAAACAAAGTCAAAAACAAAAAGCTACACATACGATGAAAGTGATTTTATACATATTTTTTGTTCTTGAGAATTTACAACAAAAACATTAAACACTGAGACATTAGGTTTATAAGTCCCCAAAACTCACTCACTTGCGTCCCCAAGGACATAGTAGATAAAAGCGTTGGTTCAGTAATTCCAAAAGTGACTTGACCCAAAGAGTTGTGAGCTCAATACCTGACCACAGCAGAGGGAACACAAATTTGGAGAGTTGAGTTATTAAAGGGAATTAACTGAAACTTAGATATCCGAAAATACATGGCATGTGGAATTAGAATAATCTAATCCCGTGGACTAAAAGGGTTCAGTTCGAAAGTTGACATATATCACTTGTAGAAGCCTGGAGTGTACAAGGCTGAAACGTTGTAAATATGTCCATAGAAATGAGAACGAGTTTTTATTCCTCGCATCTCGTACGTGTGAATTTAAATGTGCTACTAGATTGGCCTCTTGGTCCCATTTTTTTTACCATTGAAATCGTTAAATGTAACCACCTCTTCTGCTCTAATAGTTTCTTTTCATGCACCTTCTGTCTGTGGAACATGTATTTACGTGTGCTACTAGATTGGCATCAAATTCCTACTCTTTCACCGTCAAAACAGTTAAATGTACACGCTTCTTCTACTCTAACATTTTTGTTTCTTGCACTTCCCGCTTGTGGAACTCCATTTATTTGCCTCCCTGATAGATATAATTTCCAAATTTAAATGCAACGTCAATTGCCATCTTTTATCTCTTTGAATCCCATTCATCTTTTATCTTTTCTTCAGCACGCCCTGTACCCTATATTTTCTCTCACTGTAACCCCCATGAGCACTAGTAGCAGTCCCGCCTTGCTTGGGGTGAAATGATTTAAAAAAAAACAGTTCAGACGATGTAAATAGTGTAAGCACTATATATTTATTTATTTATTAGACTGTTTATTTACAAGAATAGTTTTATATTTACAACACTCTAAAAGCTAATACAATTTATCATTTACCAATTTATAAAGAAGTAAATATGAAAACAATTTTTTATTCATGAATTTATAAACAGTTACTAAATTATTAAAATATATAAATCAACTATAAAGAAATTCTGATTATTTAACATTTTATAAAGTTTGAATCGATTGGCAATTAGCCGATGCTTTGCCAATCACTCCAATAAATTAAACATATAGTGTTTATTTTTGCTTCCAATTCTCAAGAACAAAGAAAATGTGTTAATTCACTTTCATATGTTTATGTTTTATTAAAAAGCTCAAATTTAACCTCCACTTTTTGCTTATTATATAATCGAGTCACTAAAAGCAAGGCAATAAAGCCATTAAGACACAAGGGTTTACTGAGAGGGAAAGAAACTGAGAAAGCATTGAGGATATAGGACAATTAAAGAAGAGGAGATAGAAGTTGATGATTGATATTGTATTTAAACTTTTGAAGACAGTAGTTGACAGGAAAACAAGAAACCGGAAGAGTGTTCCACGAGCAAAAGTGTGAGAGAAGAAATCTTTGGTATAGAAATTATGGTTACATCTAACAATTTCAAATGCTAAATAATGAGACCTAGTTGACAATCCAGTATTGCACTTAAATTCATGAAGGCTAGGTACTAAAGAATAAAGTTCATCAGAACAATTACCATAAAAGTATTTAGAAAAAAGGCTCAGGGAAACTAAGTGACGTGACTGAAGCTGAGATGCCAGGTTAGAACCAATGACATTGCAAATTCTTTTTTGAATTTTATCAAGAATCTCTAAATATATAGCAGGAGCACCACATCAGATGCGGTAGCAGTATTCAAAGCAAAGTCAAAAGTATTATAGAAACAACACCGAGAATCTATGCTACAACGATGAGAAAGTGAATAAAATTCAGCTGCCAGATCAGGACCGCTAACATTGCAGATTCTTTAGATTTGCCCAAGTATTGCTAGACGCATAGCAGAAGCAACAGACAAGATGTTGTAGCAATATCCAATGCACCGAGAATGATAAATTTCTAAAGCTGCAAGATAGATTCTGGTGAGAAAGATTTCTAGCACGGCACAGTGAAACAACTTCCCTAGCAGCAGACCTAGAAACGGACTCGATACTTCCGCATGCATTTTTATTATTGAATAACAATGTATACACGATAGAAAATGCTACATCAGTCCCGGACAGTGCCAGACTTTCTTTCTAGCGGTTTCATTGCTACAATGTTACAAGAATATTATTAATTATTTGAGTTTACCCTTACTGTACAAAATAACGGATAAATATTTGAGAGCAATTAGTTTTTGGTCATAATTAAATGAGACAAGCACAAGTATTCAATATTGTAGAACTTTTGAATATTTTCAACCTAGGTTTCATCCTTTCGGTATCTTCAGGCGATTTATAAAAATCAGTTATTATAAATCGCATGAAGATACCAAAAGGTTGAAACCCAAGTTGTGGAAATAACTAATTTCCAAATGAAATTATATATATATATATATATATATATATATATATATATATAGGTAATGATGTCAAATCTGTAGACGGAGAGAATAATCCAAAAAGATTTATTTAACATAAAACATTAAAAAGATATATATATATATATATATATATATATATATATATATATATATATACAGCTCAATGGATATTATCAAGAGCATATACATAAATGAAAACTCAACTCATCATCTAAAGTCGTTATAAACTATAATTTATTTCAACGGTTATGTTTTTAGTGCCCATCTCTTCAGACTGCAAATTACAACTCAACCTAAAAGCTCAATAACAGGTTCTCAAATAACCTCATTCAATCAAGACTGTCATGTGGCACGAAACTCGTTTAAACTGTTAACTGAATAACTCCCAGTGAATAAAGCATGTAGGTCTTAGCAAGGACCACCCTTCTTTGAACGTTATGGACTGGTGCTACAGAATAACAATGAACTGTGTAGAATAGCAGAAACTAAATCACTTAAAGACTACTAACAGCAGCAACAACTAAAATGGATAGCACATGTAATTGAAAGAGAAAATAATTACATAATCCAGATGTTAACATTCCACGCTACTTCATACAATAGGTTAGGAAGTAAATCCCATCAAGAATGATAACAGCTACTGGACTTGAGAGACCTATTTTCAGCTCACAGCTTGGTAAATGAATGTCAAATGTTTTCTTATAAAGAAAAGGATACTGTTATCATTAGTGATGAGGGGCACATATACTACACTTTGATCGCAGCCCACTAGCCAGAGAGTGAAGAAACGTTTACGTTGGATGCTCGGTCGGATGCTGAATCTTTCCTTATAAGGAAAAGGATAATATTTCCATTATCATTAAAGATGAGGAGAACAGATACTTCTTTTTGATTCCAGATTTTCATGGTTCGGACTGTTGTCCTCATCTTTATTGCCATATTCACAAAGTTTTGGCCGTTGTGCACAGCGGCCTTCTTCAACTGAACTCTTAATTTCGATCATTGTGGTAAATTGTTCTCGTTCCATGTCATGCTACTTTCAATGTCTTAGAGAGTTGAGTTGATGGGAGATAACTAAGTTTTCGTTCACCACTGCTGTAGCCAGGTATTGAACTCATAACTCCTTCAGTAAAGCCACTGGATTTAACCAACGCTATTATCCACTGGGCCATGTGTCCTTGAGGCCGAGGTATCCATAAGCATGGGGTATGGAACTCTAGAACATTCTACTTCCTTGGAATAAACAAAGGCCTCAGTTCGAAGTTCTAGCGTATATGTGTTAGAAATATACACATACTATCAACTTTATAAACTATCCACAAAATATAACGTTTACAGTAATAAATTGGACAATTAATATGTCTTAGTTCTCCACCTTTAACTCAACTCTTTAAGTTTTTGTTTTCACACATGGCCTAGTATACAAAAGCGTTGGTGTCTTTTGTTTTTTGATCACACATGGTCCAATGACTTGACCCAAAGATCTGACTGCAGCAATGGTGAAAGAAATAAGAAAAATGGCAAAAGTGAAAAAAAAAAGAGAAAAGAAAAATAGCCCAAGTGAAAAACAAACTGTTTAAACAGCATTAAATTAAACATGATTAATCTTAAGCTATTTAAAGTTAAATTTTATAATCAGAGGACATTTGTTGTCTGTTTATTTACTGTGAGAAATATTCACACATAACTCAGTGCTTAGGCAGAGGAAGGAAACAGTCAGACAAACAAGACATACCTGATAAAGTAAAACAATTTATTGTCTTGCAAAAACTGATTTTGCGGCTACTTCGTAGCCTGGTATAGTCCTTCTCGCTGCGTAGCTTGTTAGTTCCTTCGTCTGAGAAGGGTATGGGAAACCACGAGGAACGGCGGTCCGCGACGTACAGGAAATTCTGGGGTCAGCTTCTTCTGCAGTTCCATTCGGTCGAAAGTCGATAGTTCTTAGAGAATTTTTCTCTCAGATGGATAGGCATTGCCCAAAGGGTTTCCTTATAAGAAAGGAAGGATGTCGAGATATTTTCTCTGATAAGGTTGAGGCTGTTAGCCCAATGGGTCTCCAATACTATGGAGAGATGGTCTCGATATAGCGAGACATGAGGGTGCCAATTGTTGGCCCCGCTGGTTGAATCTCGGCACGTTGATCTCCGAAGCTGTCCGTGCCAACCGAGCAAGCAAGTCGGTGCAAAAAAGGAAAAAAGGCTAAAAAAAAAGGCGCGAGCCTCTTCCTGGCGTAAAGGCCCGCCTCAAGTCCAAGACGAGGTTCGGGTCTTCGGCCAATCAGGAGACCTGTTATATCTGTAAATTTCCAACATTACTTCTGGTTCAGTTGTCCGGTAAGTGTCAACTCAAACACACCATTGATCTCAGTGGCTCTTCTACCACAACCCAATCATGGAAGTCATATTAAAGAATAAAGGAGAAGAGAAGATTTGCTTCTTTGTAAATGTATCATGACCACCAGACTTGATATGTCTGATCCTGAACAAGCTAATGACCACAATGAAGCTCCCGATTATCCGGCGATTTCAGCCCCCAAAATGCATCAACAACATGAAAAGAAAATGCAGCAGAAACAGAAAAGAAATCTAAATAACCTGGATGACTTATCATCCGAAACAAAGGAGGACATTAAAAAAAATCTCTTATTAGAAATCAAACTTTATATAGCTTAAAATTAAACAGCAACTGGTGTTTAATTTTAAACTGTTTCGTTTTTCACTTGTGCCATTTTTACCTAAATTCATATCCGTTATATAGTAACAAGAGATACTGCTTTCAATGCCACGATGCAACCGTTGGTTGAAGTTTTTAGTAGAGAAGTGGGTCAATCTTTTACCTTTTCAAGTAAATATTTAACGAGTCAGTTAAGTGCTATACGTGATACCCGTTTGGGCGATCATGTCTCTTTCGAGACATGACTGACTGAGCAGAAAATATTTTCTTGCAGTAGGTTGCCATTACTTTTTGCGGTAGACAGGTTGTCAACCAAAGCTATAGAACCCAATCTGTCCTGCTATTTCACCCATAGCTGGAGGTAGAATAGACGGATTACCTTTCCAAAAGATATTTGCAATATGTGATATGTGAATAGTACAATGAATTCAACTGAAATTCGAACTCGGCTCTCAGACTTCTCGTTCCGAGCCGATATCCACTGCAGCATAACGCACATCCAAGTAAAGTAAAAACATTGATCAAGCAATTGATACTTATTTTTAAATCAATTCATCCATTTGTCAAACGATTTTAATTTTTAAAAAACAAATCGTTTCTGAATTAGTTTTTCTGACACAAGGTCATAGAAAACGAGCAAATTAGATGTCTTTCCTGAGGGTAGATTAATTGTGTTTTTTTTTTTTTTTTCAATGTCTTGCTTCTTTTAAGTAACAACAAGGCACCTTAATAAGCCAATGATGCCGTTTTTCGGGTTTTATGTCTTTCTGCGAATATTTGTAAATATGCAATTATTTTGATGAATAATAAACGAACAAAGATATTTTTAATAATATTCAAAACTAAGTAGATAAAAGAAAAAACATTTTAGTTCTTTCTATTGGTGAAAGAAGAAGAAAAAAGATAAAATTTAAAAAAAAATGAAAAATGAAGGCAGTTTTGGACTTTTCGCATTATGAGGAGAGATAAATAAGTGACGATGGTTGCAAAATTCATTTTCTGTATAATTTCTCCGACAAAAGATGAGAGAGAGAGGGGGGGGAGAGGGAGAGAGAGAATAAAAAATGTGTTTTTATTGCTGTTGTTTTAATTACACTTTCGTTTTGTTTTTTTGAATAATCAGTTTCATCAATCACCTGACTTTTACTCACACCACCACCAAATATACATTCACACGAGAAAGAAAAACACAGAGACAAAAGTAAAGCATAAAAAGAGAAATAAAGAGGTTTGAAAAGAGAGAGAGAGCATGTTGAGGATAAGAAAGTGAAGCAAATATGAAAGCAAAGATAGAGAGAGTGGGGGGAGGAGGAAGCTTACAAGAGATAGAAAGAGAGAAGAGCCCTACAAAGAGAGAGAGAGAGAGGGCGAGAGAGAGAGAGAGAGTGTGTGTGTGTGTGTGTGTGTGTGTGTGTGTGTGTGTGTGTGTAGAGGCCCACAAAAAAAGAGAGAAGGTCTAGAGAGATAGATAAAGAGGGAGGAGGCCTTCAGAGCGAGAGAGAGAGGTCTGCAAGATATAGAGAGAATGGAATCTTACAAAGAGATAAAGAGAAAGGAAGCCTAAAAAAAGATAAAGTGAGAGAGGAGGGGCCTACAAAGAGTGAAAAAGGTAGACTTACAAAATGTGTGTGAGAGAGAGAAAGAGAAAGAGAAAGAGAGCTACAAAAAGTGTGTGTGTGAGAGAGAAAGTGAAAGAGAGAGAGATGAGAGGCCTACAAAGAGAAGAGATGTTCGCAAAGAGAAAGAGAGAGAGAGAGACAATCCGGTAAAGAGAAAGTCAGAAAGGCCTGCGTAAAAAGAAAGAAAAGAGCATGCTGAAAACAATAAAGTGAAATGAAAATGAAAGCATCGGAAAGAGAGAGACGTGTGGCACCGGGTAGTGTTAGGGGGGTGGTAGAGAGTCGGGAGGGAGTGGGGACGGGGCCACAAGTACAGACTCAAGAACTTACCATAAAAGGAAGCAAAAAGAGAAAGCAAAGGCTCACTTGTTTTGACAACTCTTTAATATCAGCGTCACTACTTCGACTTCTACTACAAAAAGCCACTGCTTCTATGAACGGGGGAGAGTGAGGGAGGAGGGTGTTTACAATGGGAAAAAGACACACACCATTTTATAGCTTCACCCCCTCCTCCTGCCGATTATCATATGATCAGATCTGATTGACACAAAATAGATTTGATCAGGTGCAGAGTCGAAAAGCAAGGTTCAATGGAAGTCTCGTGCGAAATATTTCACTATTTCAGATTATCAACTCAAGTCTTTATTCTACCTCATTATTATACTCCCTTTTTTAAAGGCTGTGTCGTTAATCTGCTCAGATATTTTGCCGTCATTTCTTTACGTCAGGGTACACTAGTTATTATTAATGATTCATCTGAATTGAACCCCGATTCCACAAATACTGCATGGAAAGGAAGTGTGTTAGAATATATTAAAAAAATATCTAAAAGATCTAATCCGTTTTCATGCAATATTTTCTTAAAGGCGAAAATATTTTTTTATCTTAAAAAAGCGTATCACATAAAAGTTTCAGGGTTTTCTGTACAAATGTCGCCACACAGTTTCCGTCAGATTCCATACATACACACACACACACACATATATATGGAAATTATTATTATTATTATTATATTAATTGCTCTACTTTTGTATTAGGCACTTTTTAAAGTAAATATATCTAACTGTGGAATATATTTATTTTCATTAAACCATGACTGAAATTATATATATATATATATATATATATATATATATGTGTGTGTGTGTGTGTGTGTGTGTGTGTGTGTGTGTGTGTGTGTGTGTGTGTGTGTGTGTGTTAAATTGTAATAATGCCAAAATTACCGCTTTTTCAATAGTTTACTAGTAGAAAAGCATTTTAGGAAAGCAGGTCTTTTGTCATGAAATGCTTGGTATCAAGATAGAGCGTTAGAATTCAGGAATTGCAGAAAACAAAACCCCTGAAGAGTGGAATGCCTTCACGAAAATTCAAAATCGGCATGACTGAAACAACACTGCTCAGTTAAGTGAAAAACCTCTCCACATTAATTCTCTCTCTCTCTCTCTCTCTCTCTCTCTCTCTCTCTCTCTCATATCAAATTAATTTTGTTTTTTATTTAAAATTAATATCGTTTACATTGCTACACGGAAGTTTCTGTGTTTCGAGATTTTACCTCGTTATCAGATAATCTTAGTTTATTGTTGTGAAAATGATTTTTATTTGAATAAGAAACAATACGTTTGTTATTTATGCATGTGGGAAGACAGAAAAAATTATTTGTGTTCAGTTTAACTAATCAGAAAGGAGATCCACTTTAAATCTGAAAATATAGGTTATATTTTTGAGGAATACAGGATTTCTTCCTTTAATCTTAACGAGAAGAGTGTCAGTCGATTCAGCCACTGTCTAAAACCTCACTCAATAATTCCCGGGCCTGACATATAGATGGCGCCACTAATAAAAAAAATTCATATGATTTTTTATGAAGTACTAACCTTCAAATGGCTCGTGACAAAATTTGAACCCAATTATTAGTTTACAAATTACAATTATTTAAGTGAAGCTACTGTTGCAAATTTTCAAAACAATGTAAAACTCCGAATTTTATGTGTTGGTAAAGCATTGCTTTCTGACGGAAAAATCCTGTTCAAGCAAAGCAATGGCTTGATAAGTGTTATTCGGACTCTGTTCCGTCGGAAACAACGGTTAAGAAGTGGCATGCTGACTTTAAACGCGGTCGTACGGACACAAATGATGCTTAACGCTCAGGTCGCCCAAAATCGGCAGTTGTCCCAGAAAACACACACAAAAAAATCAACAAACTCCTTTTTTGACCGATCATAAATTGAAGTTGCGTAAGATAGCAGAGGAGTTGAACATATTAGAAGGCAGTGTATTCACGATGTTTTATTAAGCGAATATTATACAGCAATATTGGTGCGTTTGAAGGAAGAAATCGTCCCAAAACGATCACAAATGAAGAAGAAAAAAGTGATCTTTCACCAAGACAACGCACTGTGTCACAAGCCGATCGCAACGATAGCAAGACTACATGAATTGCACTTCAAACTGCTTCCGCATCCACCCTTTTCTTCAGATTTGGTCACCAGCGACTACTGGCTGTTTGCAAACCTCATTAAAATGCTCAAGGAAAAGAGATTTGGCTCTAATAAAGAAGTGATATCGAAAACTGAGGCGTATTTTGAAGCCAAAGACAAATCGTTCTACAAAAAGGGATCGAATTGTTAGAGAAGCGTTGGAATCAGTGTATCACCCTAGAATGAGAGTATATTAAAGAATAAAGTTGAATTTTACCCAAAAGTTGTTGTTTTATTAGTTAGGCCCGGGATTTATTGCGTGACGTGTGTTAGACTGCATTTCCGTCGATGCACCCATTATTGTTACAAGATTATTGTATTCGTTTTCTTTCTATCCCAGTTTATTTAAATAAAATATTAAAAAAAAAAACATTTTATATTTTTGATCTAACTTAGAGACCTTTCAGTGTAATTATACTATTTTTAATTCGATTTAGAATGTATTTTATTCCAATTTTTTTTTATAAACTCTTAATTTGTAAATAGTTTTAATTATCAATTTTTTTTTAAATAGCTATTTTATTATTTTAAAATCTATTTAACTATTATTATATCATAATAAAAAAAAATTAATATCACAATACAAAATTTTAATATCTATTTAATTATTAAAAATTTCAATACCAACTTAATTGTTATTATATCATAATACAAAACAGTTTATTAGATATTTGTAAGTTAATGGATGCTTTTTATGAAGAATCTTTTTAACCATATTCTAAGGTGAATATTTTGCAATGTTTTCATGGCATTTATTTCATTACGTTTATTCAATAGATTTTTTTATTCTTCACCTGGAGATTATATATATATATATATATATATATATATATATATATATATATATATATATATTCTAATTTCCAGGGATAATAAACTACGCAATATATTTACACTATTTACAATTGGCAGGACTTGTCCCCATCTTTACTGCCACATTTACGACGTTTTGGTCATTGCACGCTCCGGCCTTCTTCAGTTAATGTACGTTGGAACTTGGAACTGGGGTCTTTATTTAATTCACGGAAACAGCTTGTCCTAGTTCCATGTCCCATGCCTATAGACATTTCAGCTTTTAGATAAATGATTACTGAGGCATTAGGCATAAGTCTCCAAAATTCACTCACTAGTCTTCCCAAGAATATGGATAAGAAACAGCGTTAGTTGATTGAGCCACAAATTGATTTGGTCCAAGGCATTGCGAGTTCAATCAGCTGGTCTCAGCGGAGAGAACAAAATCTTGGAGAGAGGAAGCCGAATTAACTAAAAAAAATATGAGATATCCAAACAATTACAACAATCTAACCCCGTGGAATAAATAAAGGGCTCGGTTCAAAATTCTAACAGATATTCACCTGAAGAATGCTGAAGCATACAACGGCCGAAACCTCGAAAATGTAGCAATAAAGATGAGAACAACTGTCCGGATAGTGTAAATGAAACTACCTAATGTCTCCTGAACGAGTTCGTTTTTCATGCACCATCGTCGAAGACAATTTGACGTCCGTGCATTAGGTTTAGTCGATGATTTTCGATTGTCGTATCTTCATATATCGATTTCGAACCAATTAATGCATTTTAGTGTAACATTATTTCTTATTACTATAAATTTTATTATTACATTATTTACAATTTTCGGACTGTTGTCCTTATCAATATTGCCATACTCACGGCATTTCGGCCGTTGTCGAAGTGATTTGATTTTCGAATTGCACAGTTTATTTCAATCACGGAGGTAGATTGTTCTCGTTCTATGAGTCATGCGACTTCCGGATGTGTCATACTATTTCCAGATGTCTTAGTTATCTCCGTTCAACTCCACTTTAAATTTTTGTTCATCACTGTTGTAACCAGATATTGAACTTATAACACCTTGGTTAGTCACGAACGCTTTTATCCACTGGGCCATGTGTCCTTGAGACTAAGATATCCATAAGCTAGGTACATGTAACTAAAACAATCTACCCCCGTGGGCTAAATAAAAGCCTCAGCTCGAAGTTCCGATGTATATGTCAGAAATATAGACATACTTTATAAACTGTACCCACAAAATATAACGTTTATAGTAATGAACAAGACATTTAGTAGTTGTGTTCACTTGTCTATTCCCCCCCACTCCCATGTAGGTGTGGTTATCAACGGGTTTTTTAATGTAATTATTTTTTATTCCGCCCCACCTCCGAGATGCTTTACAGCGATTCAGGATTTATATAAAGCTCGCTCCTTCCTTCTTTCTTTGATTTCCGTTCAAATCACGAAACTAGGGTTACGACTAGAACCATCCTTCGATAAAATTTAACGTTGATAAGCGTTTATTTGTAGATCTAAACAATCTAGGTGCTGAGCACTTTATTGAGTAGGTACGTTTGTTTTTCTTTCTTTCTTTCTTTCTTTCTTTCTTTCTAGGTTTTGTCGTTTTATCCGAAACTGTATCTGGATAAGAATTTTAGGTTTTGGCAAGTTGCCCGTTGGTTACACCAACGGTTTTTGTTTTTCTTTAGTGTTTATATATGTATATAAGAAAATCACTATATATATATATATATATATATATATATATATATATATATATATATATATTCGGGTTTCAATCCTGGATTAAAAGCAATCGGAGTCTAACCGTACTGATGAGCTGTAATACAGCGGAACAGATCTGTCTGCGGATGACATATATGTATTTACACACACACATGCATACACACACGCACATATATATATATATAGACACACATGCGTACACGCACACACTTATACACATATATTATATATATATTCAGCATATTAGCATTTCAATATATCCCCACACAATTACGCGAATCTATATACACACATGCGCCAAAACTTACAAATAAAACTCATACATACACACAAATATCTACGCTGATTTGCACACATATAATAAAGAAACTATACACATATATGGGCATATATATCAAATACATAAAATACAGTCAACCCCAGTTCCATCGATAAGTAAAAAACACGAAAATAAATTCTATCAAAGAATATTCAACACAAAATGCAATAGGTTTGCAAGTGAATTAAGAGAGGGGTAAACTAAAATTCAATTTAACAGGTAAATTAAATCTATTTTTATAACGGTATTTAAAAATGATTTCATTCCTCTATTTTTTTTTTTGTTTTTTTTTTTCTCTCTAAATTATATATATACTAGCAGTATAGTCCTGCGTTGCTCGAGTGTAATGAAAGCTTTAAAACTAATCCATGGTCCAAACTCTTTGGACGTTGGCACGAAAGACTAAAAAGCAATAGTTGTTTCCAGTTAAAGCGAAACCGTAGACTGAAAGAAAAAGGAATGGATTTAAGTCAAATTTTGATTTTCTTTTATCGATATCAAATAAGTTTTTTTTCGTTGTAAACTGAATTTTGAAGGCTAAGTAAGTCCTCTGAGTTAATGGTACCATGGTTGAGACTAAGAACTACAATTGTACCTACTTAGAGCCAAACCCGAAAAATAAAATAAAAGGGCTGAAAAAAATACAGACATACAGGCAGATAAACAAACACACACAAATATCTTGCCTTTTATATATACATATATATATTATCGATTTTCTGCACTATTGTAAGAACTGCAACCTTGAAACCTCTGAATATCGTTTCTTATGTCTTTGTCTATGAGTGTATCAAATCTAATTAAATTCGGACCACTCCTTCTATAACCCGATTTTTTCGATTACCGATTTTCGATATTTATCGGGTGTACCTCGACACAAAACCTAGCTAAGAACACTCGCAGACGCTTATAGTACAACTGTGTAAATTTTCAAGAAAATCGGTTCAGCCGTTTCAGAGTCTATAGGTAACGGACACACACATACAGACACACACACAAAGTTCTATTTATAAATAAGTTTATATATATATATATATATATATATATAAAGAGAGAGAGAGAGAGAGAGAGAGAGAGAGAGAGGGGGACATAGGAATCAAGATTGCATGGAAATTATCAGTTTCATGCTTCAGGGCGACATCTAGATCAAGTGCAACTACCTAGATCGAATTGAAACGTGAAATTGATAATCTCCATTCAGTTTTGATTTCTATGTTCACACCATTTATATTGAAAAACCATCTCATATATTAACTTTCTCTCCTACAAATATACCAAAAAGTATGTGAGTTCTTCCAGTGACTGGCGTGTGTATACACCGATCATATATAACACGTTAAATTTCCCCTCTCATTCCATGCGCCTATGGCTGACACCAATTCGTTCGAATTTCGATCCCAACCAGAAGCAAGTGGATGTCTAACCACACAGATGAGCTGTAATACAGTGAAACATGCTTGTATGTGGATTATATATATATATATATATGTATGTATACTAGATTCCGAGTACACCTATGTGCTCAGATGATTAATCCATTTTGCAGAGGCACATTTGTTTATTCTTCAAACTTTAGTTTATACTGAAATTATGCTAAGTAGACCTTAGTTACGGTTTCTGGTAGGAGCAGATAATTTGGTATGATCAGTACGCTCAAACCCAGTCACGGTGATTTGTGCCTTTGTGTTAGCACAATTATCGACCATTTCTGAATAGTTTCGACTACTAAATTTCACTGAAATGGCTTTGATCGATCCTTGCATTGACTTTAGCTTATTTCCCAGTAGCAATTTTACATCCGGGTTTCATGGTCGGAATGTTATTGTTTTAATTCCCATCCTTTCCCAAACGGCCCCTGTATCTTCATCTTCGCTCCATTCAGACGTAACGCTTTTCACATCAGTATTCCCAGTCTTCTCTCATCCATTCTCTGATACCCGCTGTCATCTTTCCGCGTTCTCTTCGCTTTCCTCTTATGTAGCTCCATGCACACCAGTGGCAGTACTGCCTTACTTGGGGGAAAACGATTACTTTAATAATAATTTTAATAATAAATTTAGAATATTCATTGACCTATTGATAAAATCACAATTTCTAGCTTCCCATCAGATTAACATAGTCATAAATATTTCATTTGAATTTGAAGCATTAATGAAAAGGAACCTCTCCAGTATTTCTGTTTTCACAAAAAGAATTTTAAAAATCCAATTAATCATGTCTACAGATATAACCATGACAACATGTCAGAGAAACAAAATTTGTATTTATAATAAAAGGTTTTCCTTATATATATTCAAATGAATAAGAACGAAGAAAATAATTGCAACATTCAAAACATTTAAAACGGTGCTTCATATAAAAGTAGAGCAATGAATATTTATTATTCAATATTACTTCACAAAATGTGCTAACTAGAAACTACTAAAAAATTGTACATTAGTTTCGACATTGAAAAAACAATATCTCTTCAGGTAGTTAATAATGATGGTAATAAACGTTATATTTTAAAGATAAAAAAAAACACATTTTAGGAATTTTTTTTTTTTCGTATGAGGTAAAAAGATATTAAGAAGGGTGGGAAGAAAAGATCAAGAAATAAGATCAGAAATCAAGAAAAAGAAAAGAAAAGAAAGAGGAAAGGGAAAGATACAGAAGAAATGGAAAGTGAAGAAGAAAATAAATGAAAAAAATGTAGAGAGGAAAGGGCCAATGGCTAAGAAATTTTAAATTTTGACCGGAAGTGAATTACAGACAGATATTGACATCGGTTACACGGTGTTTGGGCTCAAATCTTTTGGCATTTTTTAAAATTGTACTTCTATAAAGAAAAGGGGAATAAAATGGAAAAGCAAAGATACAAAAGAATTAAAAAGTGAAAATGAAAATAAAGAGGAGAAAAAGTAAGAACACGTAGAAAGGGAAGAAAAAGGAGAGACAATCGAAACAGCCAAGAGAGAGAATTTTAAATTTTGGTGGAAGTGAATTGCAGACAGATACTGTGAATTGCAGACATTGCTTACTTTGTTTCAAGTTACATATTTTGGCATTTTTAAAAATATGATGAAATCACATACACAAACAGAAAAATATTCATAAAACGTAAAATTAAGGATATTTCGAAAACATAACTCGAAGATATAAATTCATTAGACCTAATATTATAAATTAGAAATATAAAATAAAATAAATTTAAATAAAAAATTAATAAAAACATTAAAATTAAATTAAAATAATTTATATTGGTAATACAATGAACCATTTTAAAAAGCGTTTTTACAATCATCTTTCTTCTTTTACTAATAAAGAAAAACGAAATATGACCTCACTTTCTAAATATTTTTGGAAGTTAAAAGAGGAAAACAAAACACCTAAAGTTAAATGGAAAATTCTCAAACAAGCTAGAATCTCTAGATCGGTGAACGAACCATGTTTCCTCTGTCTGCAAGAGAAAATGGAAATTATATAGTACATGAAAAGTGACATATTACTTAATCAAAGGCGTGAAACTTCAGTAAATTGTAAACATTAAAGAACTAACCTTCCAATCCTGCTAGTATTACTACATCTAAGGTATAAAACTATAGCAACATTTTATAGTATAAACCGTTCTATCTTGATAATTTACTTTAACTATAGGATCTCTCTTCTTATGTTATCTTTATTTTCTATGACAAATTGTGATCTATATATTGCCTGAAGTATTTTTATTGCACTTGATAATTACTGTTAGCAGATTTAACCATGTACTAGCTTATATTTATATTTACATTTTTATATATTTATTATTAATTGTTATTTATTATTTCTATATTTATTATTTTTTTATTATTATTTTATTACTTTCTTATATATTTTATATTTATTATTATTATTGCTATTTTTATAATATATTTTATATTCATTTTATTTATTTATATTATTTTAATTAATTTAAAATTTAATATTAGTTTTAATTTAATTTTAGTTTACTTTATATTTAAATTTTAAATTTAAATTTATTTTATCTTTCCAATTTATTTTATCTTTTCAATTTATTATATTAGGTCTAATGAATTTATATCTTCGTGATATATTTTTTAAATATCCTTTATTTTACGTTTTATGAATAGTTTTCCTGTTTATGTATGTAATCTCATCGTTTTTGTTTTTGTTTTTTATGTCAAAATATTTAACTTGAAAATCTCTTGGCCATTTCCATTGTCTCTCCCCTTTATTCCCTCTCGACATTTTCTCCCCCTTTTCCCTCTTTATTTTCCGCTTCACTTTTTATTGCTTATGTATCTTTCCTTTTCTTTTTTTGTTCTTTTCTTTATAGAAGTACAATTCTTTTTTTAAAAAAATGCCAAAAGATTTGAGCCCAAACACCGTGAAACCAATGTCATATGTCTGCAATTAAACCCCGGCCAAAATTTAAAGTCTTAAGCGTTTCTATTGAGAAAAGTCCTCTCTATATTTTCTCACTTATTTTCCTCTTCACTTTCTATTTCTTCTGCATCTTTCCCTTTCTTCTTTCTTTTCCTTTTCTTGAGTTCTCAACTTATTTTCTGATCTTTTTTCCCTCTTTCTTTCCTCCAAGTTTTAATATCTTTTTATCTCGTACGTAAAAAAATTCCAGAAATAAAGGGAAGTAATGGTGTTGTTTTCTTTTAATTTTTAAATAAAACGTTTATTACTATTATTATTACCTGATGAGACATTGTTCTTTCAATGTCGAAACAAAATGTATAATTTTGCAGTAGTTTGCACATGTTCTAAAGTGATAATTAATGATATAGGAAAATATTTTTTTAAACTAATAAGTATACACCCACAATCCACGACACAAAATCTTCAATAGTAATACTCTCAAAATTAGCTATCTCTGCACTCATAATTTGACAATATTATCAATTCCCATAACAATCAAATTTTAAAGAGTTTAGATAATAACAACACAAAAACAGGACTTTTAAATTCTTGTAATTGTAGATCCGTAAATAACTCTCCGGTGGAAGGCAAATGTAGATCTATCCATGTAACCTACCAAGCCCAAATCTCTCCCCAAACAACAGAAAGAATTACCAAACTTATATTAGTATTTCTGCAGGTGAATTTAAACAACGTTACTACGCTCATAAACATGCCATTTCTAACCCCCAATCTAAGATTTCAAACATCCCGTTCCCGAATATTTTAGAAAATGAAAGAAGAGAGACTAAACCCCATAGTAAATTGGAAACTGATAGGTTCAGCCAGCACCCCTAAAAACCTTTACGATAGATGTACTATATGTTTAGTTGGAAAAATTAAAATAATAAAATATCCTAAACAATTTTTTTTAATATACGCAAGGAATTCATAAGCAAATGTCACCATTATTTCTAAAATTTTAAATTTATAATTTTAAATTATGATCTAAGACCCCTCTTAAAAGTAATCCAGAATTAATATATGTTTGATAGAAGCTCTCCGCACTCTTCCTAATCACTAGAGTATTAATTAAAACGACAATATAGATCTAACTATGGAACCCTTACATTTTCCGAGCCCATGATTTTAGAGTACAACTAATCACAAATTCTGAGCTTGTTTTCCCAATCCCTGAATTTCCTACCTAGAATTTTCATTTTAACTTTTTTTCATTTATCCCTTTAGTGGTTCATTCATATCAATCAAATTATTGACATAGTGAGATAACTTAAGGGAATCTATGATCTACACTACAATTATCCATATTTCCTATAACCATCTTTCTATATTAGGTAACTTCCATTCTATTTTTGTGTATTCATATATTTTCTTTATATATATATATATGTGTGTGTGAGAGAGAGAGAGAGAGAGAGAGAGAGAGAGAGAGAGACTGTGTGTGTGTGAGAGAGAGAGAGAGACTCTGTGCGTGTGTGTGTGTGTACGTATTTATCAAAATCCTCTTTTTAGCCCACCTCCAAGGCAATATTTCCTTTTCAGCACCTCCCCTTTTATTTGAGTAGTAGAATTTAAAGTAATTTTATAGTAAGACGATGTTATTTTAAACGGAAATTTTATTTGAAAACACTTTTGGCGGATATTGCACCATGTTAAATTTTTCTCTATTTTTCTTTTCCTCTTTTCTTTCTCCTTTTCTTTTTCAATTTTATGTATCTATCCCTTTTTCCCCCACTCTCTTGCAAAGATAAAGCATGGCAGAAGGAGACTGGATCTTTCTGGAACAGTCTAAGTAACCGGCTAGGCACTTTAGCGAGGGATCATGTATACGAGTTCCACTCGAGGTATGGTGTCTAACTGATGTACATTTCCGTCTTCACCCCACAACTAAATGTCGCATGTAACAGGCAAGAAGTGTTTTGAATGTACAACCATTCATCGTGACTAGTATGCGTTTAAGATCCTCTCGGTGAAGGTGAAAGCAGTGTTGTTGGATCTCGACAAACAACGAGGGACACGTATATATATATATATATATATATATATATATATATATATATATATATACGTGTCCCTCGTATATATATATATATATATATATATATATATATATATATAAAAACTTATATTTTTATTCTTCTTCGGTGACGGTTGTGTGGAGCAGTTGAGCAGCCGGAGAGTGTTAACGCACGCGAAAAAGGCGTCATGGGTCTGAAGCCAGCGGAAGTCTCTGTGTCTTCAGTCAAAAATTCTAGACTTTTATAGTTTTAAAACTCCCACGCAACCGACATGGCCACCCCTCTTCATCCACGCAGTGCTTGTTTTTTCATTAGTCACGGCTTATACCCACGCATTGCTTTTCCGGTTGCACTTTGCTGACATCATCTACGGCCGGATGTATCTGTCAACAACATCCGTGTCACTTTATTGATTTATTTACGGCCAGATGTACCTGTTTACATCTGCTGTTCAAGGTAATATATCATAGTATGCTAAAATATTTCCATCTGAAAAAACTATTAAACTCAGGAGGTCGAGAGTTTTCTGCAACTTTGCGATCAATTTTAGAATTTGTGAACCATGCAATTATATATCTTTCCTGTTAAAGGGTTAAGCGAAGACGGAAACGTACACCAAGAGAGTCACACATCAAATGACAAAAAACAGTTTCTGAGTAGGGGGATTAGCGCATCCCTCCGATTAATAAATTAATCTATCGAAAATCAATATTTAACATTTTTCAACCAACGGGTTGGGTCCCCGCTGACAATAAAAACAAACTTCGTGATCCTCTTGAAGAGTATTTATTTTTTTTCTTATGTCTTAATGTAAGATACGTAATATTAGATACATCAATATATATGTTTCCGTCATTTTCGACGGTATATTGACATAAATATTTTGCTGTCATTTTTTGATAGCACAGCCTCACTCGTATGAATATAAAAATCGACACAGTGATCAACAATACTCTGCTCAGTTAATTGACAAAATTCTCTAAATTATTTAATTATATACATATATTATATATATTAGGAAATGTATTAAATCCAACATATTTTTCATTTATTTGTTTAAATGTTACTTTTAATGGATACTCATATTTGAGTAGATGCTCTATTTTTATTTTATTATGTTTTATTCGCATCTGTCAGCCGGAATATGCAAGAAATCTTGTTAGAAAAATATACATCCTCTGGCAGAATTCGAACCTGCGTTCCCTAGAGGAAACCATCATTATATATGACGTGCTTTAGACCACTCGGTCACATGGGACCTCCCAATCAATTAAAGCCCGAATAGTGTTTTTGAACACAAACTTCTCTTGTTTCTCTAATTATATACATATCTGCACTCTTTCGTACCTTAACAAAAATAAACACACTATTTTAGGAAATGGATTAAATCCGACAAATTTTTAATTTATTTCTTTAAGAGTTATTTTTAATGGAGGTCATGTTTCAGCAGATGCTCCGTTTTTATTTTATTTCTTTCTTTTTATAATCATTTCCCCCTAAGCAAGGCAGAACTGCTACTGGTGTGCAGGGGGTTACATAAGAGGAAAGTGGTGTGAAAGAGGAACAAGTTACAGGGGGTGTCATAGAATGGATAAGAGAAGGATGAAAACACCGGTGTGAAGAGAGATGCACGAGAGTAGAGCGGAAAGGAAAAAGAACATGATACAAGGGTTGTCAGGGAAAGGATGCGAGTCAAGCAGATAAGAGTTGGCAATTGACATTGCATTTAAATTCTTGGAGATTGTAGCTGTCAGAGAATTCCACAGGCGAAAAGTGCGATCAAAGAAAGTGATGGAGTAGAAGTTACGGTTACATTTAATAGGTTTCACTGTAAAAGGGTGGGACCTAGTCGCTAGTCTAGTAGCTCGACGAAATTCATGCAGGAGGGGCACCAGGGAGCTGAGCTCATCGGAGCAGAAGCCGTGAAAGTATTTGTAGAAGAGACAGAAGGAAGCCACATTACGCCGGTGAGAAAGTGACTGGAGCTGATCTTCTAGGTCGTGATCGATTACATTGAAAACTCTCCGTTGAATGTTACCAAGAACCCCGAGATGAATGGCAGGAACAACCGATCAGATGTGACAGCAATATTCAATGTACGGGTGAATAGTAGATTTATATATGGATTTAGACGAGAAAAACATCTTGGCCCTACACAGTGAACGGACCTTCCTAACAGCAGATTTACCTATGGATTCAATGTAGACATTCCGCTTGAGATCGGCTGAGAGAGTTAGGCTGAGGAGGCGCAGTATTTTGCTTTCAGGGTGACTAACCTAATCCATATTGATGGAGAGTAGGAACGATTGTCTGTGGTTGTTAAATGACAGCTTCGTTTTGGAAGCATTAAAATTTACGAGCCATTTCTTACCCCAAACCACTACAGACTGGAGGTTCTTTTCAAGATCAGCAGCGAGGTTTACTTTGTCAGCCTCGATAGATTTCTTATTGAAGCGGGATTAAATGGTGCTATCATCAGTGTAGATGCCTTTTTGGGATCTGATTATATCAGAGAGATCATTGATGAAGACCAGAAAAAGCGTAGAACCTAGAATAGAGCCTTGAGGGACACACGCTTTCGTATGAAATTATCTGGAAACATGACCAATCAATACTACCTTCATTACCCGATTTGAAAGGAAGACTGGATTAGATCAAACACGCGTCTAGTTATACCACAGGCCTGTAGATTGCGTAGAAAGTCAGCATGCCTGACTCTGTCAAATGCTTTGGAGACATCGAGAGCTTGGTATATATACACTGTGATGTTCGTTAGCATATCAGCAGTAGATCTGGTGAAGCGGAAACTATACTGTTTATCGGAGAAGAGGCCGTGGGCTGTGAAATGTCGAACCACTTCAGCATTGATAATATCCTCAAACACTTTGCCAATATAGGGCTATATTTAGAGGGGTCTGGGTGTTCTTCAGTGTTCTTAAATACACACAGAGGAGGACTTCTAACAGGCAGGAAAACAAGAAGCAGAGAAGCAGTAATTATATAGTTTAGAGAGGACAGACGCGAGTTAAGAGGCAAAAGTTTGCAGGACAATGATTGGTATACCGTCATCTCCGCTCACCTTATGGGTATCAAGCTTTGAAATTATGTTAGAGGCCATAGAGGAGGGTAATGTGAACGTCACTCATTTGAGCCTCAGTTCTAGGTGGAAAATCAGGTGCGGATACCCCAGAGGAATTACATGTTGAGTTGGTGAAGAATCTGCGAGCAAAGCAGCCTTTTTTTTTTATTCCATTACCACTATTGCGCATGGGGCTACATAGGGGAAGGTAAAGAGGAGGAGTGGTTAGGTGTAGGAAATGTCAGAAGGAAGGTGATAGATGGGTAAGGATACCGAGGATGAGGGTTGGGTAGATGGGGGGGAGTGTTTGAAAGAATGGGAGCGAGTTAGTGTGTTAGGAGGTGTCTATTGACCTTACATTTAAACTCCTGGAGATTGTAGCCGTCGGGGAAGCAATCATGTGGAAGGGAATTCCACAGTCGGGAAGTGCGAGAAAAGAAACTATTGGAGTAGAAGTTGCGGTTGCATTTTATCGGTTTCACTGTAAAAGGGTGGGATCTAGTTGCTAATCTAGTTTCTCGTGTAAATTCGTATCTAGGGGGAAGCAGTGATCTAAGTTCATTGGAGCAGAAGCCGTGAAAGTATTTATAGAAGAGACACAGGGAAGCCACGTCGCGCCGGCGAGAGAGAGACTGCAGGCGGTCTGCCAAGTTGGTATCGATCTCATTACAGACCCTCCGCTGTACCTTGTCGAGAAGCCCAAGGAGAATAGCAGGAGCACCCGACCAGATATGGCAGCAGTATTCAATGCACGGGCGGATGGTAGATTTATGAGTGTGCAAGATAGATTCAGACGGAAAAAACTTTCGGGCCCTGCACAGAGAACCGACTTTCATAGCAGCGGATTTAGCAATGGATTCGATATAGTCATTCCATTTGAGGTCCGCTGAAAGTGTGAGACCAAGGAGGCGTAGTGTTTTACTCTCTGGGGGGCAAGCCTGGTCCATGCTAATGGGAGGTAGGTGCGATTGTCTATAATGGTTAATTGATAGTAGCTTTGTTTTAGAAGCATTAAAGCTTACGAGCCATTTCTTACCCCCAGTCCACTATGGATTGGAGGTCCTTTTCAAGCTCGGCTGCAAGGTTAGCTTTGTCGCCTACACCAGATTTTTGGTCGAGGCGAGAGTAAACTGTGGAGTCATCGGCGTACATATCTACTTGGGATATTATGGAATCAGGGAGATCATTAATGTATATCAGAAAGAGCGTAGGACCTAGGATAGAGCCTTGAGGGACACCTGCGTTCGTATGGTAGTTCTGGGAGGCATGTCCGTTTAATATCACCTTCATTGTGCGGTTAGAGAGGAATGACTGGATTAGTTCAAACAAATGTCCAGTTATACCATAGCTCCGCAGTTGGCATAGAAGGCCAGCATGCCAAACTCTGTCGAACGCTTTAGAGATATCCAAGGCAACGGTCCGGGCTTCACCATTCCTGTCGAGTGCCTGATATCGCTGAAGTTGTGAGGACCTCAAATTTATTGATTAAAGTGGCCGATTGAGAGCTTGCTGTTATTTAACACATTTTTACAGAGCCGCCAGTAGTCTTGCGGGATGCTATAAACTGCTTCATTCTTTCAGAAAACAACAGTTTAGCATCATTTAGGATCCTCTTGCACTCATTACAAGCAGAGGTTAAAAGGCGTCTATTATATCGCGTGGTCCCGATAAAGCCGGAAGAAGATTCCCTTGAGTAATAGCGGCCGAGCAAGCAGCAGAGAACCAAGGGGGTGAATGGTATTTAAGTTGTAATTTTCTGGCTGGGATGAAACCATTGATGCCAGCTTTAATATAAGAGGAGACTTCGGATGCACAGTCTTCCAAGGGAAGACGAAATATTTTGTCTCAAGAGACATCACACATGAAATCAAGTACGGAACAGTCAGGAGACGAAGAGAAGCGGTAGAGAAAGAAAAGATAGCTAACCGAGTTTAGCAGAGAGTGACGGAGATTCATATAGGAATAATTTGGAGATTCAAAAGAAATCCCCCTAGCTAGAGGGAGATGTTCGCTGACATAAACACTAATTCCATGCACAGGGACATTGAAGTTCTTCTTAATAATGGGAAGGTAATCAGAGATATAGAAATCAGAGGTAAGGAATAGAAGGGTAAGGTTAGTTTCAGAGAGAGCTAAGATGTCAGGCGAGTTTACTTGAAGGAAGGATTCACTACTGTAAAAGTTGATATGAATAAATAGTATATTTATTTATTTACAATATTCAAGCCGGTAGATGGAAATAAATAAATATACTGTTTAACAATAAAAACGAAGCATCTACTCAAATGTTAGTAGCTATGAAAAATAATGTTTAAACAAATATATATATGTGTGAATGTGTTTCTCTACAAATCTCATGTAGTAGATTCTATTGTGATTTCTATTTTTGCATTATATACAGACAAGTATATAATTATATTTTTGTACTAAGGTTCATCTAATACAAGGTTCGAGAGCCACCCAAAGCAGGTGGGTTACTGTTAAAAGGGTTATGATGAAGGAACAATAATATAAGTGAAGGAGGGGTGGCAGGAAGTGAATATTACAAAGATGAGGATGACTGATGACAAATGGCCGTTAATTTTATGAGGTTAGGATTGTAGTGTTCAGAGAAGCATCCATGTGGAAGTCTGGGATACAAAACAACAGTTCTTTGGGTAAAAATACTACCTAAGTGAAACTTCTTTCTTATATTTGAAATACCAATAAAATAATACAATATATGATTTTTTTTTATAACAAGGGTAAACAAGTGTGTGTGTGTGTGTGTGTGTGTGTGTGTGTGTGTGTGTGTGTATTAGCCAGACATAAAAGCGAATAGTCTTTATTGTTGTAAATCATAACTTTTTCTTTTTCTTAACAGGCGACATCAAAGTTAAAATATAATAATTTCAGATTCAAACAACAAACAAGCCTTTTTGAAAAGTAAGGTCAGGGGTTGAACTAGCTAAATCCTCATGAAGAGACACAATAATGCATGACTACAAAAAATCAAGTGAAAGTTTTTTTATATAAATTTTTACCTAATACAAAGCTTGAGAGACACTCAATATAGAATACTAGAGTTAAAATGATTATGATGAGGTGTTTAATATGAGTGAAAGAGGAGGTAATAGGAAGTAAATATTATGAGGATAAGGAGGATAGATAATGATTGACTCTTGACTTGAAGAGGTTAAGATTGTAGTGATCAGGAAATCAAGCTTGTAGGTGATTGTTTCACAAAGTAGTACTTCTTGGGGAAAAGTCGTCTGAGTAAAACTTTCTCCTTACAAATGGAATTCAAAAGATACACACACATCACCATCATGTATGTATATTGGAGTTTCTTATTAACTGAAGTGAGTGTGTGAGTTGGTATTTTAAAAAGATCTGTTCAGTTTGTCACTCCAGACCCCAAAGAACATTTTTTTGGGAGAAGGTCTCTGTGAAAGGAGAGAACTGATCAGTTAATTTGGGGTCAATTTCCAAAGTTATTTTTTCATTAAGGAGAACTAAAATCAGTAAGAAAATTATTCCCATTTTCTTTACAAAATCACCCAACCAATTATTTACAACTGTGATTATTTGATAAGTTTTGTCTGATACTGGGCAAAGTTCTTAGCTTAGAAGATTGTGCTATTCTAACCTTATAAGTAAAGAAGATTTGGATCTTAAAAATCAGCATTCAAAGTTCTCACTTAACACTAGAATTGGAACAATGGTATGAATGAAAATATGCAACTATCTCAGCAACCAGTTAGACACATTTTCATTGTAATTCCAAAGAATAATGATTCAAAAATATTTCTCTAGACCAGCATTTCCTAGCTGATGCACCTGAGTGCCCTACTGTACCTGAAACGAAGCCAGGTGCACCCCGAGTTAACAGAAGAATAATTAATGAATTACTTTTATATTTAAAATATGTTTATTTTTAACAAGTTTGAGACACAAAGCCCATGACTTTCATGTTGAAGTCAAGTCTTTGTCATTTGATATTTTAAACAGGATGCTAAATTCCTTAATCTTTAAGGAGTGGATAATCCTTTCCTTATTGACTCCCTGAAGGGATTTAAATCAGTCATTATTGGCATAAGAAAAAAAGATTAAAAAATGCAAATTGTTCATAAATCCATTTAAATGAAAACTGTATTTCTAATCTTCTTTGGGAATGCTTTACCAAAACTTCCTGACTAATTTTTCCTTATTGAAATTAAAATACACTCTGGGTTTCAGTGCTTCTACAAGTTTGCCTTGAAGTAAAAACAGTTAAGAAACATAATCCAGACTATAAAAAACAACAGAGAATCTTTTTTAACAAAGAGTTTGAAAAGGGCAACACAAAATGTTAACAGTTCAAACTAAATTTAAGTTTATATGACCACACCCCAACAAAATCAAGAAGAGTAATTAGTAAATAACTAAATAATTCAAAAAACTTGGCAATTGAATCAGTTATAGAAAATTAAATTTAGAAAAAAAAAGAAATTGAATCCAGAATAAAGAATAGTCAGTGCCAGAGACTGAAAATTGCAACAAAGCAAAAATATCAACCTGGAAACTTATAAGCCATGTTCTTAAATCGCCACATCAGGTTGAAACTTTCATATAAATATCATGCATAGTGTCAAGCCCAGTGAGAAATATTTGAACTGTCAGTTGTATACAACAGCTTAATAAAATCAATGATTAAACAGTAATTTTTGATTTAAAAAAAGAATTGAGTAATTAAAGCTTGTGGGAGGAGGCCTTGGCAAAAACATCCTTCTTTGAACATTTTGAACTAGCACTACATAATCACAAAGAACAATATCAAATAATAAAAATCACTTCACTTCAGGATTACCAAGAGCAGGAACAAGTAAAATGGCGATCACATGTTACTCAAAGAAAAAATAATGACATAATGAAGATGTTGATGTTCCAGACAATTTCAAATAAATGGTTAGGAATGAAAAACCCAGCAGTAGTGGAAAAAGTGAAAGCAATTGATGAGATTTAAGAAACATGTTTTTTTAAAAACTTGTTTCATAAGAAAAACTTTTGAAATTTCAACCAAAAGCAGTACTGGCTGAGTGGATAAGGAAAGCCAAAAGTTTCTTTGTAGGGAAAGAGTTAATAGGAGCAAAAGCATCTACATTAGCTTCAATATTTAATGTCAAGGAATTATGGTTAGGCTAGGTACAAGTACTAATAGTCTATGGCATCTGGGTAAACATTAGCCTACCACATACCTCAACTTCACATAGAAGACTTCCCTTATTTACATTTAATATTCCGCTATTATGGAGTTAGGCTAGGTACAAGTACTGATAGTCTATGGCATTTAGGTAAACATTAGCATACCAGATAGCTCTATTTTTCATATAATATCCCAAGAAAAGTCTTTGAATTCAAACCTATGGAAAATATTATGTTGGTGCACTTTATTTTATTTTTCCCCAAAAAAGTCATGACAAATCACACATAAAGAAAAAAAATGGAATTTTTGGTAAACTCTGACCATCTATATTTTGGAAGAAGTTGGTATTTCTTTTAAATTGTATTATATTGGAAATAAGTTTGGTATAAGTTTTCATAGTCTGTGTTGTTTACATAAGTACTCTTTCTTATATGCAGCATCCCTCTCAGCTTGAAGGCGATTATGGCTCTCCACAACTTCCTGTTTCTTTTAGCTCTTTTAAATTTTGTTTTTATTATTTCTCCGAAATCCTGTTCCACCATTGATCTACTCAAACTCACTATGTACATTATGCCTTGCCTTCAATCTATCTTGTGAGTATGAAATTTTCCAAGCTCTCTTTCCTCATGCCCTAAAAAACTCTGCTCTCTCTTTCTGACATTGTGCATAAGTTTTCTTTTTGTTTTCATTTTCTCTAAAAGTTTTTTGTTGCTTATATGTTTGGTCCATGGTATACTTAACATCATTCTTTAGAAATGCATTTCTGTTGTTTTAAGAGACTTTTTTCTCTTTGAAGAGATTATCTAGCACTCACTGCCATATCAGAGGACATCATGTAACAGTTCAGTTCTCTTTTCCTTGTTTCTAGTGAAGTTCTTATATTTCTTAATAATCTGCTTAGCTTTAAAAAGTATCAACCAACTGAAATCCTCAACTTCACCTATCAGATCTTGGAGAATTCCTGGTTTAAAAGGTAGACTACCAAAAACAGGAAATTCTGAAGTCCCAAGAAGAAGTATGTTCATTGTACAACTCGTTTTTCAAGAGCTGTTGCAGCAATAGAAACGGGACTAAAGTTGAGATGTAGTGTTCAAAATATTAAATGCGCACATGATGAATATATTAGTCCCAATCTGTGAGAATTTGTGGCATTTAATGTTGAAAACCATTTACTAAAATTACACAAGTTCCCAGAACTAGTTCACAAATTTCCCTGACATTACCTAAATTACATAAATTAATTATTAAGAAGTAATTTATTAATAAAAAGTTGGAGATGTAACAAAAGAAGTAAGAACCACTTTTCATTTTCATCAGCAAAAAAATTGGGCTGTAAAATAAAAGAGAAGCCGATCCTAAAGAATTTAAATCACACAACTGGGATAAAAAACAATGAAAAAATGAATATAGTCATAAGAATAAATAGGTGAATTGACTGAGTGATTTGGTTTCTATGGTTTATTTGTTTTCTATGGTTTTATGCAACTGGGAACCACTTTGTAGATCTATTAAGTTCCATGAAACTTCTAGGGAAGAAGCTGGCACAATCAGCCCAGGGTGAATACTGCCACAAGTAGTAATTTAAGAACCAATTTAAGGTCCAATTTAATATCCAAATAAGGGTCCAACTTATGATCCAAATTAAAATCCAATTAGAGATCCAAATCAAGATTCCAATAAAGATTGAATTTAAGATACAATGTATGATCTAAATTTAAAAAATCAAACATACAATGTATGATCTAAATTAAAAAAATCTAACATACAATGTATGATCTAAATTTAAAAAATCTAACATACAATGTATGATCTAAATTTAAAAAATCTAACATACAATGTATGATCTAAATTTAAAAAATCTAACATACAATGTATGATCTAAATTTAAAAAATCTAACATACAATGTATGATCTAAATTAAAAAATCTAACATACAATGTATGATCTAAATTAAAAAAATCTAACATACAATGTATGATCTAAATTTAAAAAATCTAGCATACAATGTATGATCTAAATTAAAAAATCTAACATACAATGTATTATCTAAATTAAAAAATCTAACATACAATGTATGATCTAAATTTAAAAAATCTAACATACAATGTATGATCTAAATTTAAAAAATCTAACATACAATGTATGATCTAAATTTAAAAAATCAAACATACAATGTATGATCTAAATTTAAAAAATCTAACATACAATCTATGATCTAAATTTAAAAAATCTAACATACAATGTATGATCTAAATTTAAAAAATCTAACATACAATGTATGATCTAAATTAAAAAATCTAACATACAATGTATGATCTAAATTTAAAAATCTAACATACAATGTATGATCTAAATTTAAAAAATCTAACATACAATGTATGATCTAAATTTAAAAAATCAAACATACAATGTATGATCTAAATTTAAAAAATCTAACATACAATGTATGATCTAAATTTAAAAAATCTAACATACAATGTATGATCTAAATTTAAAAAATCTAACATACAATGTATGATCTAAATTAAAAAATCTAACATACAATATATGATCTAAATTAAAAAAATCTAACATACAATGTATGATCTAAATTTAAAAAATCTAACATACAATGTATGATCTAAATTAAAAAATCTAACATACAATGTATGATCTAAATTAAAAAAATCTAACATACAATGTATGATCTAAATTAAAAAATCTAACATACAATGTATGATCTAAATTTAAAAAATCTAACATACAATGTATGATCTAAATTTAAAAAATCTAACATACAATGTATGATCTAAATTTAAAAAATCTAACATACAATGTATGATCTAAATTAAAAAATCTAACATACAATGTATGATCTAAATTAAAAAAATCTAACATACAATGTATGATCTAAATTTAAAAAATCTAACATACAATGTATGATCTAAATTAAAAAATCTAACATACAATGTATGATCTAAATTAAAAAAATCTAACATACAATGTATGATCTAAATTAAAAAATCTAACATACAATGTATGATCTAAATTTAAAAAATCAAACATACAATGTATGATCTAAATTTAAAAAATCTAACATACAATGTATGATCTAAATTTAAAAAATCTAACATACAATGTATGATCTAAATTAAAAAATCTAACATACAATGTATGATCTAAATTTAAAAAATCTAACCTACAATGTATGATCTAAATTTAAAAAATCTAAGATACAATGTATGATCTAAATTTAAAAAATCTAAGCTACAATGTATGATCTAAATTTAAAAAATCTAACATACAATGTAATCTCCCATTTATGTTTCAATTTAAGATTCAAATTAAGATCCATTTTAAGATACAAATTAAAAAATTAAATTCTGATACAATTTAAGATCCAATTTATGAACTAATTTAAGATCCAAATTGGAGGCAAGATGAAATAATGGCTAGTGGCTCCGATTGAAGAATCAGAAAGATTAGTTTCAATTCCAGTCAAATCCATTACATTCAGTTATGTGCTAATACCCTTGTGAAAAGTATGAATCTATCTCTTCTCTCCACAACTATAGATAAATAACAAGACACACTGGGTTCTACAGCCTTAGTTGGCAACCAGCCTACTGCAGTAAGAATTGTCAAACTACTGCAGGAAAATCTCCATACCACATGTGGCTGGAGACGACTTGAGAACCCAAAAGTCCAACGAAACTTCTAACAAAGAAGCCAGCTCAACATGCCCAGGATGAATGCCACCACAAGTAAGTAGTACTTTAAGATCCAATTTAAGAACAAATATAAGATCCAATTTTTGATCCAATTTA